>CM067888.1:600000-1161470 GCA_034621355.1 Mycalesis mineus
GGGTACTCATCGTGTCTGTCTGTCCGATAGTCACAGTATGGTACACGGGTAAGCGACCCCGGCTCCCCCGAGCTGTTACTGACTCTTCTTGAACCGAGCCAGTAATGTCCTCTTTACCTTACTTATTCCCCTCTCTTATTCTCTTTAACCCATCCTTTCTGTCAATTCCTTTCTCCTACCCATCTCTGCCAGTCCAAGGTTGCCGTGCCGAGGGACTCATGGCTAGGGGCATGCCTAGTCGCTAGCGGTTGCCCTGGGACCGGACAAACCCAGAAAAAGGCTAGCCTTATTCTGGCATGCAGGGCTCTGCCAGAATGGACTCTGTTTTTCCCTCGCTACTCATGGGAACACAATGACAAGTAAAAGTAAATAGATATATAATAATCTAACAGATAAACTATGTAAAAGTGAATCAGACATATTTTGTACTACAAGCTAGCTCTCGCCACTATCTTGTATGATTTTAATCGCTCAAGCCGCAGGTGTGTATGAGATGTACCTGAAAACAACACTCAGGTGTCTCTCAAGTTTTGACTCACTCATGTGACAATTCATGTTAAAGAGTCCAAGTACCCTAAAAACTAGTTGCAATATGCAATATGCAACTAGTTTTTATGCAACATTATTCTAGAATCTCTCTTGACCTTTGTGAACAGTATTATAAGTATGCATAGCCAATTCCTATAACTAGATCTGAGCTGATTTAAAAAATCCTAAACTCACCTTATTTTTATTCCTAATAAATTTAAAATTATGTTTTGCTTTTTTATAAGATCTTATTCAAAAGATATTGAATATATTAATGATTTTTAAGTTTACTTACGTAATTTACTGTCATGAATTCGTCCTTAACAAGTTAATTAAAAAAATTAGGTGCAAAATGACTAGTAATTTCTACCTTCATTTTTAATTTGTTTGTTGACAAGCATTCTCAAACGAGTTTGGCTTTAGTATAGATCTGAAGTGGTCACAATAATTGCATAAGCCCACAAAATAGCTTTAGAACAAAATATTAAAAGTTACAGCTTTTTTGTTGGTTTTCAGATGGAATTGTTTTTCCGGCCCTTATATGATCTCATTTTATTGTGAAAGTATAAAATAAAAAAAAACATTAAATATAATTTACATCAATCAATCTAAGCCATATAGCTTCTTCACTGGTCTGTTTGACCTTAATATTTTAAAACCAGTTTTAACATAATCATTTTGGTGAAGTCAGCAAAGCAAACTGGATCCAGCTAAAATCATGTCTGAACATGTTTAGACAGGAAATCTGTTGAATAGGTATGGTGGATGGCAGAGTTTATAAACAGTATTTTTACAAATAAAAATTAATATTATAACAAATTTTGTAGTTGATGTTGAAAATTATTACATTTTAACTTATTTAAAACAGTTATATACCAAGGAGTATAACTTTACAAATGAGAAGTAATTTGCAGTGTCTAGCAGTTTCACCAACATAGATCTCTTCCCGTATCAAGAAATGTCTAAATTGCAGAATAAATGAATAAAATTCATATGAATTTATTCCTTAGATTTTCGAAATACTTTGTGTGACACTTGCTACTTTATATCGAAATCAATATGACAAGAAAAATAACTTTAATATTGACCAGGCGTGTATGAAACAACACCCTGGTGGCACTCTGGATCTGACTCACTTGAGTAAAGTGCCCTTGCAGATCAAAAGTATTCAGATGTTCTCAGATGAGTTACTTTATATCCCTAGTATAAGTAGTAGGCCTAAGATGCACACAGAAGAGAGATGTCATGTAGACAAAAAGACAGTAGCTCACAATGGAAAATTGCTCTCTAATGTTGTAGAGAAAGTTTTTCTAATTTTACCGCTGTTAACTAAGCATTTGCCTTTTTGTCTGCAGGAATTAGCTCTTCAAGCGCATCTTAGTTCTATAATGCAGCAAACAATCATCTGCTGCATGATGTCTAAATGATGCCGTGAAGTTACATATATTGCATATAACAGATAATTAAGTATTGCTGCTCTGGTCTTGTCATTTTAACACCCTTCAGACTCCAACCTGTGTCTGGGTACCACAAGCTTGATACATATTGGTTATCTTTCACATACAAATGGACAATCCACTCATCTCTCACTATTACCTATCTGTTACTATTAAAAAATGAGGCCTGAGTCAACCAAACTTATTTTACAGGCTAGAATAAAGATTGTTTTTTTTGTTCCTCAAATAAAAATCTCAGAATAGTTGTTAAGATTATTAATAGTTAGGAGAAAAAAAAACATTAATACATTCTAAATCTACATTGTAACTAGCTCATCATCAGACCAGCTCCAGAATTTAATACAAACTTTAACATCTTTAATAGTTTTAAAAAAGTAAGTTTAGTCTAGGATTTCTTTAAACATGCTGGCTTCATGGTGGTGGTATAGTGAATATTTTAATTTTAAAAAAAATCAGGATGCTAAAAGTTTTTTAGGAGTATTCAGAAGACTTATTGCAATACATTTGCAAAATGTATTACTTTATTAAACTTGGATTTATAGGTTTTCCATAGGTTATTTACTATAAAATATTTATTTTTATCACTCAATGAAGTTTCAAAAAAAATTATAAACCTAACCTGAGCTAAACTTTCCACAACTGTCTCAAGACAGAAATTAAACCCTGGAGCTACCAGTTAAAAGCAACCATGCTAGACAGAGAACACAGGACTGTCTCTCAACACTAATGCACATGAAAGCTCAGCAGTAACTTATCTAACCAAAAATTGACTTTATTCTGAAATGTAACTAATCAAATAGTCATTTCACCGCTATTTCTAATTAAAATTCGTCCCAACGTATAGAAACTTCTAGGTCAGAGTATTGGTAATGAATATCGAAAGCGTTTTAAGAATTCGTAATGGTAGAGCGTGGTATTTTTCACAAGTATCTGGTTGTAGCACTTACTTGAGAGCCCTGACCCGTTTGTACGGAGGGCTGAGTGTCGGTGGGCGTGGAGCATCTCCATTGCCTTCATCATCATCCAAATTATTGAAATCTAGCTTTCTCGACACTATAGAAACCGGAATGGATATATTGTTCAAAAACATGTCATACGAGTCCGAAACTTCACAAGAACTTTCCACTGACAATTCAGATGAGTTCGAATTTTTCTCGAAATCGTCCTTCATCCTATACTCACTCATGTTTATTCACACATTTCACTTTTATCAACGTTTGCACAGGGTATTTGTTTTATTTCAACAAAACACTAAAACACTTTCACAATTTTCAACAGTAATGGCGGATGACGCATAAGACCACCATTGCACCTGTTAAATTCGTCGACCAATCACAGCGTCAAAATTGACCGGTGAGATGAATTCAGCCACTGGATTGGTCGGACTTTTTTGAATAACAAAATAACGAAGTTGCGTTCAGAAATATACAGCTGACAACAAAATTATGTTGATAGAGTTCAATATTTTAAAAAATACACAAAATGGTTTAAATCTTCAAATTTACATTAAATAATTTAAATATTTTGGGTTTTTTATAAAAGTTGTAAAATATATTAAGCAACAGCGCCATCTAGTTTTTACCTTTGATACTTTTCAATACTTTGCTACTTACCACTAGATGTCACTGTACAAACTGTCTAAATATAACTATTTGGTGATAGAGGTCGCAACACGTTTATTTATAGTAATATAAAATTGATTTATACTACTATAAAATCATTCATGAGTTTTATTTACAATTAATTAGAAAGATCAATATATTATTTTCTTTATCTTATTATATAATTATTCAATAAGTAATATGGTTTAAATATTTGAAAATGTTTACGTGAGAGTAAGTTAGTGGTTCCAGTTTAGAGTACAAAAGATCAAAAAACAAAACCAACGGCGACGAAGTGCATCTGCTATGGCGGGTCTCACCAAGTTATTAGTTTATTTGCTTAAGCATTAAAAAGTATAATCTACCTTCTTCTTTATATATGTAGGTGAAGATAAATTAGTTAATATAAAATCATGTCTTTAAAACGTTTTAAATATTCCAAATATAATACATAATTTAGAATAGCACTGTCAAAAATTTAAACCTATGAAATGTTTCATGAATAAAAACTAGCTTAGGTATACTTTAACGAGCTAAATTAACTTAAATCAAAGCGTAAAAAATGACATTAACGATTATTTTGCATTCATATACATTTTTAATAATAAAATAACAAATGGCGATTTATGAGTAGACTACACAGTACGGTCCGCGCAAAGTGCTGCACGTGGAAAATTAATCGTTATCAGATATTAGAAAGAAACACGATTTCTTTTTAATGAACTTTATTGAATTAAGTCCGATAAGGGTTAGTCTGATAAAGGATAGAAATAAGTTTGTAAGAATAGGATTTATAAAATATTTTATCCTATATGCATACAAAATAGTAAATATCTAACTTAAGTGTAACTAATTTAAGTTTGGCATGCGTGTTTGTGAAAACTTTACTACGAGTTCGATATTTATTTTATATTATAGATTTTATTTTAAACAACCTGATCAGATCCGAACAACTTTAATCTCATAAAAAATTATTTTTCCTATTTTCCGTCGTACGAAGAGGAATCAAAATAAAAAATTAGATGGAGATGTTCACGACCTTCATAAATTACGAAAATGACTAGAAGAAGAGGAAGGAGAGTTTCGAGCTTGCAACGAATCGCACAAACCGATTCACTACAAAACTAAACTCATCCAAATCTGCGTAACTAATTTATAAACGGGAGTGTGACAAAATAGACAAAAGATGGCGTCACGTGCTCTCCCGCGCAAACCGGCGTCAACTGACAACCGCACTCGCCCATAAATAATTTAATTTCCGTCTTTTTATTGTCATAATCTGTGGATGAGTCTAATTTGAAATATATTAATACGATTGCGCCTTTTTTATTAAATTTATTGATGTATACATTGATTAAATTAATAATTCTGTTTTAAAGATATAATATCAGTCAGTAAAATAAGTCAATTTTAGCCTGTCGAAATTTAGTAGGTAGTTGTATTTTTAAAGTTTAGTAACTACTTGAATTTTCATACGAGAACTTTAAGATTAAGTTTAACTACTTGACACTACTACCGGATTAGAACGCAAATGTTTCTCATAACAATTCCAAACCAATAACAACTGAATATTACCATTTAAAATTTGTACTTTTCTGCTTATTGTGTTTTTTATTTTGAAACTTTTGATATTTTGAAACTTGTAAACGGATAAAATCACGGATAAGCTGGTATCTACCTTTTAACTTAAGAACATAATTATATCAGTTATAATATAAGTATCTCGTATAAAAATATGATATATATATATTTATATTTTAATTTTTTTATAATACGGTATACTGTGCTTCCGATCACCAGGTTCTGGGTCCGAATCCTTGGTCGGGTACGGAATAATGGATAATATGAAATTTTCAATAGGTACCTACATTCTAAGCCCGGAGTCACACCCCCGTGCCTCGGAGAGCATGCTAAGCCATCGGTCCCGGTCATTTTAATCAATATCTGATTGTGATCGTTAATAAATAAAACACCCTAAGCCCGCCAACCCGCATTAGAGCAGTGTGGTGGGTCTGCGCTCCAAATCCACTCTCCTACAAGGAGGGAGGCCTGACCCTGTAGTGGGCAGACTGAAAATGATAATGATTATGATGATGCTCTGGTTTCGTTGCGTGTAATATTGAGCATAAGCTTGTATGTGCAATAAATAGTCTATCTATTTTTGTACACGGGTGGAAAGCCGCGAATGAAATCTAGCAATAATTAAAAACACAAAGCTGTGTTGTGACAGCGCGCTCCCCTCGCCGCAACTGTCCGTGTCGGATCGCGGTAATTGCATCAATAGCGGTTCAGCATCGCGTTGGGGTGGCGGGAGTTATGCTCTGCTGTGACCCAGTTATGAAAGGGGTTTTAAATAGTTTTCTATTTAAAATATTATGCTTTGGTATTGCAAAAGTGTAATATCTGATGTTTATTCGTTCATTTATGATTATTTTTATTTGCTTAAATAATATTCGGTTCTCTCGAAGTATTAAGTACTTATAACCTGGTAGAATCACAAAAAATAATTGGGAACTATGTAGATTCACGTGGTGTATCAGAAAAGTTAAACAAAAATTAATAATATATGTTCAAAATATCGTCGTATTATATCAAATTGTGACTGCCTCGTTGGTCTAGTGGTTAGCCTATGTGGCTTTGATGACGAGGTCCTGGGTTCGATTCCTGGGTCGGGTCACGGAATAATTCTGAGCTTTTTCATTCTTCATTGAAATGTTTAGTACATTTCAAGCCCCGGAGTCTGGATATTGGCGGTTTTACACCGCCGTGCCTCGGAGAGCACGTTAAGCTGTCGGTCCCGGTCACTATCATCAACATCTGATAGAGATCGTTAATAAATAAAACATTATCACCTTAAGCCCGCCAACCCGCATTGGAGCAGCGTGGTGGGTGTACGCTCCATATCACCTCTCTTATAAGGAGGGAGGCCTGGCCCTGTAGTGGGCTGTTAATAGGCTGATAATGATGATATCAAATTGTCTAATTATGCCATTGTAACTTCCTCCGTCACCGATTTTAAAAAATTGTTGTCGATGCAATTTTGTTTAAGGATATTTTGATTTGAATTAAGTACATTCAATATAACGTTTCAACCTCTATATAACCCTTTAGGGGTAGAATTTAAAAAAATCTACGAATCT
The DNA here is from genome assembly GCA_034621355.1 of Mycalesis mineus. Taxonomy (NCBI): domain Eukaryota; kingdom Metazoa; phylum Arthropoda; class Insecta; order Lepidoptera; family Nymphalidae; genus Mycalesis; species Mycalesis mineus. The sequence goes on from CM067888.1 coordinate 606,727, forward strand.
CTATATTTTAAAATTAAATCCAACATTCATAAATTTATGTTGAAAAATTAAGAACTTTTCATACAAACTTTTAAATTTAAAAAATATTATTGAATCACGTTGCGTTTTATATTTACTCAGTAGTTTTTTTACCAATGTTTATAAACATAACATCAAAAATGAAGGATTTTTCATACAAACTTTTAACCCCTATTTCAACCCCTACAATTTTAATTTTCGCAACAAAAGTATCCTATGGTAATACTTTACAATTTGAACTAGAATCATAAATTCATTCAGTAATTTCACCGTGAATTGTAGCCGACAAAAATCTGGACAGACAGAAAGACAAAAATTTTACAAAATAACATTATTGGGTTCAATATCGATTATATAGTGCCCCCAATAAAAATTTCAAAAATATCTTCAATGTACAGAATTGGACCTGTTACAGTTTTATTACAATATATATTATCGCCTTCTTCTTACATCTTTTAATTATCTAAAGCAATTATTAGAAAGTCGAGCTTACTGTATTTTTATTTTTAATCAATCAATGAAGTTACACTGCACTAATGTTAATGTCAAACATACTTGATTGACTTTATCTCCTAAAAGTAACGAATAAGCCAATCATCCAGCTGGTTTCGAAGCTTTCAAAAATAGTTTTAACTGTGCGTAATTGTGAGTTCTCTAGGTTGAGGAAAAGTAATTAATTGAGTCTGTTTTCGAAGTCTATTTCGTTAACTTTAATTAAGTTAAAATTCAAGTCAAACCTGCTATAAGTTAAGTCATTAAAGCCAGCCAACTAAATGACTACGTAAATAAGTCCATAAAATTCATACAAAAATCCAAAATGAAAGCTCTATCGTCATCCATTATTCTCCTTCAAATACAGCGAAATATATTCATATTCCAAACCTTAAAACCTTTTTTCTTACAACCTCTTTTAAAACGCGTACAAATTAATACCAACGTTACATAGTTATAGTTAAAGTTAGATTTAAATTGCATTCTCTTCGACAGATAAGCTTTTACGTTCCGTGCGAAGTAACCAATAACAAGCAAGGGGTGTGGCTAATTTCAAAATCCGAATGCTTTCTCTTCGGGCTTTTTCTTTTAATTTTCAGGCAGTCTTCGATGGACCGTCGAAGACGACGGTTTTATGGAGTAGTGATCGGCTATTACAAAAAAATGTTACAACACTGTACTACCCGTTATAAAGATATGACTTTAATGTATCATTAATGTGTAGGTTGTTGAAAATTAAAATTTAATTACATTATTATATAGAAATCGTATTTAATACCGGATGTTTTCCACATTTTAGATTAAATATCTTAGATTATGAATATCAAAACATCAACATCAGGAATCTAGACAGATTAGATATTTCATTTATTAAAATTGAATGTCTAAATTATTATTATCAAATATTTTGAAAATAAAATAAAAGCCAAGATAAAATTATAAGGCCGCTTGAATCTTCTCATAAAACATGATTGTAGACAAACGGCACTAACCCAGCCCGCATTAAGATGCTACGAAGTTTGCTACGGGTCACTACGACCGCTACTGAACTTCGTAGATCTGTCGTAGCAATTTCGCTAGGCAGTTCTACGATATTTGTAATAAGGAAAAATTATAACATTTTGTAAATTTAAAAATGTAACAATAATACTACTTATGTGTAAATTATGTTTAAAATTTTTTTAATATTTTTCAAAGTTATTGTGAATAGAAGTCTCGCACCAAAATCCGGAAGATTGTTTAAAATAAACTTACATGTAACTAAATATTAGGTATCATCAATACAAATAAAAGTCCTTAAAATATATGACAAAAAGAATTTCAAATAGTTTAAGATTCTCGAGCCAATATCTTGGTAAAATGGACGCCCGTGAGGTCTTACTTACACCCTTTCGCTATTAACCTATGAATAAAATCCACATATTATAAACAGCGATGCATACAGGACTTACAAAAATAAAAGCAACTTCAAAAGTACAAAAATGTATCTTATTCCAAAGCAGTAACAATTATATTCGGTTGTCGCCGAGCGCAAAACCAAATTTGCACGCCAAACCAAGTGACCACTGCAAAAGAGCTAAGACATTACAAGCAATCCCGCTTTTACAGTAAATTCTATTGTTCGATATAAGGGGTGGTAAAGGTCAACTTATGTTGGACGCGCTAACAAAAGCATCGGTAGAAAACCACCCCTATACCCGCCCCTTTTAAGAACCACTCCCAAATATGTTAGTCGACATCCAAACGGGAAAGGGAGCGCATGTCTTACACCCCCTTACTCCCTCATTTTTCGCTAAATCAATTCGTCGATTTGACATTTTAATTTGACATTAGTGAAGTGAAACATAAAATGATAATGTGTGAAAAAAAATAACGGTTACAAAAATAACGTTATGTACCCTACCGATTTAAAAAATGGTACGATAAAACTAAATCCCTTCACGTCCAATCACAACATTATGTTGAAAACTATTCAGAACTTGTGCTACAACAAAACTAATAACGGTTTCAATATGACGTCACCGTTCCTGGTCGACAATATATTGCATCAGCAGAAAACTGTCAACTTCCACAATCAGTTCCTCAATCAGCAATTGGAGAATTACATGCAGAGTCAGAGTTATTCGCGCGAAAACTCTCCGGAGGTGGACGAAACGAAGATAGGCGACAACGACGAAGACAGGACGGACGAAATAGAGAAAGTCGACGACGAAGATTCTAAGAGCAGAGATGAAGATTTCAATATGAAAAACGAACCGAGTTACTACAACCATGATTATTATAACAGAAGTGAAGAGAGAAACGATAAAGAGGTTTTAAATATACCGAACCTTTCGCGTAGATGTCATTGCGGTTCCTTCGACTGTCCACCGTTCGCTTGTAAGAAATCAGGGATCCGTCGCTTGGAGGAGTTAGAAAAACGGTTTAACTTGCACAATTATCAGGAGAATTCTGGTGATGAGGATGGAAAAGAGAGGTTCAATACAGAGGACATGGTTAGGAGTTGTGAGGACTATAATGGTGAACAGAAAAAACCTTTGCTAAAATTTAGTGTTAGTGCAATACTGGGGGATCAAGCACGTGACACCGCTAAGAATAATATTAACGGTATGTCATATTTTATTTATTTCCAATTATCTCATTTATTTTTACTTTTAAAGTATTTTAATTAGAATCGTGGGTAAAAATAGTATTTCTGTATGAACGTCACTAAAAACAAAATTTATTGAATAGGTTTTTCAGTAAACGATTGAGAGTTTTAAATAAATGTTACATATATAAATGTATATTTTAAATACTAGTATATATTACATGTTACAAATTTGCATGAATTTCCCGTTGGTTAATATATTTATATGAAAAGTTTTAGTTATTTACGTGTATATTATTCCGGGAAAGTTGAATAATTTTATTAATATTAAAAAAGTAAGTGTTGATGCGTCTTATTCGCCACATGATTGCATGATTTAATGAAGGCATTTGTAATTTTCTTTAAAAAATTATAAATATTTAGATAATTCCTACTAATTTATTTTTGAAAACAATTACCATTAGACACATCAAAAAAAACATCATACAAACTCAAAATATTTCTTTATGATTATTTTGAATCTTTTTTTTTAAATGACGAAAATGTTTAGTCCTAGAGCTAACTGTACCACAGCTTCTATCAGGGTTCTAATAAGAGGGATGTATTCACAAATCTTATACAATTTTATTATATTATCCTATACGAAATGGAGTAGAGACCACGTGAGTGAAGGACGCTATCCAGCGTGATGTTCCGACGACCTCAAAAAGGTAGAGGGAAGTGGCTGGATGAGGAAGGCAGAGGATCATGGTATGGCGCGCTCTCGAAAATGCTTATGCCCAGCATTGGACGGATACAGACTGAAGATGATTATGATGATGTTGATGATCCTATAAGAGAATTTGACTCATGATCCAGTGTCTATAGTGTAGTTGGTGCTATGGACAAAAATAATCGCTATTAAACATCTGCTACTATGCCTCGTTAGTCTAGTGGCTACCTATATGGCTTCAATTGCGAGGTCCTGGGTTCGGGATGTGAAATAATTTCTAGATTTTATTTCAGTAAATTGTAAGCCCGGAGACGGGAAGTTGGTAGTGTTACACCCTGTGCCTCAGACAGCAAATTAAGCCGTTGGTCCCGGTCACTATCATCGACATCTGTTAGTGACCAGGACCGTCATGATATTCTTATTTCAAAGTAATGCTGATAGAACAAGGTCGGAAACTTATAATTAAAGCTATGAGGATTCCAAACGCGCCTTATACCGAGAAGAGCCCGCAACCTCTGCCAGCAGCATAGTTCTTAGTTTTTATTATCACCATTTTACAAAATTGCTTAGAGCTAAATATACCTACTCATATTAATGCACTATATGCTTTTTTATCATACATTTCTTGTTTAAAATAGGTGTGTAGCACAAAATATAACAATTTTTCTCTGCTCTCTTTCTTATGCTTTAAGTTGACGGACTTCAAACAGTAGCATTTGTAATGATGTATCTCAACAGTGAGTTAGATTCCTTCTCTATCTCCCCCTATATAACTATCGTGTAAGATAACAAGAGATAGAAACGATTTCTAAACTGAGACTGCCGAGTTATAAAAATATAATTAAAAAATAAAATATCGTTTATTCAGCCAAAAAATAGAAAGAGGTATAAATAAAGGTAATTAACTTAATTAGGTATATTTAATTAACTTAAGGTATCAAAGGTTCCCAAAAACCTAAAAGACAGTAAAGGCTTCGATACGAAAGCCAGACACCAATAACCCAACTATTTAAATAAGAGATTGTACTTTCCCCCATTTATATTATTATTTGTTACATTTGGCTAATGGGGCGATGCCTCAGCTCGATGCCAAGGATATAGCGTTGATGGTATATAAGATGTAGGCTGTAAGCGCGGATTTTCAGGTATGACCTCAAACTCAAGGTGAGCTCACGGGCTGATGGGGTACCTACGCGTTTGCGCCTATTCGCTATATTTACTTACATATGAAGAGTCGTAATCAGTGGTATGCGCGGTAGATATAAGAAGTTGGTTGACATAGTTTTGGTAATTTGTATCCAGTTATTCCCACCGACAAAGACGTATCGCCAAGCGATTTAGCGTTCCGGTACGATGTCGGGTAGAAACCGAAAGGGGTGTGGAACCGCTAACAACAAACTGCATCATCACTTAACATCAGGTGTGATAGCAGTCAATAAAAAAAAAACAAATATTATTAAACGCTACCTAATATTTAAATTCAATAATAAGTAATTAACATTTCAAATATTAAAGAGTATTTTATTTATGTAATTCGGTTAAAGTTTTAAAAATATATATAAGGAAATAAAAATAATTAATCAAAAAAAAATGTTGTCCTGCCTTGGATCATAATTTCTGACTCTCTAAAAAGTAAATACTTAGAATATCGTTACAGAATAGCGCTTCAGCATATTATATGTGATTCAAGCAATAATTTTTCTCTTAGATCCTTCCTCCGTCTACTTCAGCTGTAAGAAAAATATTGGAAATTTAAAATATTTAACTAAACCTTTAAGATAATCGGTAATTTCGTAAATTGGTTTAAATTTTTGGCGGCCTTCACGACGCAGCGGTCCATGCGGTAGATTTAGGTCCTGGGTTTGATTCCTGGCTGAGCCGATTGGAATTTTCGTGTGGTGGGAGGCCGTGGGTGGTAAATACGTTAGCTGTAAGTGTGACTTACGTATAGTCTACAAGTTTATAAGGGCTAACTTATAGTAAATAAAAAAGAATCCAGAGTTAAGCTAGGAGCCTGTGCTTTTAGTTGTTTACCCGACTGCGTCAGAAGGAGGGTTATGTTTTTCGAGCGTATGTATGTATGTATGTATGTGTTTATGTCCATTTCTTCGGCACGCGCTACAGCCTAAACGACTAAACGGATTTTGACAGGTGAGGTGTCGTTGAATTCGTTAAAATTGTGGTAGTGACATAGGCTGTATAAATTTTCAAAATGCTGGCTGTAAATGGGGGAAAAAAGGGGGGATGTGTGTATTTCTTTCTCTTATCTTAGCAATATGGGTATCAAATGAAAGGTCGTAAAAAGACCATTTCAAAAATATAAATATCATATACAGCTGCAGGCGGAGACAAACGTAGTTTTGGTAGATCTTTCTTTCCCCGCAGAAAATAAAGTATTTTGTCCCCGCTTGCATCACCATAAAGTATTTAAAATTGTATATAGATATAGTGATCCTTGTTTTTCCTTTTACAGTTCATAACTTCTATGCAGTCGGGTTTTTTGTTTTTATAATAATAATTTTATTCAATGTAAGTTTTAGTCAAAACTCTCAGCCTTGTTGGGAAATGGTGTCGCACTCCCGTGTCTCGGAGAGCACTTCCAACTCAAGCCGCCAGTAATGGCTACTATCTTTAGTTACAAAAGTAAAAAGAGCACAAAAGAGTAAAGTCATCACGCTGTCCATCCCCCTTGGGATAAATCCCCCATAACCTCTCTTCTACAACGGTCCTGGCCTGTAGTGGTTAATAGGCTGATAATGATGATAATGATGAATTATAACTATCAAGTTATGTTTTTAATTGGGTTTTATTATCTGGAATAGGCACTTATCCATCACTACTTATATTAAAAAGAAGTCCACCTCTCCGTCTGTCTGTTCGCGTCAAACTGAAAGATTACTGAACGGATTTTCATGCAGTTTTCAGACAATTAGATTATAGTATAGTATAATTTGTTAAGATTTTCTGTAAAATTGCTTAAATGTGATTATAATAGTGAGAAAAGTCGCGGCGCCTGGAAGCTTTCACTGAAAATCCTGCCAAAAAAAAATAAAAGGATTGTTCTTCTTTATAAGGACTCCAAAAAAGTGCGCAATGACATATATCTATCTTTTAAGGAATACTTGCTATACCCAACTTTCTTTTAAAAAAAGGGTGACGTGCAATTTTTTTAGTGTTCTTGGAAGATTGCAATATCTATATTATTTTCCTTGCAGCTGAAGTCGCGGGCATCTATTATATCTACATCCACTCTATAAGTAGCTAGTAAAAGTACAAGTATATTTAACAGAATAAGATACACCATGTTAAATGTGAAACCACCGCCTACTGAACAACACTTCATGTATAACACATATCCTACAACGGCCCTATGGTCGTCGACTTTAGACACAGGTTGTTAAGCCTCAAGGATCTGTGATTATGTCGACATCCACTGCATGTATGTGCTGTGATTTCCTCGGAAGAGCTCTATTTTTATTAAAGCTCTATTTAATTGTTACAAGTTTGCCATTAACTGCAATTACACCTGAGGCCCAATTCTGTAACTATGTTTTTATTAGTTGGCATTGAGAGTATCAGATTTGTCTCATAAAAACAACCTTACAGAATAGAGCTACTGATTGTAAGTGGTGATGCAATTTAAGCTGAAAGCGCGCTAACTTGTTAGGAGTAGGATGCAATCTACACCCCTTTCGGTTTCTACACGACATAGAACCGGAACTACGAGTAGACACAGTCGAAGCCTTCCAGACTTGGGCCAACTTAGAAAATTTTAATCGACCCAGCCAAGAATCGAACCCAGGAACTCCCACTTATAAATTCACTGCGCATACCACTGCTGCACGGAAGCAGCTCTTCTAATATAAGGCCGGTTTGATGTTTGAAATCGAAGTCATCATTGCCTAACCATCGCAATTGAATAATCAACACTGACACTATTCCACGTTTCGATTTCAATTACGTTTTTTACCGTTCCCATAAAAAATAATTAACTGAAAAAAATACCGTTTAACGTTCCAAACATAACGTTACCAATAACAATTTTCTCTATGCTACATCTTAATTCACTAACAGAGTCGCAACATGGCGCCCGACTTTTTCAATAAAAGCGGCAACATCTGGCCGGACACTTAAGCGCGGGGGCGGGACAGAGACGCCGCTATACGGGGGACAATGAGCCGGAGAGGGACGACGCGTGCCGAAATTAATATGTCTTTTTCTTAACATTTTCGTCGGACGCAAGTCGCTTTATTATTTTATTATTGATGTCAAAGCTTGATATTTCTCTATTAATATATTTTTCTCTGTGTTGTGTTGATATTAAAGTGTATGTAATAAATACTATAGGCTATCACGATACATTTAATATATTTTAATGAGATTTTCCAGTCTCTTTCCGTCGCGAATTAGATACTATTATTTCCTGTAGTAATCTTACTGATAATATCAGTGATAAAGAGTTATGTGTTCTCTATGTCCCAGAAAAGGCTATACAGGATGTTATATTCATTTTATCAAAAGTTAAGTCAGGATGTAATATTCATTTTATCAAGAGTTATCTTAAGTAGGTAAGTTGTACTGAAAAGAAATTAGTAAAAACATCAACTACTGTGTCCGGATACAAGTTATGGTGGTACAGTCTCTGACAGATGACCGAATTTCAAATGTTTATGTAAGCTAAATGGCGCTCGGCAGAGCAGCCAAGGTGAACATAACGATGCCCAGCAGCTGACCGTCAGTGGCGTACACAAGCTTTACACGAAATGGAAAAATGCTTCTCCCATACTAGTTCGTAATATGTACTCAGGGTAGGCAGTGCCTTTATGCATTTATAAAGTGCATGCCACTACTGACCGCGTAGTATTTATATTCTCATTCATTCGTGCAAGTGCTCAGCGGTATTTGTCTGTTTTCAAGAAGTTTCACTTGCATCGTCGTTCCTTAAAACCACAAAATGTTCGTTTTTAAGCTCCTTAGTCTACATCCCTAACCATCGAAAAACACCGGCAGGAAACAATCACTCCCATCCCTATTATTTCAGTCGATAATCGAATCTAACTTTCCTAAACGATTTATATCGATAAATCGTTTCTACATCTACGAGCCGACTTTATAGCATAAAAACCAGCCAGTAATATAAACTTCTGGCAAACTTAACTTGACATCAAGAAAAATTTCTGACGACCTTAATAACAACGTGATAAGGATCAAAGTAACGTTATACCAAGCGCAAGTATAATACACGTAAGAATAAAACGGAGTAAGAGCGCCCGAGTCGTTCGGAATTCGAATATTATCGCAATATGGCGTCCAATGACATGTTAATATGGGCGTCCGGGAGCCGAAATGCATAATTTTCTAATAGAATTTTTCGATATCGTCTTCTAACTGTGGATTTTATGTAACGCTTTTTTCTTTTATTGGTTAAAGGGGGCAAAGATCTACCTCTTTTATAAGAAAAAAGGAGTGGTAGAGCGTGACGCAAAGGAGTGGTAATTAAAGTATTCAAACACATGTATGATCACAAAAAATTGTTAATTGCAAAAATTAACAAATCTTATCTCTAATATATAACTGAACCCACCATCGAATGTTGAAATCATTATAATGGCCCATCACTAAGCTATCATCGAAGAAATAATCGTAATAGTGGAACAGGTACGATTATAATTTAAAATATCCTCTAATACACCGTCGGCGACACCGCACGACACTAATTCACTAACGTTACAACCTGAACACACGTTCTAATTTTGAAACACTCGGTGACGGTTAACACGACCGCAGACGCGTTCTGAATTTAAACGACCCAATGGGATGCGGTCGCGAGTTAACGCTATTCGAATGGAACGGCTTTCAGGGTGTGGGTTTTATTGGGTTTTCTATTATCTTCTACGGTTTCCAGGTGAAATGATAACCGATTTTATCATTATACTTTAGAAATATTACTTTTGTGATTTTGCTAACTTTTCCTTAGTTATTCAAGTTGATAGTAAGTATTAGTGGCCTAATACCCCTTATATTGTAAAATATGAACTCCTTAGATTATATTTGCAAAATCGATAAAATATGGAAAGTAACTTTATTCGATCGGAGGCTCATCACAATTTCTGATATTATGTGATTTTCTGAAGTTCAGAAAGGAGTTTAATACGGACTGCAGATGCCCGCGACTTCTTCCGTGAGCGAGCTTAAAGCAAACATCCAAAAACACAAAAAGCAAAAAAAATTACCTTTTTTAAGAATAAAATGATTATAGTACGCAATCACGCCTTAAAGAATAAATACATACCGTCGCTCGAATTGTGTCGCCTTAATCAAGAGGATGGATGGATTACGTAACATTTTAAATGAAAACACTCCGTCGATGCTATTTTCCAACTATTATTATTGTCATATTTCAGCTAATTTATACAAAACCTTAATAAATTATATAACATTTTTTTTATCGCTTATAAGTTGGCCCTTGACTGCTATCGCACCTGATGTTAAGTGATGATGCAATCTAACATGAAAGCGGGCTAACTTGTTAGGAGTAGGATGAAATCCACACCCCTTTCGGTTTCTACACGACATCGTACCGGAACACTAAATCGCTTAGCAGTACGCCTTTGTGGGTAGGGTGGTAACTAGCCACGGCGAAAGCTTTCCACCAGCCAGACCAAGATAAAGTAAGAAAAATCTCAATCTGCCCCGCCAGGAGTCGAACCCAGGACCTCCGTCTTATAAATCCACCGTGCATACCACTGCGCCACGGAGATCGTCAAAAGATCCTAAGTGTATTGGTGAAAACCGCAACAGAATCCGTTAAGTTTATCGTGTCAGTCCCGTCGGAGGATTCCCTTCATATATCGGTAAAAAACGCATGAAAAGCCATTTAGTAGTTATTCAGGTAATCGCGAACAGACTAACGCGGTAGAGTTAGTAGAGAGAATTTCATTTTATAATATGTACGCAGTGATAATAGAAGTGCCTACACGTCAGCGAGTCATACGTAGGCTGTATTTATTACAGCTAGCGTCCAGGTACCTGTGGCCACTCGTGTTCGTGACGTTGTGTTTGTGTTGTGAAATCAGTTGATACATTTAAACACTGCGCTAAATGGTTAATTCATTTACATCCTCACTAATTGCCTATTATGTTTATCGAGTAGCTGAAATAGAAGTTGTATTTTTTTTACTTGGCAACAGGGTTTTGTAACAAAATCTCTACAGTTGATCTTATTTACAAGCTTTTAATCACTTTCACCTGATCTTTAGTGAAAAGTTAAGCGTAAAAGAATCCGTATTGAGGAAATCCTAAAGAGAACTAAAGTAGTAGACATAGCTCTAAGGATAAGCACGTTGAAGTTGCAAGTGAGCAGGCTATTTGCCGTATAGGCGGTGTCCTGGAGTGGAGACCACCACGTGCTATTAAGCGCAGTATAGGACGTCTTCCAGCCCAATTGTACGACGACCTCAAAAAAGAAGTGGCTGGATGAAGAAAGCAGAGGATCGTGTGTGATGGCGTACTCTCGGAAAGGCCTATGTCCAGCAGTGGATAGATACAGGATAATGATTATGAAACCCCAAAAACTTTTAAATAGAGTTTGTAGAGAACTTAATTAAAGGATTCACATATCTAACTAAGTAAGTTAAGTATGCTAGTAAGTTTAAGCAACTGCGTGTAGAGTTAGGAATTTGGACTAACATGTCAAGGTCCGTCAACTTCTAATATAAAGCATGAAACATGCAGTTGTCTGTTTAAAAAACGATTTTGATGGAATGTATAGATGCTGATCAGAAAAATAAAAACCTCGCTATGTGATAAAAAAGGAAGTAATTTCATGCGTAACTTTGACGGCCGAGTGGCACAGTGGGTAGTGACCCTGATTCTGCGTGGCTAGGCTGTGGGTTCGATTCCCACATCTGGAAAATGTTTGTGTGATGAGCATGGATATTTTCTGTTGTCTGGGTGTTTATCTATGTATTATAAATATTTATGTATAATATATATAAAATATTCATCAGTTATCATAGTACCCATAACACAAGCTACCTAAGCTTACTTTGGGGCTATGTGTTTAATTGTCCTATAATATTTATATTTATTTATTTATTTATTATTTAACTGTAATAAGCAAAGACTGCTTAAAAAGTACTTTTGGCACCACAATTCTGGTTTTACTTCCTGGTCAGATTTTACATATACCTATATTTCTTTCTCATATGTGGTGGATGTCCAAGCAACTCGTACTAAAAGTATTGCATCCACGTTCCTAATACGCACGGCTAAAGTGTGGAATGCCCTCCCAGCGTCAGTGTTTCCTACCACCTACAACCTGACCATCTTCAAGGCAAGAGTGGAAAAGGCATCTTCTATACTAAAGCCAAACTCGATTGAGAATGCTTGTCAACAAACAAATTTAAAATGAAGGCAGAAAATTCAACACATTTTATGCCTAATAAATTTAAAATTATGTTTTGCTATTTTAAAAAATCTTATTTAAAAGATATTGAATATATTAATTAGTTTTAAGCTTACTAATCTAATTTATTGTCATGAATTCATCATTAACTAGTTAATTAAAAAAAATAGGTGTAAAATGACTAGTGATTTCTACCTTAATTTTTAATTTGTTTGTTGACAAGCATTCTCAATCGAGTTTGCCTTTGGTATAGGTAAGCGCATTTCAACTTAGACCTCCACACTGCTTTCCATCCGGCGTGATTGTAGTCAAGCGCAAGCCTATCCTAGACTATCTTAAAAAAAAAATTCTTCTTCGGATGACTCCAAAGCGAAGTTTGGCAGACAGGTGGAGAAAAATCTTCCGGGTATGTGAAGTACTTTTGAGCTTACTATAGTTAAGCTTAGTCCACTCTTTAATATAATTTTGAGGTGATTATGAAAAATATTAAAATATCGTGGTAGGACGTCTTCGTCAATAATTCTCGATGGAGCCAGATGATAGCTATATTAGGATGGAAACTTGAATTATTTACCACACCCTAGAGAAACATATTACAAGATTTCAAGGCCGTGTAAGCATTAAAAAATAAACAGCCGAAAAATAAAGCCGGTAAAATAAAGTACAACAATAACGTAATTTAATTAACCGTTATTCGCCGATCGAGTCGCCCGTGTCGCGGCGAGTCGGCGCCAATTTTTCGCGCGAAAGTGTGAAAATAATTGATTCCCGAGGGGACGACCGGGTTTATTGAAAACGAATGCCCGGCTTTTTGTTTCAACGTTTCATTACGCTTTTATGATATTAGATGGCAGTGTTTTTAATTTCATGATTATTGGCCTATTTTAATGACCCGCTACGAGGCCAAGCCTCATAGAAGTAGGTTAGGAAAGTATAGGGCTCCTTATAGAAGATGGTATATGGAGCTTAGACAAAATAGGCCGTTCCAATGCGGGTTGGCGGGCTTAGGGAGATTATGTTTCATACATTAACAATCACTATCAATGATAGTGTCACTACACAGTAGTAGATTATAGTTACCTACTGGGACTTGCATAGAAGTATGAAAAACTCAGAATTATTCCGGCGACCCAACCAAGGATTCGAACCGAGGACCTCGTGATTGAAACGACATAGGCTAACCACTAGACCAACGAGGTAGTCAGAGTAAATTTTTACCTACTGGGAATTTCTTAGAAAAAAGAAAAGCTCGACATTTCATAGCTCGATCGAGAATGAAATATAATTTTTTTTATAATTGTACCATGAATAGAAATAGTTTATAACTGTATTAAAACAAATAACATATTTTAACCCAAACTGTCTATTTTACTTTTTGAAACTACTTGGTAGTTTTATTTGGTGTTTCCTGAAATTCTATGATACAAATTCAGGTTACTGTGCAGTTGTCTTCAAATTCATTTTTATTGGAAAATAAAACAATAATTTTATGATCGTTTGATTTTTAGGGATACAAAAAATACAAAATCGGACAGGCCACAGACAAACAATGTTTATGATGCGTTAAGCACAATAGATACAAAATTAACTGTATCACTAAATCCCACGTCCACACCTATCAAAACATTAATAAAATAACCAACAATGAATTTATACTTAATATTATTTTAATACGGGCACCAAACAATGGTGCAGTAAGTCGAAAAATCGTAAAAGATAATACGTCTATTGTACCCGAACGCAAAAAAACATGTCGGTTGTCGGCCATTTTTTTACAATGTTTATGTTTGAGGATTATTTTATTGCGATTTCTTTTATTGTAATTGCGAATAAGGATTTGTTTGAATGTTTTCTCAAGTGCTGTACAAGGTTCGGGGTTCGATGTTCTTTTCACGACGTGTTGGAATACACGTACATTTTTTGTTACGGCTTAGTTTTTGTGCGGTTTGTCTGGATAAGTTAAGGCGGTTTTAATGTTAATACCATAGAGGCAAGGATAGATGAAAAAAATATAATAGCCTATATTAAGAACAGACAATTAATCTATAACCGATAAACATTTTTCGTAAGTAGGTTTTTGTGATTTATTTTTTAAATTGGTATATTATGGCAAATTAAATTGGGTTTAGGCCAAATTTACTGAAGTGGTCTACCGTTAGCATAAGCTAGGTGAAGTAGAAAAATAAATTCCTCTCACAAATCCATGGCTGAGATTCTTGCCAGCTCTTCTCGATAGAATTTGTTCTTCAAACGAGTGGTAGAGTCTATACAAACTCTACCAACAGGCGTACCTACCAAGAAGTGATTGATTCATAACGAGAACTGTAAAGTTGTTCACTCGATTGACTTGAAATTTAGCGGATTTCCTGATATTCCCTGAAGAATGGAATCTAAACAACAAGTAAACTGGGTGAAACTGATAAAGAAATGTAAGTTAGTGTAGAAGCCTTTAATAAGCTCTAAAATGGACCAAGTCGCGATAGTCCACGTCAGTTATAACATAGATTAGTTGTACAATAACAGCAGGTATTTAAAACATTCAGCAAAATTTGTTCATATTAATTAAACTCCATCCCTTAACAAATTAATAGGTGAAAATAATTAAAATAACACTCAGGGGTTGGCCCAGGGCGAAGTTTTCCGTGTCGACGCCTCCACGGCCCTCCGCCCTCGGGCCTCCATTATACAATTACCTGATCGCTCCCTAAAGCCAAATTATTTCGATACGTTTTTTGCGATCTTCCGGAAAAGTTTGCAGATCAGTATAATAGAAAAATCGTAAAAGATAATACGTCTATTGTATCCAAACGCAAGATAAACATAAGCATTTTTACATTATTTTTGACAGCGTCCGTGGTGAAGTTGAAGGTCCTGAGTTCGATTCTGGGTAGGTCAATTGAAATTTTCTTACCTAGTCTAGGTTTGGCTGGTGAGAGGCAACGGCTGTGGCTAGTTACCACCTTGCCGATATAGACGAATCGCCAAGCAAATTTGCGTTCGTTTCAAACGGGTGTGAATTTCATCCTACTTCTAACGAGTTTCGCTTCCATCTTAGATTGCATCATCACTTATCATGAGGTGTGATTACATAGCGCTAACTTGTAAGGAATGTATACAATTTCATTTTTCTTTAAAAATGAAGGATTTTCATACAAATTTGCCGCTCATAACCCTTTTTAGGTACTACGTTAGGAGTAAAGTTCTCACAAACTTGTTAAGCTACTGTGTTAAAAATACTTTATTGTATATTTTCCTGCGGTAGTGGTGTAAGGTTTGTTGATATGCCAGTTTAAATAAATAATAGATAATGAAATAAATTCTTCATTAAAAGTTAGATTACATCTGCAGAATAGGTATAAATTATATCTAACATATAAAATTTCCCTGTCACAATGTTACTTATCGTACTCCTCCGAAACGGCTTTATTGATTTTTACCAAATTTTGTATGCGTATTCAGCAGGTCTGAGAATCGGCTACTATCTATTTTACGTCTAATTTTTTTTTTAATTTTTAATGCAAAACAACGTTTGCCGGGTCAGCTAGTTATTCTTATAAATTGAATATAGTTATCATTCTATTGATATTAATAGATACAGATAGGCTCACCGCTCACACTTGACTACAATCTCGCCTGATGATACCTAAGTGCTTTAGTAAGTGATCTATACTAATATAAATGCGAAAGTAAGTAAGCCTGAAAAAGGACATAGGCTATTTATTGAGAAAGGTCATTTTAAAAGTTAGAAGGTGAAAAGTTATTTTTAAAATAAATAAATAAAATATTATAGGACAATTACACACATCGCTATATAGCCCCAAAGTAAGCTTAGGTAGCTTGTGTTATGGGTACTATGATAACTGGTAATTTTATATTTATATATATATATATATATATATATATATATATATATATATATATATATTATACATAAACACTTATAATATATAGATAAACACCCAAACACTGGAAAACATTCATGCTCATCACACAAATATTTTCCAGATGTGGGAATCGAACCCACAGGACGCAGAAGGGTGACTACCCACTGCGCCACTCGGCCGTCAATATTTTAGGCAGTTAATTAGATATTAATAAAAATCACATTTAAAATTTCGAATAATCAGGCTGCCGTAATAACTAATTCCACGCAGACGGAGTCGCGGGCAAAAGCTAGCCTGTAAATTGTACACTGTCAGACTAGCACAAAATAAATATTGAAGAGTTTATATCATTATCTGCTTCATTTAGTTTAACTGTGTGTTTAACTACGGTTCATGGATTCAAGACCTGAGACGAACAATAAAATATTGAAATTCTAATTCCAAACAAAGGAGTTGTAAAGTTTGTTACACCCCCTGTATCGCAGTCATTGCCTGCAACAAATATGTGAAAGTAATAATTAGTTAGTTACAGAGTCAAAAATTATCACCCTAAGCTCACTTAACAGTTTTGGAGTTGGATTTAAAAGACAAAGAGGTTGAGAGGCAATTGGATCAGCTTTCAACTTCACACATCATCATCATCATTCATCATCATTATCAGCCAATAGACGTCCACTGCTGGACATAGGCCTTTTTTAGGGACTTCCAAACACAACGATCCTGAGCCGCATGTGCCCAGCGGCTCCCTGCGACCCGTTTGATGTCATCAGTCCACCTGGTGGGGGGTCGACCAACACTGCGCTTTCCGGTGCGGGGTCGCCATTCTAGCACCTTCGGCCCCCAACGTCCATCAGCTGTTCGAACCACGTGCCCCGCCCATTGCCACTTCAGTTCTGCGACTCGCTGAGCTATGTCGGTTATTTTGGTTCTTCTGCGGATCTCCTCATTTCTGATTCGATCACGCAGAGATACTCCGAGCATTGCTCTTTCCATCGCCCGCTGAGTGACTCTGAGCCTTCTTATGAAGCCCGCAGTTAGCGACCAAGTCTCGGATCCGTATGTCATCACTGGCAACACGCACTGTTCGAAGACCTTCGTCTTCAGGCACTGAGGAATTTTGGACGAAAAGATGTCACGCAGTTTCCCGAACGCTGCCCAACCGAGTTGGATTCGGCGGTTCACCTCTTTCTCGAAATTGGACCTACCTAACTGGACCATATGCCCTAGGTATATATACTCGTCTACAATTTCGAGTGCAGAATTTTCAACAATAACTGGGTGGAGCGAAACATGAGCATTACACATGATCTTTGTCTTGCTCATGTTCATTTTAAGGCCCACCTGTTGAGAAACTCTGCTGAGGTCATTGAGCATATTATTAAGGTCATCTAGAGATTCTGCCATTATCACTACATCGTCGGCAAACCGCAGTTGAGTGAGGTACTCGCCATTGATGTTGATGCCAAGTCCGTTCCAGTCCAAGAGCTTAAAGACGTCTTCCAATGCGGCGGTAAATAGCTTCGGGGAGATAACATCTCCCTGTCGCACTCCTCGCTGCAATTGGATTGACCTCGTAGTCTCATCCTGTATACGGACTGACATGGTGGCGTTTTCGTACAGGCACTGCAACGCTTGGATGTACCGGTAGTCGATTCGGCACCTCTGCAATGACCTTAACACAGCCCAGGTTTCCACCGAATCAAAGGCTTTCTCATAGTCCACAAACGCCAAGCAAAGTGGCCGGTTATACTCTTCGGTCTTTTGTATAACCTGCCGCAGCGTATGGATGTGGTCTATGGTACTAAAGCCTTGTCGGAAACCGGCTTGTTCGGGAGGCTGGAAGTCATCAAACCTACGAGCGAGACGATTCGTGATGACTCTGGAGAACAACTTGTAGACATGACTCAGCAGCGAGATTGGTCTGTAATTCTTCAGCAAGGTATTGTCACCCTTTTTGAAGAACAGAACAACCACGCTCCTGTGCCACGCCTGAGGCGTCTTGCCCTCGTGAATGACGGAATTGAACAATCGCTGAAGGACTTCAAATATCGGTTTACCACCCGCTTTCAGGAGTTCTGCTGTGATTCCGTCATCACCTGGCGCCTTGTTGTTCTTTAGGTGTTCGAGAGCCATACTAATCTCGTCTAGGCTGACGTCCGGGATATCTTCGGTATAATGTCGGGTCAATTTGGCTCTGGGGTCTTCAGCCAAATTGTCAACAGGCTTTTGAGTTGACGTGTATAACTGTCCATAGAACTTCTCGACCTCACCCAAGATCTCGGGCTTGGAAGAAATGAGATTACCGTCATCGGTCTTCAGACGCGTCAACTGACTGCGTCCAATAGACAGATCTTTCGCGAACACTTTCGAGCCACGGCCAACTTCACACATTAATTAATTAATAATTTTAAAAGAGCAACTGTTGAGTTTCTTGCCGGTTTTTCTCAAAAGGACCTGCCTTCCGAACCGGTGGTAGAGTCACTACAAATAGTCTAATTTGACGTGTCAAAAGTGCTTATAATTGACCTACTTGAAATAAATGATTTTGAATTTTTGAATTTTGATTGTGGTTAACCATGCGAATCAAAAGAGAGCCATTAAAAATAGACTAAAGAAAATAATGCTGTTAATTAATCTATATTGAAAATTGTTGGCCCAGTTCCATCTTAGATTGCGTCACCACTTACCACCAGGTGAGATTGCAGTCAAAGGCTAACTCGTAGTAAATAAAAAAAGTCTAGAAAAAACTCTGTGACCGTCTCCCTGAATTTAATGTACCTAGCATGTACTTAGTACTATGCCAAAGGTTTTTCATATTTCCATCAAGAATTTTTTGGAAGAAAAAATAAACCACATATGAACTGACCCGGATCTCAATCAAAACCTCTGGATATCTCAATTCCATTGAAGCATCAAAACTAGCTAATCTTAACTAATATCAAAACTAGAAGTCGAACCCGGGCCCTCTTCAGATCACAGCACAAGGAGGTATCGGAGCTCTCGATACACTCACCTCACATAGTAGGTTTAAATTAATACACGGAGTCAAAAACAAAACACTTTGAACATGATTAATGGCATTACAAAGGCCATACAATATATAACGCCCGGTCTGCCTTTGACAGACGGGGTGGTAAGAAATAGCTGGGGTGTAGCGACGCTGGTGCAAGCGAAGGGCGGAATGCATCTAATCTAAATTATATTTATTTCTTATTTGTTATACAAAAAAGGATTTTACTAAAAGTCATTTGTCGTCGCCTCTGAAAAGTACAAAAATACTTAGTGGATGTACCGTTATACAGTTAAACACTGTATTAAAACTAATTTATTGAGCCAAACGTATTATGGAATTTATGTATGTATAAATAATTAAAAATCAATGCTTGGAAGCTATTGGTTCGGATGAATCAAGACGAATAACTTCACAAGAAGTGGAATTAATAATAATTTTATCGATACTTACAATAAAACTGTAAAAAGCCCAATTCTGTACATTGAAGATATTTTTATTGGAGGGCAGTTTATAATCGATACTGAATCCAAAAATATATTATTTTTAATTTTTGTCGGTCTGTCCTTTTTTTGTCGGCCACGATTCACGCCAAAACTACTGAATGAATTCAAATGAAACTTGACATGATTTTAGTTCCTATACATATGATACTTTTAATCGCGAAAATTAAAATAGAAGGGGTTTAAAGTTTGTTAGAAAAATCATTTATTGTTCAAGTTGTATTTAGGAAAATAGGTATAAAGAGTACTGCATAAATATAAAACATATATATATGATTCAAAGATTTACAAAATTCCACCACTAATCTTTGCAAGATATGTTTATGAAAGTATAAATAAAAAAAAAACATCATTTACTGACACAATACAAACAATAGATACTTAAAACTATGATTGAAGTTGGTATAAAAAGTACTAAAAAGCTTTAAAATAGTAACTTAGGCTATTTTTATTTTTATTCATCCATAAGCATCCGCTTGTGTTATAATACAAATAATATTGTATAGAATTAAAAATATTATAATTTATAAAGTGGAGATTTTCTATTATATAAACGACATGAAGCTACTAAATATAATAATTGTACTGTCTACACGCCGTCGCCTGCAACTCGCGGCGCGGCGGATCCGCTCTCAGTGTTTATAATAGCGTAACGCGATTAGGGTGTTTAACGATTAGCTTCGATCGTTTTATTCTCGTCCCGGAGCGTCTTTACTTAATTCAATAATATAGGGCAGACTGATTTCTTCACTAGTATTATAAATTAATTTTTTCAATTCAATCTTTGTACTTTTGGGCGCCAACTAGGAAATATTTAGAGTGCTTTCTTAACACAGGTTTCTCGGAGAGCAACTTAAGCCGTCAGTCACTACTAGTTTTATTTTATCGTTCCATAGTCAAACATTATCATCACAGAGCGGTGGGTGTACGCTCCATATTCCCCCTCCTTTAAGAAAGGAGATCTAGCCCAGAAGAGGAAAATAGACTGCTAATTGAAGTATGATTAGTTTATAAGCACTTAAAACGTCAACTCTGTCTGTTAGCAGTGACTACTGTAAATTCGGAAGGTAGATTCTTTCTAAGACAAGCTGGTACTAATCTCGACAATCAGTATCATTATCATTATCAACAATTTAAAGGAGATATGAAACTTACACCAACCTTCTACAATGCGGGTTGGCGGGTGTAGTGTGATAACGTTTAACTTTAACGATCATTATCAGATGTAAGTATGATCAGAACGGCGGCTTAAATTGCTCTCCAAGGCTTTACACTGCAAGACATTCGTGGGCTGTTATTAAGAATTTAGTGGAAGGAAGAAAAGCTTAATATTTTTAAGGCGACCTTGAATCCGAAACTGCATTATAATTTAAAAAAACAATTTTTATATTGTCAGCAGAATACCGTCAGCCGCTGGTCGGCAACCCGTGGCCCATTGCCAAGCCGATCGCGAGCAGGCCGATACCGGTGCAGCATCAGCACTTACAGCATCTACTGGCGCACTGCCACCATCCTTACTTAGGTGAGTATCAATGTAGGTACATCATCAACCTATTAACGGCCCATTACATCGTATTGGAAGGGGGCTTTTGACCCACTATTCACGCTTCGTTGTGGGGTAACGGGCTTATATTTTTTAATTTTTGTAAAGACAGAAACCGACATCTTAACCTGGGATGTAAAACTGTAATAACCGTCGTAATCATAAGTCCAGGATAATTTTTACAGAGAATTTTATAATAAAATTCATTTTATATTATTAATTTGTATGCCATATGGGCGTGATACGGTTGCACTTAAATTACATCTACTATAACACCATATAAACAATGTGTCAGCAAAAAAATTATTTGATTGTCCTAGGACTCGAAGGCAGTACAACAATATCCAGGGCATATTTATGTTTGGGATCAACGTTTGTCTGTTTGTGTAACAAATTGTTAAACGAGCACGCGGAGCCCATCGCAAAAAGCTTGCCACACAATACACCCATTGTGTTGTGGGTACTTTTAATATCAACTACGATTATTTGTGCACATATATAGGTATTCATTGAAAGCTTGATCTTGCTCTATTATTTAAGTATGGATGAAATGTTAAAAGCTAAATTAAAAACAGTCCCTGACGTTTCACTTCTAATTTCTGGAAGACCGCAGAAAAATAAAAATCAGTGCTTCGTAGTCTTTGCAGGCTCCCATGGTCAACATGGAATCTCTATAATTTCACCATTTCTCTAATTAAAAGGCTCCCGAACAATTACATATGGCATAAGCATTACTTACAAATAATTCGAACTCAGCACTTTGCTATAAACTCAAAGTGTTGTTCCACGCGCAGTAGTTTAAAGTTTCGTAGTTTTAATTTAACGACTTAGAACAGTGCGTCATGGAAGTACTTGGTCATCTGTTTTGGCAAAAAACATTTCGTGTCTTCTCTTTTCATATGCACATTAAAACAACTTGAATTTCTATAAAACATACCGATAATGACAAACCATCTGCCATCTTATCATGCCGCAATCTAAGTTATTGACAGTTTGTAATCAAGAGTAAGCTTAACTTATACTAATTACGTAAATAATTCTAATTTAACATTTTGTTCACAGTCAGACCTGCGCAAGCGCACACACAGGTGTTCCCTTTGCCCGGCGGCTTCCCATGGGCGCACAGTTCAAGAGGTAAGTGCGTCACCAAGTCATCCACGGCCCTAGCCTGTATTAATTATGTCAATTATATACATCATTATCGGTTATTTTAACGGCCCATTGCAGGGTCCTTGGAACTTCGTCCTTAAAGGCGAGAGGATAGGAAGTTTAGAACCAGTACGCTGCTCCAGTGCAGGTTAGCGGGCGTAGCGAGATAATGGTTGATTTTGTTATAGTATTCACCAAGGCGCTCCTCACTATTTGTCGCGACGGGAAACCGAAGGGTGCGGGGAGTAGAGTTCAGTTACAGTAAGCGTTTGAAAAACAAAAAACGACGAGCCTGGACGAGGTGGATTGAACGATCTATAACGGTGACCATGATTAGATGTTAACAATACTGGCCGGAACTACAGCTTAACGTGCTTTCCAAGGCATGGGGACGTAACATAACCATTTTTCTAATAAGGACATGTCAGAGAAAAACAAGGATCACTATATCTATATAAAATTCTAAATACTTTATGGTGCTGCAGGCGGGGACAAACGTAGTTTTGGTAGATCTTTCTTTCCCCGCAGTAATAAAGTATTTAGAATTTTATATAGATATAGTGATCCTTGTTTTTCTCTTTTCAGTTCATAACTTCTAAGCAGTCAGGTTTTTTGTTTTTATAATAATAATTTTATTATCAGCAGTGTATGAACGTCGGCGAAGATCTCAAGTCTACAGATATTTGAGAAAGAGGTCGTCTGGAAAATTATTATTAACAGACAGCACCATTGAGTTCCGTTCTAAAGATTACAAGCACACAGGCTTAACTGCAGCACTACCGTGCAATGACGGTTTCCTGTATCTATAGATACACTATATCTTACAAAATTTAGTTTA
Source organism: Mycalesis mineus (assembly GCA_034621355.1). NCBI lineage: Eukaryota > Metazoa > Arthropoda > Insecta > Lepidoptera > Nymphalidae > Mycalesis > Mycalesis mineus. Next base: position 629,873 of record CM067888.1, read on the forward strand.
ACATATCTTTGAAGTCGGTGCCAACATGTTATTTTTAAAGTCGGTAACTACCGTAACCGTCAAGTTAAGATGTTCCCTTAACTGTCCTTCGTCACCAAACCCCTAATGACAGTCACAATCCATCTAGATGAAAAGTTCTTATCACTGTAAATTTATCAAGACCAATCATATGGTAGCTACTGTAAAAAATTGAGATATTCCCTAAACTGTCCATCGTCACCCTGACCAGATTCCTAATGACTGTCACAGCCTACCTATATGTAAAGTTCTCATCAAGATAAATTAATCAAGCCCAAACACAAGGCAACTGGTATAAATCATTGTAGAAGTCCCTCATCTGTATTTCGGCTACATCATCAGAACGATCATCATAAAAATTATTGGGCTTAAAAATTGAAACTTAATGGAAAAATTAACAAACGCACTAGCCATATCTACAATTTTTGAAAGCTCCCCTCGAGAAATTCGAGAATCAGAAGAATGGTTTTCTTATCATGATAACATTCTCAAAATATCTCCTTTACAACAAAAAAAAAGAATCTTCAAAATCGGTTCATAAACGACGGAGGTAACCGGTCGAATTGAAAAACTCCTTTTTGAATTTGTTCAAAAACTTCTATCAACAATTGCTGATCGAAGTTCAAAAATAAGATTACAGTGCTTTGTCATGGCATGTCAGTGTAGCGGCTACGTCTCAGGTAGAACACAAGGCACTGGTAGACGTGTAAGTCGTATACCTGCAGTATGTTTATCTGTGTTTTTGCTAAAGTAAAAAAAAATATGTAGACAAGTCTATTTAATCCCAAGTGTTCCTGCAGGCAAGCCGCGGCGCGGCATGATGCGTCGCGCGGTGTTCTCGGATCTGCAGCGCAAGGGGCTGGAAAAGCGCTTCCAGGTCCAAAAGTACATCTCTAAGCCAGACCGGAAGAAGCTGGCAGAGAAGCTGGGCTTGAAGGACAGCCAGGTAAACACAGTTACTTAATTTTACCTGTAGGTCTAAGATGCGTAGGTACATCATCGGGCTAAGAATTTAATGAAAATTTCTTAGAAAACTTAGAATTAAAAAACAAGCCTAAGTAAGAGATAAATTGCGATTTTAAATTATTAAGTAGCAATAATTATTTGTTTGGTTGCAAATTTTATGTAAAATGTGGACCTATGCTAAGAGATACTTATTAAGGAATTTTTTTTTAATAATAGTTGAAAGAATATCTACAAACTTTATTAAATACTCCTTTTTGAGTAATCAAATCGACTTGTAAAAGATTAAAAGAAACAGTCACCAACTCAATTATTATAAGGAGGTATCAAAAACTACCCCCGAAACTCACGAAAAAAAAGCCATTTAATTCCATCCGAACAAAATGCAAATAACTAGTAATTGTTGAGGGTAGGAGGGAGCGCGGCTGCGGATGACACACCCTCATGCCCTGAGGGCTGAGTTTTTTGTAACACCCTGTTGTAGGCACAGAGTGCTCCCCTTTCGTGGTATAGTTATGTTTTCGGTCGATGCTATCTTGGAATTTCTGCGCGGAGCAGGTTAGGTTTTGTTCTGGGATTTAAGGGTCTGCTATAGTATTTTTCAACTTTAAATATTTAAGCAGGTATTGTTTTGCTAACTTTAGCATATCAATCATGGATACATACTTAATAATATTTATTTCTTATTCTCCGTTAATACAAAGTCAAGCACCCACTCTACAAAAAAACAATTTTTTTATCACACCGATGCCAAAGCATCTTCAGATGTTGACTCTGACATGTTTGATTGTAAAAATTTAAAAAAGATGTACATATACAGAAATACCTTTAGATTATTTTTGTAGAGCAGAAAAAGTTCTATCAAAATAATATTGAATCTGTGTCAAACAGCGAAGAAATCGTTGTAAAAGAGAAAATATAAAAACGTATCAAAATTGTACTCCAGTCTAATAAAAGTCTTGAGTCATCAAATTTTTCTTACTTCCATAACTTCTATTGCAGAGGGGTATTAGATACGGCTAAGCTGCTACAATATCAGATTAAGAAAATAACCACATGACACTTTTCTGAGAACGTCACAGAAATTGCGTAGCCTATTGATACTGAATATTAACATCGAAATAAATCGTTACCTTATAATTTACAATTTTAGTGTCACAATTATGCTAATTCTTTTGTAAATACCTGAAATGATTTAAATAAATTTTTAGGTGGGTAGAGTAACTTAAAAGAACAGTTTTAAAATTTCGGAAGGAAAACGTGAAATCGCACACAAAGATTGCTTTTCCATTTCACAAAAGCCCATCCAACCCCGCACAGGTCTAAATAACCCGCCAAAACCATTGAGACGATCATTTCGACCCAATAAAACATAAACGAAAAGAAAATACCGCCACTAAATAAAATGTGCCTTTCTATGACATCCATAAATTTACAAAATAACGTTCCTAAACGACTCAAGAAGTCAAGACAACGGAACGTTACGAGCGAAACACAAGATATAATATACGTGAGTTAGAAAGAGATAGTTATAAGCGTTGTATTGCTTCTTAAACGTGGATTCTATTGGGCGATTTGTATCGTATAAAAGTGTGTTCGCGTATTCTATTGGCCGCCGCGCTTTTATTTTTTTTCCGCGTTCGGTTTCTCGTACCGGCCTTTTTATGATATCTGATTTTTATAGGATACTTGCAAGCAGGTTTTACTGTTTATTGAATGTTTTCGGATTAGGCTGAATGGGTCGGTTTATGGACTTGACTGTTTGTTATTAGATTGAGTTTGATATTAAGGTGGGTTCATACTTTTGTTAATGGAAGAAGATCTACTACCCACATCTAAGATTTAAAGTTTTCGTTAATATTTCTAAATCAAGGATTTACCTACGCTTCACAAATTAAATTGATAATTTTGTATTATATTGAGTATCTTAATATGTATTTTTCAGTGCAGCTTTAAGATCTACACTTTACTTTTGTCAGTTTTATAAAGTAAAAATGTGTATGAAATAGATTAATGTCACTTTAAAATTTGCGTTATTTATATCTACTAATAAAAATATTCATATTTTTTTGCCTGCCCTGAAAAATGTTAGATTTTACAATTTTTTATGACCCTTGGTTTCAGTAATGTAGTACCTGTTCTTTGAGATTAGCAGAATTTAAAGTAGCCTATAGTTTTCCAGATATGTAGTCTATCTTTGAGCCAAATTTCATCCAGATCTGTACAGCCGTTCTTGTCACATTGTTTGCAATTTTACACAACTCGACGATGTCTATTTTCAGATTATACTGTTTTTTGCGGAAAAAATAATTATAAACTGTTTAAAACTTTCGCAGAATAATGCCTACTTCTAATATATTTTGCTTATTAACAACATTTTAGTATTGTCAGCTATCAAACATCACAAAGGCGGCTAATTCGCGATAAAATATAAAAAGTCCCGCAGCGTGCGTCGCCTCAACCCTCCGCACCCGTCATTAAATAAATTCCTGCTTTTCCCTCCACGCTTAGACTTACGAATCTCATAGACAGGGATAAATCTCAATGATTCAACCATTGTCAGAGGTTCAAAACGAAACGGTCAAAACCAGTCCTCTTCGTGTTATGATTTTTTTTTAAATATTGTATCACATTGTATTTTATATTTATTCCATAGAAAATTACCAATTTTCATTACTGTAACCTGAGAAATTAACAATTTTCATATTGTCATAGTTCGGGCAATTCAAACAAAACCTGGACAATTAATATACTAAAACCTACCTCAAGTATCACTCTATCACTCTTCTAGACGCGGCGGAGAACTTTTTTTATATTAGGTACTGTTTTAAAGTAGCAAAACCCTTGTTTTTGAAATGGGATAAAAATAAAAGTCCGCCAGATCTAATAGAGCAGTGGCGCGCTCCCCCCACCGGCCGGCGCCCAACAATTATTTAACGTCAAACGCAAGCAGCGCGCCAAGATTGTGGACGCCTTGCGAGTGTGCGCGCGGCTTAATGTCTGCGTTCGATATTTGAATTTTACACTTTTTTTAACGGAACTATTTTATTATTTTAGCAAAACTGTATTTTTATAAGTCCAAGGTCATTTATTTTTTATAAACATATTTTCATTTCATACTTCGTTTCAACCGTTTTCGATTGAATATCGGGATTAAAAATATTTAGATCTTCCAGGCAGAATCCAATGATAGTTCTCATCATATTTATAATTTTTATAAGTAAAGATATCATCGATCATCATTATCATTACCTATACCATTACTCTCCTTATAGAAAAGGGGATAGCTCCTGTTAAGCCTCCGTCTTATAAATCCACTGCGCATACCAGAGGCTTTATATTTTTAGTATCGAATAAATAAATCTCAATAACCCATCAGGATGTATTGTTTCATTATATTAAACCTATAAACAGACGTAAATTCAAAGACGCTACGCGTATAGTTCGTTATCGCTTTGTTCTCCGCACAATGGCGTAATCTGTTCTAGCCGAGTTGTCGTTTATCAGTTGCGAATGAGGTAGGGTAGCCGTAGATTAGGGGTACTTCTTGACTCATTGGCTTCGATCACGAAGTCCTATGTTCTGTCGACGAGTTGTTGGAAAATTCTGACCCTTTTAGATATTTTCAGTAAAATCCTAAACCCTAAACATCACATTTATATTAATGGAGCCCTACTGTGTAAATATTATGATTTGTATAACTTGCTCTATATGACAAAAGCATATGGTAATTAAATTCAATTGAGAAGGCATTACATATAATGTGTATTTGTATCCCATATTACTTCCCATAACTAATTATTCTAACTAAGGTTTGATGTGTTTATTTTTAGAATTGTTTTAACTTAAATTGTTAAGTATACATACCTACAGCCAACAAAGACGTACCGCCAAGCGATTTAGCGTTTTAGTACAATATTGTATAGAAACCGAAAGGGGTGTGGATTTCGTCCTGCTCCTAATTAGTTCACCCGCTTCCATCTTAGATTCCGTCACTAGGTGTAATTGCAGTCAAGAGCTGACTTGTAATGAATTAACTTAAAAAACTATTCAGCCTATGATTAAGACTACGGGTACACGTGTATTTTAATATAATAATTTAACTTCCCATCATGACAATCAAGTTTTAATATAATAATAAACAAACATATAAACCGCGGATCGCTGTCTATTATTCGAGTTTGCAAAAGGGTTGCCTAACAATGTTATTCGTTTACAATACGCTCTATTTAAATTAAAAATTTGACTACGCAAATACAAAGTTACCAATTTGACTTCCGACTTGACATTACATAAACAAACATGGCCGCTTGTCAATCACAACTCGCGAAAACCGCGCCAACAAAAAGTTCCGAATTCAAAATAAATAAATGCAAATATTTGAAATTGGAACGCTGTGAATGTAAACAGCGGGCCGTTTGAATATTCATTCCAAATATGAATATTTCAAATTTGGAAACGCTCGCGTCCGAAAATCAGATTCATTGGACGTGGGTAGGTCGAAATAGACGCGTCCACTGCTTCGTGCCTGTTTACCATTACAAAGTGAGGTGCCTCCCACTACCGAGCCCCCCTTGCTTGCTGCACAACAGAATATTGATCTACAATAAAAAGCAAATAACTCCAATATCCATATTCACCACTACTACTTCGTACACTGTACTTAAGTCACTTTTATTTTTAGCATAAATGTTGAGAATACAAGTAAAAATAACTATCTTGTCAAGGAGACAACTTTAAATAGTGACCAGAGGTTACCAGCAAATAATATCTGAAAAACCCATCAGACAAGAAAATCTTAAAACTTCAGAATGGTGTTGATAGGTATGATATATTTTCAATGTCATCCATGTTTTTCCTGCTTTTCTTTTTCATAAAATTTTATCTATACTAATATTATAAAGAGGTAAAGTTTGTAAGTTTGTAAATGAAGTTCTGTCCGGGCTAATCTTCGGAACTACTGATCGGATTTTAAAAATTCTGTCACCAGTAGAATGCTACGTTATCGGTGAGTGACATAGGCTATATTTTATATTTGTATTGTATATATTACCCGAGTTACCGCAGTTTTTGTCGCGCGAGTCGGACCGTGAAATTTATTAAATCGGCATTATTTCGCGTACGCTGCCTTAGCTATTATTATATATTATATATAGGATATAATTAAAAACATTGTATGAAAACTTTAAGCATCTTAAAAAGTTCTACAAAAAAGTCCGCAATAGCATATATCTATCTTTTATATTTTGGTAGATATATAACTTTTTGTGTTTTAAAAAATCATTTAATTCATATGCTTAAATTTACGTCATTATTTATACAACTAAACTTAAATCCTTATCAAAATAAATTATTTAATAATCACAAGGATATTGTAGAAACAAGATTTGCCATTTACAGTATGTTAATTAGTTATATAGTTTCAGAGATATTACAAAATTTCTAAAAAACAACATTACCGCTATATTGTCCAAATTAAGTTTACCTCCTTCGTGTTATGTTATACGTGCTGAATAGGGGTCAACATTTTGGTAGAGACATTCTTTGAGAATTCGATCTCTGATCTTTTCTTTCAATTTATTTGGCATGGCAGACCATATTTATATAATATACGAAAAAGTTTGTTCGTTGGTTTAAATTTGCGTGTCGGATTGTAAATTGTTTTGTTTATTATTAAAGCTATACACATCAGCTTGCCATAAATATATATTATTAATGTTAATGTATCGTAGAATGTTTAACAAAAATGTTTAACAAAAATCTTTAGTACACGGGACGGGACGGAGGATATTGCTTCACGGGAAACTATAAAAAAATTAAATTGAGAGGGGTAGCGGGGAAAGAGCACACTTTATATGAAAGTCTGTCTTTAAAATTAAAAGGGTACCTAAGAAGTTTTTAACGCGGACGAAGTCGCGGGCGACTGCTAGTATACTGTATACTAAGACTGTTTTATTTACAAAAAAATAGAGACAATATGCTCACCAACCGTTGCTTGTACCATGGAGCAGAATTAAAAAAAAAACAATCTGTTATCAAATCAAAGACGTCATATGTCATTTGCACAATACTGCATGTTAAGTTTGATCGCGATACAGTCGTCAGCGAGCCCTCCCCCTCGCGAGCCATTAGTCGCGGCTCGGTATCTCTTTATTCGGTATAATTCGCAATAAAAGTGAATATGTCAAAAAGTAATTAATTCTGAGGCGCTCGCACCCCTGTCTTGCTAAGGGCTGCGCTTCATTTCTTTGTAAAATGTATCGATTGCTTAGTTTTTTAATGCTTAATTTTTATTGTTAATATTTGGTATTAAAGGTATTGTTCCAATATATTTTGTGCATTACTTTAACAGTCACAGGTACCTATATAAAAATATTTTGAAATATCATTTAGTGCAATAGTTTAAGGCTGATAGTGATAATTATTATTTTTTTTCTCTCATTCATTTTTATTTACATAATTTTTTTTAAATTTTTGATAATGATATAGGTATATAATACAAAAATATATAAAGGAAACACTATTAAAAATTTATAAAAAAATCTTCTCCTCCATTTTCGGGGCCTTTGCGGGCCCAAGCAACCGGTGGTCAGGGCTCCAGAGTGAAGAACCTCCTCACAATACGCGCCGTTTCAAGGACTACTGCCTTCTGTATCCGACCCTTGGTCCAAGAATTAAACGAAAGCTTCTTAAGGTGTCGGTAGAAGCTTTTCACAAAAAGACCATCGACTGAAATGATTATCGGAGCAATAATAGTTAACTCAACATTCCACATGGCGGTAATCTCGTAAGCAAGGTCCAAGTATTTTGATACTTTTTCCTTTACGGCTTACACGAGGTTATCATCATGAGGAACAGTAATATCAACAATTATTGCACGGCGTACTGATCGATCGACTATCACTATATCAGGTCTATTGGCTACAATATACCTGTCAGTGATAATCGTTTGATCCCAGTAGAGCTTTCAAGAACTGGCGCTGGGTCGTACCTATAGTAAGGTATCTCAAAATCGACAAGGCCGTACTGAAGAGCAAGTTGTTGGTGGATTATACTGGCTACTTGATTATGCCTGTGCAAGCATTCGCCGTTAGCAAGATAAGGACACCCGGAAACTATATGCCCGAGGGACTCCCCAGGATGATGACACGCTCGACTCGCTGTCTAGAGTGCCATCTTTCATAATATGTTTCCGGTAGTTTCTCGTCTTGATCACTTCGTCCATAATTTCACAGACAAAACCCTCAGTTTCCCCAAAGAGGTCACCGAATTGCAACCAAGATACTGATGGTATTTGATCTACATCTGGCCGCGTAAGAGCCTTGTAGAATCGTCCATGTAACTCCTTACTCCTGCATACCGCCACGCGATCTGAGTTACTAATTACTTTAGGCTTGCGCCAGTTCTCTTTGCCAAGGGATAGCGGGGTGAGACCCTTGTCCACTGTAACAATATCCTTATGCATACACACATTCATCTTGAGGAAATATTCTCTGAGATTGCACACCTCTTTGATTATGGAGGTTCTTGGCATTTAAGAAGCCACTTCCACCATACTTGCGTGGGAGGTACAACCTCATTACAGATGCACGTAGTTGGTGCATCCGGTATGACGTCAACAGTTTGCGGACTTTACAGTCCAGGGAACCCAGTTCAGTTACCACCCGATAAAAGACTTTTTAGAACTTTTTTCAAGCGGCTAAAGAAGCGTTCCTTCACTACCTGTTTCATATTCCCTGACTCAATATCAAGTGCTTCTGATATTTCAAGGTATTTATTTATAGGTCTCCCCTTCGCAAAGTGATTTGAGAATTATAGTTACTGAAAGAACTATATTCTCTGAGCTCACAACTCTGCCTCGCTCTACATTGATTACCGCACACTTGTCTACACCAAATTCCATCCGAAGTTCTGAGTAATTTTCAGCAATGACACAAGGTCTGAACGTTTTGATGCATACAGCTTGAGGTCATCCCTGCGGAGGGGAAAGCCTAGTCTTGAATCCATCAGCAAAGTACTGAGAGGATTAAGACAAAATCATAAAGGGCTCAAACTATCACTCTGGAAAATACCCTGCCTAATCCCTATCGGTTCAGTCAATTCAGAACTCTCAGAGATGCCTGGATGGTTAAGGACTGTCATCCACTGAATCATGCATGACTCGAGAAAAGAGCACAGGGTTGCATCGACCTAGTACAACCTCATGACCTCCATGAGCCATGAATGAGACACCAAATCATAGGCCTTCTTGTAATCAATCCAAGCAGCTGTAAGATTTTTTTCTGTTTCGCCGAACCTGCTGACAAATAGCAGTGTCAATGAGGAGAATTCCCTTTGTACCACAAGACCGGGGCTTACAACCGTTCTGAGTAGGGGCCAAAATATTATTTGCATTTATATGCATCGTAATTGTTGATGTCAGAACGGATGTAAGTACCTTATAGATGGTAGGTAAGCATGTGGTTGGTCGATAATTTTTTGGATCTGTGGTACTTCCGGATTTGTGTATTAAGAACGTGACACCAGTTGTTATAAATGTCGGTAACGATCCAGAATCAATGGCATTTTGCTGTTACATCGGCAGCGGGAGCACTCACGGGGGCCCTTGGCCCTTGTCGCCCCAAGCTTTCGGGTGGTTGCATCCGCGTTTCATCGTCATCTTGATTTGAATTGGGTGCGGTGACGCCCCGGCGTGTCCTCCGCACTGGAGGTGGCGTCATATCCCCCGAAGATGATGGCGGGGTTTCGTAGGAGTCCGGGCATGACGATGACAACGGCGATATGTTAGTCCTTAATCGTGCGCATAATGATCTGCCGCCACCACGTTGCATAATATTTATAATATATAGACATTTTTTGCACTGTCTATTTATTTCAATTTAAATATTTTAGTTCGGATAAATTTTGACCATGTCAACCGGTGGCAGGTGACATATATTTATATTATTATTATCAATATCGATACTTTAAGTGGTTTCTCCGCACTAGCGGTAAGCAAGGACAGTGAGAAAGGGTCGCGTCAGCTGGCGGCGGCATATTGTCGCTAAATACGCGCGTGACGTCACGGGACGCGGTCAAGAAGGGTCCGTTCTGATTTTGAAATATGTACACTTTGAATCTTTCCAATGTTCTATAAACAAATATAGATATAAAATGACTCTGCAATATAAACATACAGTACGACTATCCGATCGCCTAAAGATACCCTATCCTATGTTTCTAATATCCGATCCGTTTAAGGCGTCATTAATTTTCGCATGTTTAAAATTAAAAAAAATAAGATACTACAATTATTTGGGTTTTGTCTCTAAACTAAAATAACCTTGACATGCATCTAAATATAAAAAACAAAACTTTTTTTACACTGTTACTTAATTTGACAAAATTTTATTTTAAAACTTATGTATATTTACGAACTTCAAATATGAACAGTGCAGGTATTTTGTTTATTACCAATAGAATCAGAAACATCAGGTAGAGATCTTGGTATTTATGAAAAAATAAAGTAATTATTCGTCTTGAAAACGTTTCCGTTTGAATGTCGGTTAAAATTAATATTTTTCTCGTGTAAATTTTAAAAAGGTTAACCTAAAAAAAACAATCATTAAAACTGATAAGACAAATTTTAGACAGCCCTGCGTAATTTGTCTTTACGTTTCAATTATCCGAACAAAGGTTGCGCGCCAAAAAACGTTCGTTTTTCAAACTTTGACAAATGATCCGCGTTCGAATTTCGTAAACGATCAATAACTGATTCGTTTCGGCCAATCGGGGAAAGTGATTTGTCACTTCGAAATTCGAATTCATACTCTGTACCACGTGATGTACGAATTATTAAATGCGTTTTCTCTTTCGTAACAAGGAAAGGTTGACAGTCCGCTTTTATCACTCACTTCATAGCCAGGATTTCGTTTTCAGAATAGACAATCTGGAGCTTAGACCCATCACGCTATCACTCATGCGGGTTGGTGGGCTTAGGGTGATAATACTTGAACTTTAAATATCACTATCAAGATGTTTAATAATGAGCGGGTCCGAAGGCTTAAAATACGCTTTGAGGCACAGGAGTGTAACACCATCCAATTCTTAACTCAAAGCTACTATACCATCGGTATAGTTATTTTAATTAATTCGAGTCATCATCAATGTCATCCTATTAACGAGCTATTTAGGGCCAGGCCTCCCAGGAGAAAAACAGAGAACGGATATGGATGTTAGATCTATCACGCTGTTCCAATGCGAATTATCAGAGTTTGGATACATACATACAGAACATCACGCTTCATTCCCATAGGGGTTCATTGCCACGGTCTATTCGCTTCCGTAGCTGTTTCCACTCTCATTACTCCTTCCATACAAATTCGACGGTTTAGGGTACTTTTGACCTGGCCGTTCTTTGAAATGTCCTGCATTTGATCCATGGTTATGGTAATAACGTTTAATTATTTAACAACTACTATTAATGCTTGCACAAGATGCAACTGTGAGCACCAAATTTTCATTTTAACTTTCTTATCTTTTCTGAACTTAAGCCAAAAATCAACATCAGTTCGAGGAAAATCTTTTTATTTTCCAACATTGGTAGTACAGACTGGTCAATCGTAAAACTGTTATTGTTATTTTATTTCACTCCATCATATATTGTCAACTATCGTCCACTATCTTATATCATCAAAAAATTTGAGTTTTTAGTGACCGATGGTTGAAAAACAATTTTTATTAGCATTTTATCCGTAAACATATGACTCGTATTAAATGTCAAATGTCACATTTCTGGCGACAAAGCAGTCACGCCCCGCGTCATCAATAAACTGGCCGTCACCCGCACAATGCGCAGATCCCAATTATTGCACAAAATTGTTACAATCCGCGAAAAAACCGAACGGAAATGTGCCCAAAATGAGGAATCGATGTGACGACAAAAAATAACCCCGCACAATGATAATCTGTAATTTTTACGATTATGACACTGCTTTTTTTGGGTTTATTGTGGTATTTATAGCGGCATTTTTGTTTTCTCTTTTCGAATTCAAGCTCTATAATTTTCTGTGATGTATACCATCAAAGCCAAAGCAAATTGACATTCTCTAGACAAGAAAATCCTTCAGTTACCTGAAGGACCATCATAAATAAATGTATAATCCAGCACTATCCTAGGACACGTTCAGTTGGTTTCTTATTATATAGACGAATAATGAATATCTGAAATGCTTTTTCACTGACAACAACAACATGGATACTTTCAAGTCGAGAGTTAAGAAGAAATAAGAAATAAGAAATAACTTCTAGGGAAACGTTTCTAGGGCAACTTCTTACATAGGCGGCAAAGCCTAGCATAACATTTTCGTTTACCCTTAGGTGTGATTACAATCATGATCTAGCCTACATACCTAATGTAGAAAATGCTGGTATCGATATTTTTAATATTTATTATTTATAGCTTGCCACACAGAACGTATAAAGTGCAACGTATGTTTAAGGAATTATAAACTTCGTCAAAAAAAATTGTAACCAAAAAATTAACACCCCCGTTTTTGTTGCAGGTGAAAATTTGGTTCCAAAACCGCCGCATGAAGTGGCGGAACTCGAAGGAGCGCGAACTGCTCGCGTCAGGTGGCTCCAGGGAACAGACTCTACCAAACAAAAACAACCCACACCCAGACCTGTCTGACGCTGAAGCCGACAAGCCAAAAATGTCACCACCTCCGCCCAGCAACGAAGAGGAGGAATTGAAAAACAAAATGTACGCCTCAACCTCCAACTGTCAAAGTGACAGCTATCGTTACGACGACAAGATGTCCGGCGGTGCGCTGTTTGCGCGGGAAAACGTTTACGGCAACGAAGATGGCGATGACTTTGATAGCGACGCCAGCGCCTCCGACGAGGAGATCAATGTGACCTGACCTGTTCAAACTTAATTGTTATAATTTAACAGAAATTATTAAATTAATGTATTTGTATTATTGAATGAAATTAGTATCCAACAAGAGCAAATCATGTTTTAAGTCGCCAATATTATTATTTCTATACTCGTATTATGTAAGATCGTGCCATAAGTAATGAAGAACTTGAATTTTTCATTCAGCGAAAAAAATTAGTTTTATTTACATTTTTTTTTCTTAAATATGTCTGATATTTAACTTACCTACAATGATTAACTATGCAAGCATTTTGCTTCATACTTTTGGATTAATCTGCGGCAACCGCATTTTAAAATCTATTCAAAATTTTCGCAGATTAGCGTGAACAAACAGATCAACATAAAAATTTAAAAAATAAGATTTCTTGACATTAAGTTAACATTTCCAAATTCTTACAACTTTCTGTGCAAAAATCAGATTCCTTACAAGCGTTCTAACATAAAAACAGTAACTTGACTAATGTTTGAATGAATTAATTATGTTTTTACTCTTCACTTCTAAGTGAAAACTGTAAAAATAGACATTAAAGTGTATGTGTATTTAAATTATTATTAGTCATTTATAAATAAATACTGTAAACAAGCATAGATAGATAGATAGTTTTAAAAAGTTTCATGTCAAAACCATTTATAAATCTAGATAATTAACTATTTGTACATAAATCTTTAGTAATTTGTAAAATAACGAAAAATACTTTAATTGTATGATAGTAATAACTATTGTAAGTTAGCGTAAGTTTGTAAAGTTTAACTATAACAATGTAGAAGAATATCTATCATAGACACAAAAATTACAAAAAGCAGCAAAAATCTCCAAAAAAAGGAGGTTTTATGTTGTGGCTATCTAAAAACCTTCAAAAATCTCCAAAAAAAGGAGGAGGTTTTATGTTGTGGCTATCTTTATATTATTTTGTCTTGGAAACTATCAGATGAATTTTACAAGAAATACAAATTGTTTGTATAGTGCTACAAACTTAACAGGCCTTGAGGATGTCGTTGAAACAACAGAGTTGATTTCCACTTTTGTTGACTTCGACATTACATAGTAATGCGTTGCTAGTCTTTAAGGTATGTGTCAAAAGACTTGGATGGGCCAAGTCTTTTTTAACAAATACTTAATCATCATCTACGTAAGAAAAAGTTATCTACACAAGGTCGTGCGATAGTTTATTGGCGTCAGTACGTCCTAATTTTCACATTTAAAATATTGAATATCATCTTCAACTAAGTTCAACAAATGGAATTTTCCGACAAATTTAAAATTAAAATTAAACCTACGAGGATTACAAACAATTCGAGTCTGAGAGGAATAATATAAAATGTGAATAATATGTATTTTAATTTTTTAATTCTGTGGTTTTGTCTATATCACAATTTGACTCATTAGTGTAACTTTAAAATTTATATTATCTGAATGTAAAATGCACCAAAAAAATGTAAATATTACGTCGATGTAAGATTTTGTCGTACTAACTTAAATGTGTCATAATTTAATGTGAGAAATAAATACTATAAAATGCATATTGATATGTTTTTATATTCCTGTAAAATATAAAAAAAAACAAAAATTGGTATTTTATAATCTAGTCGTGACTCGTGACCTCAGGTACTTGAGAAAAATCGCTAGAATGGAAGAAAATAAATAAAAAGATTTCAACGAGAACAAATAAAAAATAGAATAAAAGAAGATCATCATCATCATTATCAGCCTATTAACGGCTCACTACAGGGCCAGGCCTCCCTCCCAGTAGGAGAGGGATATAAAGCGTAGACCCATCACGCTGCTCCAATGCGGGTTGACGGGCTTAGGGTAATAATGTGTCATTTATTAAGGATCACTATCAGATATTGATGACAGTGACTGGGACCGATGGCTTAACGTGATCTCCACCACCAACTTCCCGACTCCGGGCTTGGAATGTACTGAGAATTTCATAGAAGAATGAAAAACTCAGAATAATTCCGTGAATAAAAGAATTGCACTATGTCTTCGCTAGAAGGGCTTCGCAAAGCACTTCACCATGTAAAGCGACCTCAGCATACTTAACAATAGAAAAAAAATTATACTTAATAAGCAGTATTTTCTGTTACAGCAGTCGCAAGCGATGCAACTCTTTCAACAATTATCGTCATTTTTGAGCCAGTATATGCAAAACCTTAACAAATTATACACTAAAACTATCCTCAGGAATCACTCTATCTATTGGTGAAAACTATCTATTGGTGAAATAGTTTTTGAGTTTATCGCGACACCGACAGACAAGCGCAACGGAGGACTTTAATAATATGTACTGATTTGCATTACTTGCAGAAAAAGCTGAAAGGTCTATCAGCATGACTCCGTTTCCAAGTCAAACAGGGTCCAAATGTAAACAAATTTTTACTAAAAATACAGGAGTGAGCACATTATTTTGGCCAACAAATAAATAAAGTCACCTTCCTGCGGTTGACGTACTAAACACACCTTCGCATTAATGTGTCCTAACGACGCGACGCCCACTGACCGGTGCGGTTCACAAAAAACCGAACAGCTTTGGTAAGGGGGCGTTTTTTAATCTTCGAATATAATTTTTTTAAGTGATAACTACTTATTGGATGGTAAACTGTAAAGTATTAACTTGTAATGAATAAAAACAAACCATAATGATCGGAGCCGACAACTTAACTTGCTTTTAGAGCCACGAGCATGTAACGTCATTTACTACAAACTTCAGGAAAAGAAATTGTTTTAAGAAAGACGGGCTCATTGTTTCACAAACCGATCCAGAACTTGAAATTAGAACCTCGTTATCTAACAATAGATAGATATACTAATCTGTACATTAACCGTAAAAACGGTTTCGTTGGTCCATTGTTAGCCTATGTGGTTTCACAAGATTCAAATTCAAATTCTAGATTAAGTGTTAAGTTTCCAGAAGTTCTTGAGTAGTTTATAATTTATTTATCTTGCCTTTTTCCGCGAAAAAGCCACACCACAAATTCACCTAGATCTGACAGAATGCTTTCTAATAGGTATTTCACTCTGTTACCGAAGCTTCCTGAGTAGATAATGACTCTACAATATGCAATTGACTTTGTCACTAGATTATTATGATTCAAGTCCCACAAATTGGCTTTATTTTAAGAAAAATTAATGGAAAAAATAATCTATATTACACAGTACTGCTAACTACTAAATCTATACTAATATTACAAAGAGGTAAAGTTTGTAAGTTTGTAAATAAAGATCTGTTGAGGCTAATCTTCGGAACTTCTTATCCGATTTTAAAAATTCTTAATCAGTAGAATGCTACGTTATCGGTGAGTGTCATAGGCTATATTTTGTATTTGTATTGTATATATTACCCGAGTTATCACAGTTTATCTCGCGCGAGTCGGACCGTGACATTTATTAATTCGGCTTTATGTGCGTGCGCTGCCTTAGCTATTGGATATGATTGAAAACATTGTATGAAAACTTTAAGCATCTTAAAAAGTTCTACAAAAAGTCCGTGATAGCATATATCTATCTTTTATATTTTGGCAGATATATAACTTTTTGTGTTTTAAAAAATTATTTAATTCATATGCTTACGTTTACGTCATTATTTATACAACTAAACTTAAATCCTTATCAAAATAAATTATTTAATAATCACAAGGATATTATAGAGATAAGATTTGCCTTTTGCAGTATGTTAATTAATTACATAGTTTCGGAGATATTACAAAATTTCTAAAAAACAAAACACTGCCGCTATATTGTCCAAATTAAGTTGACCTCCTCCGTGTTATGTTATACGTACTGAATAGGGATCAACATTTTGGTACTGATATGCTTTGAGAATTTGATCATTGATATTTTCTTTCAATTTATTTGGCATGGCAGAACATATTTATACAATATGCGTGTTGGATTGTAAATTATTTTGTTTATTACGAAAAATAGACTATTTAATACAAGCTTGCCATAAATATATATTGTTAATTTTAATGTACTGTAATATCGTACAATGTTTAACAAAAATGTAAATCTTTTGAACACGGTACGGGACAGAGGATATTGCCTGACGGGAAACTATAAAAAAAATGAAGTAGGGGTAGCGGGGAAAGAGCACACTTTATATGAAAGTCTGTCTTTAAAATTAAAAGGGTACCTAAGAGGTTTTCACGCGGACGAAGTCGTGGGCTGCTAGTTAAATATAAAACCTCGTCGACTCCACTTCAACGAGGCAAAGTGTTTAAAATACTAGCTGCATTTCCCCTTTGATGGCCAATTTAATAATTCTAATTCGTTGGCCAAGGTAGGCTGCTAGCAGTTTGGTCAGCCGTAGACAATTCTTTTTAAAATATTTTCAAAAAAAGCACGAGCCGGTCCCCATGGCCCCAAAGAATCCGCACCAAAAGAAACAAAAATAAAATTACCATTTATGTTTTCATATTTGCGTCTCTTGACCTATTCAGCATTCTTCACCGCAGCACCCGCCATAGAAGAGGTATTCCTCATATTGATACAGCGAGGGTATTACTATTCATGTCTATATCTAACATCAAAATATGTCTAATAAAAACTACCAGCAGCTTGTCGGCAGTGGGCGCACAGATCGATGTCGGCCAGACGGTCACGTGTCGCGCGTCACGTCACAGACAGGCGCGCGACAAATCGCCGCCTTCAGCGCGCCATTACAAGTAATACGGACTAAGGGGCCGCGGCATTGAGAGGGTCTCCGGGTTCGATCCCAGCATTTTATGTCACACTGCAGTACAAAAGGATTTCACAGCCTCGATAGTACAGGAGTTGCCCTATGTGATTCCTGTGAAGTGCTACGTTTGAATCCTAGATCAGGCTATAAAATGTGGAACTCTCTTCCAAATCATTCTATCAACAATCAGGAATTGCATTTTCGTACTCTACTGTCTGTAGCTAAACTCTAATAAATTGCAAGTGATTGTTACATATTCAAACATTACAAGTGTGTGGGGCGGGTCTAAGTTCCAAATCATCTATCCTACAAAGAGAGTAATCTCTAATGAAAATCATTTCTCTAAGAAAATAGCTTTCCATAAAAGTAATTTTTTTTATCTATACCTTCGACTAAAATAACCTCTTTCGTGTCAAAGATAAATGCATTTCTTTATAACGAAATAATGCTAATATATTCCGATCAGCTTAACTAGTACGAGTACATAGAAATTTGCCAATAAATTAACTTGCAAAACAAATAATATGACTACATGCGCAATGAGTTAAGATTCTGCAGTTGCCTCTAGTATTTGCAATACAGGAAAACGATTAAGAGTATAGTTGTTTATGGTAATCGCTATTTATTCTGCGTGTAATAACTACAAATATTTTCCAAATCCGACATCAAAGATTAACGAAAATGCACCCAGCCGTCCGAAACAAGTACGCGGGTGATATAAAACGCACAAATGCATTGAAAATCCTCACAAGTGGTCACGTGACCCGCACGTGTCCTACATCTGTTGCACGAGCGAGATCGAGCTATGAGCTAGGTCAGAGCGAGAAAAAAGATCTGAGATTAGTAATGACTTGTGAGGAAAGAATTCCTCTAACGGCCGGAAAAAAGTCAGAAGTGATGTAATACGTGATATACCTTCACATTTCCCATATTCCCATCCCAAAAGAGCCCAACATGACTAAAGAAGAATAAATCATTATCAATCTATTAACGGCCGGCGCACTACAGGGCCAGGCCTCCCTCCTAATAGGAGAGCATAGGATATGGAGCATAGCCACACCACACAGGTTGGCAAGCATAGAGTGATAATATTTTATTTATTAACGACCACTTTCAGATGTTAACGTGCTCTCCAAGGTACAGGAATGTATCACCACCAAATTCCATCGACTCCGGGCTTGGAATATCCTAAAAATTTCATAGAAGAATGAAAAACTCATTATTCCATGACCCGACCCGAAGGACTTCGAATTCGAAGAACGAGAACCACTAAACCAGTGATTCTCAACCTTTTTTTGTTGCGGCACACATTTAATGATTTCAAAATTTGGCGGCACACAAAGAAAAAGATAAAAATTATTTACTTACTACTATACACTGCACAAATAGTTTATGACAAAAATTTTAAATACACCAAGACCCCGCTTTGCGTCGCTAATGTGTTCCTGAAAAATGCGAAGCAAAGTGAATCACAAATTTTGGAAGCAAATAATAAAATATTTTTTTGTGGATTTATATATTCATGTTAAAAATAGTTTTCTGTTTAAATGATATAATTTAATAATATTAACTTTATTATATATTTGCAAAATTTGGCGGCACACTTTTGAAATTTGGCGGCACACAAAAGTGCCGCGGCACAGAGGTTGAGAATCACTGCACTAGACCAATGAAGCAGTCAAGAAAAATAAGGAACCCGATTAAAGTAGCAATACCTCTATTCTTTACTCTACGACTTATTTTTATCGTCTTAGACGGAGAGATATACAGAGGAATTTGAAAAACACAACGATGAATTGTGAAGAAAAATCGTTACAGAATACCGCTACTGAACAATGCGAAGCGTTAATACATGATTTTAAATGTTTTAGGATTTACTTGATGGTATGGTAGAAATTCGGACAACTAACAATAACAAAGTATGTATGTACTCGTAACATACGACTGGAATTGATAACCTCCTTTTTAGTTAGTAAAAAACATATTGCGACGATTCGGTACTAGTCCGCGCCAAGGTGAATGCAAAACCAAACACTAATTTGTCTTACAGTTGCTTTTTTTTTGTATAACCACGCATAACTTTTTACAGAGTTGTCCGATTTTGATAATTCTTTTTTTATTAGAAAGGGCACACTTCCAAAACGGTTTCATCGTCATCATGTTAGGATCTGATGATAATATCCTGGGATAATTGAAGGAACTCTTTAAATTTTATACGCACACTTGCAGCGATTTCGGTTTTTGTGTAAGTATCGGTAGCTTTTTGGCTACAAGTGCCATATAATATACTGTGAGAATATAGTACGAGTACGTTACGTGGTGATAAATCACTAAAAAGTAAAAAATAACTGTGTCATTTAGTTGCTTTCATTTACTTAAGCTTATCTAGGAGTTTATTCTTTCTCGCAGGGAAAAGGCAATAGTATTATAGTATTAGGCCTTACAGCCTGTCTTACAATTATTTCCTTGTAAACAGTCTCCAAAAGCAATTCAAAATTCAAAACACGACTCTCACTTTATAAAAGGTTCTTTATAGATCAAATATCGTATAACTTTGCTTGCCTTTTTAAAAGGTATTTTATTGTACACAGTTTACATTTCCAATTGATATCAAATAATGGAAAGGGTTCGCAAGTTTACGACATATTAATAACGACATCTGTGGGGTCGTAACTAACGTACAGAATAGGTCGAAATCGGCATTATGATAAACATTGGAACTCGATTTATAAATTTATTGATTTATCACACAATTTAACTGTCCAATCTGTTTTCATATTGAATATAATAAATTGCGATGACACCTTTTAGGACTTCTCTTATACAGTCTTGTGGGTATAGTGGTGAGCTTATGCAGCTCGTACTTGAAGCTGGATCCAGGATTCGAATTCCGAATCCGATCTCGTTCCTGTGGGAGTATCGACGAATCCGTTGTTTATATTTCTATGCTGAATTTTTAAAATTTTCTCGTACGAAAAAACAAATTAAAAAAGAAAATTTTAAGCAAAAAAATGTACGAAAATGATTTCGCCCAAATACCCTCTAAACTTCCATACACAAGGCATTTCAGCTTTCAACCCGACCCAACGTTAGAAACACAGGTGAAAAGTGAAAAAAAAAACATTAAAAAAACAAACTAAAAATGAAACAGTACGCTACAAACTGACAGCTGCCCCGCGCAGCGTTTCGCTTTGATTGAGCTTCCCGCCTATTTCAAATTTGGAACGTTTCTGACGTTCAAAAAGTTCAGGTGTCGGGGAAATTTCATTTTTGTGGAACCTTTAAAAAATCAAATTTCACTTTTTTAAAATAACCTTTCGAAAGTTTTTCTAAACTAAAATTCAGGTTATGAATTATGATGTACGTGTACCAATTCACGATTAAATTTTAAATTAATGTTGCGGAAAAATATTCAATGTTAGTATTACGAAAATACAAGAACCAGTTTTGTTAAAGGATGTTTTATTAAGGTTATCTACACACGGACACACATTGATCAAGATATTAGACAAATAAAATTAAGGCCGACTGTATAGTTTGTCTTTACTATTGAGATGCAAATTAAATTCATTACTACATAGAAGGCTTCTTTTTAAAGTGCACGATAAGTAAAGAGTCTCGGATAGGATTAGACTTAACGCATTGTGAAAAGAGCCGAAAAGAAATTCAGTACTCTTTTCTACAATACAATATTAAAATTTACATAATATATTGTGTGTTATGTTCAGATTAAAATTGATCCGATTGCTTCTTAGCCTGTTATTTAAAAAGATTAATTAATATGTGAGAACTAAAAAGTTAAATTTTTAAGGCGCGCTCATCTCCGAAACTTTCTGACCTGGAACAGACAAAAATTAAAAAATAAAATTTAATGTATTTTTAAGTATGATATAGAAACAGTTTTCGTCGATTTCTTTTTAGGCTCTTAAAGATAACCATCATTGAGATTTTATTTAAGCTTTCGAAAGTGTATGTAACAACCTTTACAGTGACAATGATAATTTGTAAACATTAACCGCTTTAAAATGAATTGTAGCGTAAAACTCCTCAAAGTTAACATTATTTATGGTCTGCAAATGCGAGAGAATGAGTTTCACAAAAAAAACATCATTAATAAAACGTCGACCATTATCAAAACATCGATAAATTATCTGACAATTGAATTCGCGCGTTTTTTAATGTCAAATTAGCCCGCCATTTTGACGATTGTCAATCTCCTTTGTTCTTTTTGGGTGCGTTCACGCGTTCATACGTTTTTTTTAAAGAAGGGGTGAGCGCAATGTTTATTTGGGGTCTGGGATTTTACCGGCCTTTTTGATTTGATTCTTACTTGTTTTTTTATATGATTTTTGCGTTTTATTTTCGTAATTTAACAATTTATTAACCAGACAATCAACTGTAGATATATATTCTCAGATATTACATTACAGTAAAATTAAAACAAACATTAATAATAGGGGTTAACAAATGAAATTGCCGTTTTATTGTAATAGGTACTTCGAATTGACATAGAACCTTCATGGTTTAAGATTTTAAAGTGAAACTTTTTTCATACGGTATCTGAGTAGTTCTTCTTTTAAAATTGTGCAACATTCGATTATCAATTTTCAGTTGTTTTTTTTATTCAGCTTAGACAATAAAGACGCATACTTCGAAATTCGTGTGATTTTTGAATACGAGTTCCGACGCGGAACTAACGCAGCAGAAACAGCTCGCAACATTAATGTTGCGTTTGGAGAGGGGACTGCTAATGAAAGCACTGTGCGATTTTGGTTTAAACGCTTTCGTGATGGAACTGGGACACAGGTGAATAACAATGATTTGAAGAATGAACCACGTGGAAATTAGCTGCATGGTTTAACGTTACTTTACAAGAAAATATGAAAAATTGGTGCCTCATGATTTGACAGATCTGCAGAAAGAAACGCGTTTTGTAACTTGCGTTGCCTTGTTGAATCGATACAGAAATGAAGAAATATTGGATCAAATTGTGACATGATGTGATGAAAAATGGATCTTTACGATAATCGTAAGCGCAAAATGCAATGTCAGGTCAAACGCCGCAATAGTTCCCTAAAGCAAAGCATACCAATAAAAAGGTAATGGTAACTGTTTGGTGGTCTCAGCGTGGTGCAACTATAGCTTTCTCCGATCTGGTCAAGCTATAACGACAGATGTCTACTGCGCCGAACTCCAAACAATGATAGCGAAACTAGCAGTGAAACAGCCCCGACTTATGAATCGATCTTCACCATTATTGCCCCCTGATAACGCGAGACCTCGTACAGCACGAGAAACCGTTTTAACTCTACAGGAACTGCAACTAGAAACCATTCGTCACCCTCCATATTTGCCAGACCTTGCTCCAACGGACTACCATTTTTTTCGTGATTTGGACAATTTTCTACGTGACAAAAAGTTTTCTTCTCAGGAGGCAGTGCAAAATGCTTTCACACAGTTTGTCGAATCTAGATCACCAGAGTTCTATCGCAAAGGCATAAATGAGCTTCCTATTAGATGGCAGCAATGTATAGATAATAATGGAATTATTTTGATTAAATAAATATGTTAAATTTAAAAAAAAAACGAATTTTTATTTTTCAGTACAAATCAGCAATTTCATACTTTAACCCCTGATAAATTTTAAATAATATTAATAACTTGTATCATGTCAGAGGATAACAAGATCGATTGTATTTATTTTTTAAAAGTAACTGAGCTGACCAAACCTAACCAAACCTAATTATACCATTAACAAAAAAGTTTAAAATTACTTAATTTTCATGAATTATTTATTTATAATTTAGACCCTTTATAGATCGCGTGTGGCCTTTTTTCAAGCAATGCCTTTTAGGATAACGTTATTTTTTGCTCAACCTAATCCAAAAAGAATTCAAGTAACATTTTTAACGCGATTTTTATTCGTGAGAACGTGGTTGTGCTGCCATTTTTTATAAGGCTTAAATGTTTTTATCAGCTTGGGTGGTATTTTGTATTTTTCTTTATAAGAACAAGTGTAATATAACTTTGAATTTTATGAATTTAGAATTAACCTTAAAGAACCCCAACTGCAAAAGTGAATCAAATCGCAAGAGCAGATTTAAATGTAGATTTAATGCAACATAATAATGTGATTAAATATGTGTGAACGTGGTTGTGCTGCCATTTTTTATAAAGCTTAAATGTTTTTAAGGTTTATTTTTCTTTAAACATTATGTAACTGTTTTATGAAGTAGAACCAGAAATTAGATTGATTTCTCTTGATAAAGTTATAGTAGATTTAAAGCAACATAATAATGTGATTAAATGAAAAATCTTGAATAGGTATCTAAATGGTTACAAAGGATTAAATTTCTATTTGAAGCTAAAATAGATTTTTATACAAAGCTAAAAAAACCTGTCACACATAAATGAGATATTTTTGGGCCCGAGCCATAAGGTAAGCCATGGTCGGTCTTTTAAGCCTCTTGGATAACAATCTACTATTTTAGCTTGACCCCCACGTGTTACAGTCTACTTTTCACTAACATTACAAAAAAATACAAAAAATAAAATAAGTCAATAATTTTAATTTCTTAGATAGTTTGAAAGAACTTGGGCCAATTGCTTTTTTTAATTCTTGCTATAGACACAGCTCGCGTACAAGAACTCCGCTTTTAGGTACATTTTCTAATATTTATGAAACAGTTAGGACCTAATTTATGATGATTCATTCTACAAATAAAACCTTTGTCGTTTTTAAAAGGATAATAAAATGACTTCTGTCTCTAGAGCTTGAAATGTTATTTTAGTTCCGATGTGAAACGATACAATGACAGCGTTTTTAACAAGAGTAGTGAAAATAAATAATAGAATGTTCAGCCAACAGCACCCTTCAGACCACCACAGCAACGATGCTTGACGGCAGAAATAAACATAGCGGTAGTACTTTTTCGAACAAGCTCTATCATTCATAAAGACTAAACTACAACTACATGTCGTCATCTACTATACATAATCACTACAGGGTCAGGCATCCCTATTAATAGGAGAGGCAACAACATGGGTCTACGCTGCTCCAATGCAGATTGGCGCGCTTAGGATGATATTGTTTAATTAATAAAAATAACCAGATATTGTTGATAGTGACCCGGACCAACGGCTTAACGAGTTTTCCAAGGCACGTGAGTTTATAATCACTGACTTCTCCGGGCTTAGGAGTTACTGAATATTTGGTACTTAGAAGAAAGAAAAACACAATTATTCTACAACCCGACCAAGGATTCGAAAACAGGAACCTCATAATCGAAGCCATACAGGCTAAACGTTAGAACTACTTCAACTATAAAGTTAATTACTAAATTAGCTAAATGTTATTTATAAATGAAAATTCCTTTTTTTGTATCAGTAGAAATATCGCAATACAAGTAATATTTTAATGATACAAAAGGCTAAATTGAATGTCGGCACATATTGTCGTACATCGAAACAACTATTGAGTGCTGATACCCAGAGCGTGGCTCAGTGGATGCGGCAACAAAAACTGCGCTATGTGATATGTGATGTGAAGAGGTTTCATATAATTTATTTATCTAAGAAAATCAACAGCTGAATCCTACTGTATCTTGTCCATGTTTCATACGTATACACGCTATAGCGAATTACAACCTTATTTATTCTAATTAAGCCTTCTTATTTTTGGTACTCGGTTCGACATACTATACTGATTTATTATGACTATAGTCACATTAATTACTCCGTGAACTGAACTATATGTGAAAGTGGCTGCCCCTTGAACCTTAGCAGGTTTAAGATTAAATTTGATAAAGTTTGATGTACATGAATGATTGAAATAGTTTAAATTAAAAAAATAAGTACCATTTTAGTAATAGACTATATTGTCAACGATCTTGATGGACAATATAGTCTATTTCTAAATTGAAATGTGATACTTTTTACACGTAATATATTTATAACAACATTAAATTCTAAGATTGAATGAGGTATAATAAGGATGGAAACTAATAGTATCGCAGACAGGCGGAGTGTAGTGCTTGTAAACACGCTGCTTCACTTGCTCGGGGCCGCAGCGACGTGCCCGTTACCACTACATCACGGCTACACAGTTGCCGCATCCGCCGCGCGTTCCGTCGCGTGCAGCCATCAATAGTCGCGCAGACAGGTGGAGTGTAGTGCTTGTAAACACGCCGCTTCACATGCTCGGGGCCGCAGCGATGTGCCCGTTACCACTACATCACGGCTACACAGTTGCCGCATCCGCCGCACGTTCCGTCGCGTGCAGCCATCAATAGTCGCGCAGACAGGCGGAGTGTAGTGCTTGTAAACACGCCGCGTCACATGCTCGGGGCCGCAGCGATGTGCCCGTTACCACTACATCACGGCTACACAGTTGCCGCATCCGCCGCGCGTTCCGTCGCGTGCAGCCATCAATAGTCGCGCAGACAGGCAGAGTGTAGTGCTTGTAAACACGCCGCTTCACATGCTCGGGGCCGCAGCAATGTGCCCGTTACCACTACATCATGGCTACACAGTTGCCGCATCCGCCGCACGTTCCGTCGCGTGCAGCCATCAATAGTCGCGCAGACAGGCGGAGTGTAGTGCTTGTAAACACGCCGCTTCACATGCTCGGGGCCGCAGCGATGTGCCCGTTACCACTACATCACGGCTACATAGTTACCGTAAACTGCATCTGTGTAGCCGTGAAAGTATAATCTAGCACTAATTCCACATTAAGTGGAAATCCATACAATAAAATGTCATTGCTCATCCAATTTCATGTTGCCATCATATCCATTTATTCACATATAACCAAGTGTTTTCATCGTTTCTTTTGCCTTTCTCTCCTTTTGAGTCCTTATTTACTTTATCTTTGTTTTCCTTTATCTTCTCTAGCAATCATTTAATTGCGTCCACACATTTTTATGTATAAATAAACACAGAACAAACGTATAGATGAACCATAGAACTCCTAAACCCATCGTCGGAGTCCGCCCCTGCGCGTTGGAACGGCAAAGATATTACGTTTCGCAGCAATTTAAGATAACAATTTCGTATAAAACAAGAGTTAACATAATTATTTAATATTGATTTCTTAAATAGCCAGCTCCATAAATATATACCACTGTATATATTTATGGAGCTGTTATAAGTATATGTAATGTAATACCTGCTTACATTTGAAAGAAATTTTCGTCTATTTATTCTTTGGGAAGACAACCAACATGTTTTTCAATAAGCTTAAAGTAAAAGATTTTTTTCATAAAACCAGAGTTAACATAATTATTTAATATTGATTTCTTTAATAGATCAACCGTTCTCTTGAATACAAAAGGAAACGCTATCAAAGGTAAAATTTGTGATTATTGTAGAAGGTACTTAATGTTTTTTATTTATGTATTCAGTAACTAACTTATCTACATTTTGCTCAGTGAAAAGTAGACCAAATATTAATTAAATAATAGTTGATAACAAAACAGTTTTTATGGTCTCCATGGTGCAGTGCTGTGCGCAGTGGATTTATAAGTTGGAGGTCCTGGGTTCGATTCCCGGCTGGGTTGATTACGATTTTCTAAATCGGTCCAGGTCTGGCTGGAGGCAGGCAGGCAGCTAGTTATCATTCTATCGACAAACACGTACCGCCAAGCCATTTAGCATTCCGGTATGATGTCGTGTACAAACCGAAATAGGGAGTGGTATTCTCCTAACTCCGAACAGTTTAGCCTGCTTCCAACTCAGATTGCATCATCACTTACCATCAAGCGTGTAGCAACGACTAACCTGAAATTAATAAAGAAAAACATTACGTATTATAAATTGAAGCGTAACAAGCAATTGTATTTTAAGTAATAGGTAATGCAATTTATTTACCTACTATTTCAAAGGCCGCTTATCGTTAAACTGTAAAGCTAGAATATTTTAAAATACATTTAGTAAAAAGGCCTTTATAACGCTGGATATAATTTCTATAAGCTCCAGATCGTTCGCTAACCCCATGCTATTAGTTGTAGATGAAGAATTAGAGCAGTAATAATGTACACAAAGTTAAACACAACTGACCCCGTGTTTGCGGAGCACTTTGCTGCAGGTCCAGTTACAGATATCGTGTGTCGAGCACACACCGCTTAAAGCTGCGCAAATTATTTATTTCTTGATAGCAATTATTTAATTTATGTCAATTCCTTCATGATAACCCACTCA
Organism: Mycalesis mineus; assembly: GCA_034621355.1. Classification (NCBI taxonomy): domain Eukaryota; kingdom Metazoa; phylum Arthropoda; class Insecta; order Lepidoptera; family Nymphalidae; genus Mycalesis; species Mycalesis mineus. The sequence goes on from CM067888.1 coordinate 657,653, forward strand.
ACTAGTCACCAAAGGTCATAAGTTGAAATTCGTCGGGTCGATTACTATCGGATGCACTCATAATTTTAGATTCATTAAAACTAAACTTGCTTGGGAGCTTTCTTTGATTACGCTGCCTTATTACTTTGATATGATTAAACATTTTAAAGTAAGATTGTTCGAGTTTGTTTATTACCAATATACAGCACTTTTAGCCAAAAAGAAAACTTGCAAATCTTGCAGCGATTTTGGCGTATCAAATTTGAAGAGTTCCTTCTTTTTTCCCAGGATACCATAATCACTGTCCCATAGTCATAAAAGGATGACTATGGGACCATAGGAAAAGTAGGTATACCCTTTCTAATAAAAAAATAATTATCAAAATCGGACTACTCTGTAAAAAACTTATATGTGGTCATACTTTAGAAAACACGTTGAACTCCGTTTTATTCGGTAATAAAATTGGGTTTAAAATATCTAACAGCAAAAAACCAAATTGAAGGTAGATGAAGTTACAGTAACCAGTTAGATCACTGTAGTTAACGAATGAATCAAAAAGTTAAAACAATCAGTATTTAAACAAAACAAACCGCTGTCAAACACAGAAACAATCGGCTATTAGTTCGCGCAGTTTACAGGCCGGTTCAAATTGGAGCGGAGTGACGGGCCCTGAGGCGATCACCGCTTCCTACATTACTTCACCCGTTCGTTTATTTACGTAATGGGTGGAATTTATGTTTGACCGACGGTGGGATAAGCTCTGAACTTCCGTCATATACATACGTCATATACACCAGTAAATACAACGATAACATAATGTTACGGACGATTCCTCGGAGGACTTAGGAAGTAAAAGAGATTTTTGATCGAAAACCTCATCTGAATGAAAAGAAAATGCAATTACAAAAAGAAAGTTTAAAGAACATGAAACGATTCAAATCATTTTTATATGCAGAACGAAAAAAATATTGGAACATTCTGCAGTGTAAGCAGCGGGTCGTCGAACTGTAAAGACGGCAGAAGGAACATAGGGAAATTTTTGAGTTAGTGCGGTTTATGGCCGGTGAATCTGAAATCAGTGTTGTTGGGATGGCTCTGAGAGTGAGATGCCCAGGCTGATCATCGAGATTCTTCTATGGATTAATGAAAGACTGTTCTCCTGTTGTGGTTGTTCTTCCAATCTCCGACCTCTAATTGGTTGTAACAATATAACAGAGCACTCGTACTTATAGGTCATCAATAACAGCCTAATAATGGCCTACAACAGTGCCCAGACCCATCTCCTAATATGAAAGAATACGGAGCGTAGACCTGCTACGCTGCTCTAATGCGGATTGGCGGGCTTAGGATGATAATGTTGGATACTTTCACGAGCATTATCAGATTTTGATTGCAGTTACAGGGATACACGTGATTGACATCTTGGCGTGCCGCACTAAACGATTCGGTTAATTTACGGAATATTCTTCCGCATGCTTATCCTGCCACCTACAACTGGAACACTTTCAAGGCAAAAGTCCTTCCCATTTTCTAGGCAGGCGCGTCCTTGATTGTTTACACATCAAGCATAATTGAAGTCAATTGCAGTCCGATCAACTATAAAAAATATACCTATAATTATAAAATCTAGCAGATATATGCCCGCGACTTCGTCCCTATGAAAACCTATGTACATTTCAATAACATAATATAGTATAATATATCTAAGAAAGAATGTGTATAAAAAGCTATTAAATTTAAGAATAGCTTTCTTACACAAAATAGGAACAATTCTCCCATACATTATTTATAAGTCTGATAAGATTTAGGCAGCCTTTTTAATGAAAGCTTCTAGGCGGCGCAACACTTCAACAATTTATCGTCATATCTGATCCAGTTTATGTAAAAACATTAAAAATTATATTCGAATTTATCTTTGTTTTATAAATAACTAGCGACCCGCCTTCGCACGTTCCTGCATTTTTAATCTTGTTATCAAGGAAAATATTCACTTAAATTACGTGCTGTTAAGGGCAATAGTAATCTATATTGAATGCACAATGTATTTAAGATAATTCATTGGATAAGGATTCATGCAGTATTGCTTAAAATCGCTTCGTAAATAAGCCATTACTTTTGGTTGAAAGTAAAAGATAAAAAATGGTTATTGTGGGTTATCCCTAAGAAATAGACATATACCATCGCAGTCTTTTTGGTTGACCTTTTTAAAGTGTGCAATACTGTAGTACATTATATTGATATACATATCTCGTAGGGTTTAGCCAGCGTTTGCAATGTAAACGCAAAAATGCGTTAATTTATGACATCACATCAGAAACCCCTAAAATTATCAGTGTTTCTCTACTATATTATGCATGTATTATACACATAAACATTCATCTTGAATCACTCTATCTGATAAAAAAACCGCATGAAAATCGGATGCTTAGTTTTAAAGATATAAGCATACATAGGGACAGACATAAAAAAGCGACTTTGTTTTATACTATGTAATGATAATGATAAACAATAAATGATATTATCGGATGTTGGTGACATTGTACCAACATCCGATAATATTATTTATTGTATGTTAATTTGTGTCGTCAAAAAAAAGTGTTATGTTCTAAATTAAAAACTGTAATTGCGAGTGTAATTACTTTTTTTAACAACTCGTTGATCACTCCTCCTTCTCCTCACTACAGAGCCAAGCCTACTTCCTTATAGAAAAGGGAACATGGAACTTATTCCCATCTTGCTGCTCCAATCGGGGATGACGGGCTTAGAATCGTATGTTGATGATATTTTAATATAACTACCTATACCTAACTACCTACCTACTATAAACCTTTGGCTTGGAATTTTACTAAATATTTTTAATATTATATTCTTAGAAGAAAGAAAATCTTAGTAGATATTATTCCAATCATTGACCGTCCCATTCGAGCCCAGCACGTCGTGATATGAAGTCACGTAGGCTAACTAGCCACTAGGTATAATATATCATTAGATAATAATATATATTAGACATAAGTTACATGCCAAGAAGATAACATATTGATTGTCATAACTAAAATAAAACGTTTTAAAATCAGAGTCTAAAGCAATGCCACCAGGGTCAGTAACCCCGGAACACATATAAACAGATGAAAGGCGCGCAGATAAGATAATGTGGGGGCTGCTTTTGACAGGAGAAACGAGAACGGGGAAGTCTTTACCCCGTTCTTTATACAATACCTACATAAGCGTGGCCAACCGCTTCGATATCTCGGCTTTTTCTTAAAAAAAAAAAGCCTAAAGATTATGATTTCAAGAAAAGAACATTAAACAAGCGAACGCCTGTCATGAACTGAAAAACAAAAGGTTCTTATTTAATTACACAGATTGTATCTCGGATTTAAATAAATTGGCTTACGTAATTTTCAAATAATGCCTGAATAATAATGTACCTAGTCTTAATAATAATTCAAAAGTAGCTCGTAATAATTTCTGTAGCATTGTGTGGTAGAAAATAATTGCAGTAAAATCATAAAAAATATTTTTACTAAGTATAGTAAGTTTTTAGATGTACTTTAAAAAATTAGGATTAAAAGTTATAATCTACACAATAAATCCGAAAACAGCAACATTTATTTTTTGTCTGTTTATTTGTTGCAGAATCACTCATAATGAAGTTTGGTAACTTTTATGCCATTTGGCTACGTAGTTTAAGTAGGTACTTCAGGCTTGCATTACGTACTTAAGGAAAAATAGACTTAAATGCAAAGTGATATCATAGCCGTTCCACTAATATTGAACCGTTTGTAACTAATATTGTTTTTTATAAAAAACATTATTAGCTTGGCAAGAAACATTTGTATATAGGAAACTAAAAGCCCATTAGAGCTTTTAAACTGTGCTGCCATCTGTCGGGGAATAGATGCTCTAATCTATAAGCGCCATCTGTTAGAGCGTAGTAATTTAAAATGATATTGATGAAAAAATACAAAACTTCAAACTAGATGGCGCTGCAGTCTGAACAGTATATCAAATCAAAGCAAAAAACTACGAGTATGCTCCTAAACTTTTCAAATAAAAATGTAAATGTAACTGAACTAAACCATAGAACAAAAGAAAGTTTAAAATCATTTCGTCCTTTTTAGACCGCTTTTTATGATCTGCTTATAGGTTATTAATTTTATTTTTAATTTTATTCTTTTCCGTTTCCCATTTGGGAACACATCACATTCATAGAGTAAAGACTACACCGATAGGCATAAATATTTACGAACGCACGAAATATACGACCATTTTAAACACATATTTTGACCTAAACAATATGATTTAAGTACATAATATGCAATGTGCTTGCCTTACTTTTATATAGGCTGTATTAGCCGGGCCGTCATTACGGATTTATACGTCATTCATTAAAAGTGGTGCAGTAGCTTAGGTACTACGGTGGAACATTCAAACGTATAAACTTAATTTTCGTTTCGCCGTAGTCGGGTAATAAAAGCGGCGATAGCTGGCTGAAATAAACGTATTGCTTACTTATTAGATACCTACTCTAAAGTGCAATATGGAAAAAATAGTTTGCCTAGGCAGCGAAACCGGTACAGGCAAACAAGTTAATTTCTTACTATAAAAAACAAGTTAATAAAGTTATAAAACGGAAATTACCTGCTACCTAATTAATATTTTAAAAACATCAAAAACAAATTAAACCGACAAGTAGCGAAACATAAAAAATAAAGAGCAACCTTATTATCTTCAAGAAAATATTTTGCAGCAAAAACGATTTTTGCTGGCCAATTTGACCGAGAAATAGCAACTTTTCCGAGCAAATGAGATAAAAAGGCATATTATAATTAATCCGGTCTAAGTGTAGATTGTAAAACTAAAGGATAAGGTTTTTACTAGTTCTTTTTTCTATCCGCTCAAATTAATGCTTTTTGTCAGGACGTTTTATAAAGAAGAAGAAGAAGAAGAAACACTTTATTGCACATAAAAATAGATATAACAGATACAAAAAAAAAAAAAAGGATTAAAATAAACATGCAAAGGCGGCCTTATTGCTAGAAGCAATCTCTTACAGGCAACCTATTGATAGGACATTTAAGTATCGTAAGCGGGGTGGTGCAATGAGAAGAAATTTCTTAAATTTATTATAAATATAATATTTAAAAATATAAATAAACTACATAAAAAAGTAAACACAATATATAAATGTATACAAACAATACCAATATATAAAAAAAATACATATAATTATTCTCTATTTAACGACAAATAGTAGCTTTTCAAGCGAGACTTAAAAATGGGCAGCGAATTACTCGCGCGGACCTCAGATGGCAGATTGTTCCACAGCTTAATAGATTTGGAAGTGAAAGAGTTACTGTAAAATTTCGAATTAGAGAAAGGTAATAATAATCGATTCTCATTACGTGAACGGAGATTGTGAGAATCAACATCGCGAATGAAACGGAAACGGTCATTCAGATAAGAAGGAAAGAAAGGATTATAAAGGATAGAATATAAGAAGCAAAGTAGGCGGTGCTGACGGCGCAATCTTATTGGCAACCACTTCAGACGATCACGATACTCCGAAACGTGATCAAACTTGCGTAAATCAAAAATAAATCGAATGCACAAATTTTGAAGACGCTCAAGTTTGTCGAGTTGTACTTCGGTTAGATCGGGGCAACAACAATCAGCATAATCCAATAATGGTAATAGAAGAGACTGTGCTAAGGAGATTTTGGTTTTAATTGGAAGGAAATTTTTTAACCTATTTAAGGATCTAACCGAGGCGAAAACTTTGCGACTTACTTCACCCACTTGTGAAGACCAAGATAGTGAGTCATCAATGAGGAGGCCAAGATTTTTGACACATGTACTAAAGCTCAAATCGGAAGTGTTAAAACGAACAGCAGGCAGTGTGCTGAAAGTCAGTTTGGCTATTTGGGGACGGCTGCCAAGCACAATGACTTGAGACTTATTTGGATTAACACACAAGCCAAATGAATGACACCACGTGTAAATCCTTTCCAAGTCTTTATTGAGCTTCTTAATGTCGTCAGAAATACAAACAGCTGGAGCTGAAACATAAAGTTGTGCAGTGTGTAGATACTGAGTTAATAAAAACAGCAAAGAGGAGTGGAACGCCACCTTGAGGGACCCCAGCAATTAGTGACGAATATGAGGAGAGATTATTATTATAAAGAACACATTGCTGACGCCCATTCAAGTAGCTATGGAACCAATTTAAGGGTACAGGAGAAATATTAAGAGATTTTAGTATAGCAAGGAGAATATCAAAGTCGACAGTATTAAAGGCATTACTAAAGTCTAAGAGGAAATAGTAAGAAATGACGATGTTATCACAAACCTCAACAAGAGCACTAGTAGTGCTATGACCCCGTCTAAAACCTGATTGGAAAGGGCTGAGGATGGAATATTTTGTTAGATAAAGATTAAGTTGGTGGTGCACAATACGCTCCAGGACTTTGGACAAGAAGGGTAGAATTGAGATTGGTCGAAACTGAGAGAAGGAAGAAGGATTTTTGGCCTTAGGTATTGGAATGATGTGAGCTTTACGCCAGATTGTAGGGAATTCACCGGAAGATAGAGAGACATTAAATATATTTGAGATAATTGGAACGACGGTATCTGACACTAATAAAACCATTTTTCTGTTTATACCATCACAACCAGTAGCATCGGATTTTATTGCTAACAAATGCTTTTTTACTTCAGAAGAAGTTACAGGACAAAATTCAAAGGGGTCGGAATGAATAGGTGATAGAGAGTTAAGAAAAGTCAATGTGCTAGCTTTTGTTAGATGATCCATCGGCGTTAGATTGGTGAAGTGACAGTTAAGGGCGTCAATATCCAAGTTAAGCAAGATATCAGAACGCTGCCGCCCAATACCAAGAGTCCCCAAAAATCTCCAAACCTCAGAGCACCCTTTGTTCAACACAGCGGAGTGAATATGATTACGTTGGGCATCCCTGCAGATTTTATTGCAACGATTACGAAGGCGCTTATATTTTGAAAGATTACTTTCAGAGGGATTACGTTTGTATTTAGATTTAGCTGAATTGCGCTTCGCCATTAGTGCTCTAATATCCTGCGTCAACCAAGGAGCCGGAAGATGTTTAAGTTTGATAGGACGAAGAGGGGCATGCCTGTCAAAAAGCTGAATTAAAATAGAGTTAAAAAGAGATATTTTGTCATGAACCGAATCAGCATTAAGTATACAGTCCCAATCAATGTTACTAAGGTCAGACATAAATAAATTGTTATTGAAATTTTTGAAGCTGCGTCTCATAACAACAGAGGGTTTAAGTTTAGGTGGACGAATATTGTAAGATAAATAAATAAGATCATGATACGAAAAGCCTTCCGCACCAAATTGGCCGTGAATGGAAACTAAATCAGGGGACGATGTTAGCATTAAAGCATAGTTGATGACAAATAACCTCAAATTAACATATATAATATTAATTGCTTATTAATTTTAATTTCTCTTAGAAGCCCTTTATTTGAAAATAAAACAATTACAATTACACTTTGGTAAGCGGCTTTTAATTACAAAAAAATGAACATACAAACAGAATTAACATTAAAAAATATCACTAGAAAAACTTACTTAAGTTTGTAACTTACTTAAAGTTGCCCTACAATAAAAAACGTGATGTAAAACCTACGTTAGGTACATTAAATCTCTGGTAACACTATTTATTATTATTATTATACCTATCATGGAAAGTCCATCACAGCCTAAAGGCATACTTATAAAAATTAATGACAGCACTCAACTGTTTAAAATCCCTGTTCATTATGTAATTGCAAACAGACTCAGTAAAACTAACCATAAATTTTGAAAGTTTGAGTTGTAACTCCTTACACTCCTTCAAGCAGCGCCACTAGCGGCAACTTTGCGAAATATATAGTAATAGTACATAATGAAATTACAACTCTAAAATTTAAAATAATAAGGTTCATTTTACTCTGTATTTCAATAATCAATGTTTGAAACTTTACAATCGATGAATCGAATCAATCGATCGAAATCGAATGATAGGGATATTAAAATGAGTTTGGTACACGGACCCATACTTAGCTGCACCTATTCGCCTTAATTTTTCTGTTGTCCTATTAAGAGATACTTTGTTGCATTAACTTCTCTTTGTTCAGACTGTTTATATAATATCGACCATGACTAAACCCCTAACCTATACAATGAAAAACTGACCAAGTGCGAGTTGGACTCTCGCACGAAGGGCGTATACTAAATATAAGTCCGTGATTTCTTAACTGTTATTTCTTCTCGATAGGAACAACATTTAGAACCAATGGTAAACTTTTTACCAACATTTTCAAAAAAGCTTGCATAATTAATTAGTATAATCTAATTTGAATTATTGAAAAATGTATTCAATACAAAAAAAAACTGTTTTACGTTTTTTATGGCACTGTAGTTTTTTAGCGGCGTACCATATCTAGAATCAATGATATTTTTTGCCCATTAAATTGTCTATGAAAGTGACATCTTATTAATAGTTATAGAAAATGACACATTCACTTCACACACTTCATTCATAGACAAATTTTTATTTTAAAATATTTAAATATTTTAATATTTAAATATTCATAGATAATACATAAGTGTTGAAATACTAGCTAAAAATATACAGCAGTCACTTGATTAACTGGACTATGTGAAAAAAATATTGTATTACAGACATCATCATCATCATTGGTATCAGTAAATTAACAGCCCACAACTGGGCCAGGCCTCCCTCCTTGTAGGAGTGATAATAGAACGCGAGCTTAGGGTGATAATATTTCATTTATTAACTATCATTAACAGATGTTGATAATAGTTATAGGAACCGAGGACTTAACGTGTTTTCCGAGGCACGCAGGACCCAGCTTCGAACCCCGGACCTTGTGAGCGAAGCCAGATAGGCTAACAACTAGACCAACGAGGTAGACATACATATTACTTATTTTGATAATTTCACAGCTATATTCAGGGCCTAAATATAACACTTTAATATCAAGAGTTACCTAATCACTATAACTATATAACTGACGTCCAGCTAGTAGAGTTATAAAGTATATTTAAATGAATTTATTAGATATAATTTATAATAATATCTGTAACAAAAAAACAAAATATTTTGATTCTATTCAGCACGCCGCAATCGATAATGCAAGGTTTTTTTTAACACAGAAATAACAATACGAAGAATGGTAAAAATATCAGAAATTTAGTCCATCATAATTTTTCGATCTAGTATTTAAATGACTAGCCTTAAGATTTAAAATTGTAAAACAAAATTTAAAAAGTAAAAGAATTAGTTATCGCACCAACATTTTCGATCCGACTCGATTTGTGGTACGTCGAATCAGGTATTATATATTTGATACTGATTTTGTATATAAAACATACAAAATTAAGTACTAAATATTACTAAGTATATTATTTCACTGGAGAATCGCTGGTCAAGTGGACTATTGGCTAACTTGATGTCTTTCAGATTATAAACTGACAAGCAAACTTATTCTGTAATATTCAATTTGTTTATTGCAGCAGATATTACTACGCGGCAGTTCATTATGAATAGTAAATAATAATATATTTATTTTGAATTGAAAATATAGCCACCAAGTTAGCCAATAGTACTACAAAACTTATAAGCTAGGGTTCCATAGTCATACCTAAAATTAAAATAAAATAATTTATTAATATAAATTATTTATTATTGGTATATTTTAACTCTACTATATTGTTTGTGATTCTTATTTATTGGTCAAAAGAAAAAAAAACTAACAAGAACTATTTCCCCAAGAGCATAGCAGACGATATAAAATTTAAATTACATTGTGATGTATTTCGGTTATATAACTTTAGAATTCAAAATCTTAGTGTAATTAGTGTAGTGATGTCTTTTTAATCTAACTATGGAACCCAAAAAACTGAAAATTTCATAAGAGAGCTAAACAAAAATGCACACAAAAATTACAATTCAATAAAAATATCAACATGCGTAGCGCGTATTTATTACATTACCTACCTACAGAAAGATTTCATTAGTACCCACATTTCAGTAACATTTCAAAAATGTCTGTCAACTGTCATTATAATGACGTCATCGAATGTGGTTCATTAAACAAATACAAAAATAAAATCTTCATGTGCGCATGTCATTTCATTAAAAATGTTATAAAAGATTTGGACTGCACATTAACTAGGAAAAACTTAAATATAGACAAAACGCATAGCTGTGACCTCTACTGGGTCATTCAAGTATTACTTAAACAACTCTGCTTTAAGTGAAAGCTTGAACGATTAGGGCACTTTCCTAAAGGGGGAAGAACGGGTAGCGCAAGTTTCATTTATTTATTGTCAAACGCGCTGCCCGCACCTCCCCTTTACCACCATACCCCTCACCCCAGTAGGCCTAGGATGCGTCCAAAGAGATATGGCCGCGACTCCATCCGCAAGAAATTTTATTTTGTGATAGTTCAACAGAAAATAGCCTATGTCTCCTTTCTCTCCTATCTTTGTACCAAACAGGCAGAGTTAGTTTTTTCGACCTAACGCTACAAAAAAGATAACGATGTTTTCGATTGCACGCAATTCCGTCTCTTTATCTACGCGATATATTTCTTCGCGCGCATATAAGGCCTATTGTAGAGCGTGGAAGAGAACTCAGTGATGTGCTTTGTCTATAAACAAAAAATGACAAACTTAAATTAAAAATCCACTAGATTCACAATAGTTACAAAAAATATGCTTATGGAATAAGCCTGTGACAACCAACCTTTATTGTTTTAAAAAAGCTTTTAGCTTTTTGTCATTCTATCTACTCTTAATTCTTTAATATATGTAAGCATGGTAGGCACTTGGATGATTGGATCGATCTTTGAAACCTCGAAATGTCACTGTTATACAAACTTTATAGAAGCCTACAATATCCAAATTTTATGGTACGAAACAAACTATCTGCTTTTATAAAAAATAAAGGTTTGGTTATCTATCAAGCTCCAACCTTTTCATGATATAAAAAATGTCAAAACGACTTATATAAGCAATTCACAAATTAGATTCAAAATGTTCCAGCACTTTAGCATCTACACTTCACTCTCAAATGGAACTTTTATCGCACTTTGAAAATATAGAAACATGTTCAATATTGTTAACATGTCCATTTTTCATAAGATTCAATCCATTATCATTATTGTGATCGTGATTAGTTTCACTGTGATGATCGGTTTTATCACAAACACTCTTCATTAGATTGAGGCCACAGTCTAGATTCTCCTGACAGTCAACAGCATCTGCATGTTTAAACTGCATATGTTTTTCTAGGCTAGACTTTTGCACACATCTGTATGAACAGAGTGGACATTTGACAGACTTCTGTCTCGGTTTGTACGGTTTGATCTGCATTTTAACATCAACCTTTTCTCCGTCTTTTTCATTCATATGCCTCTGCTTATGTTTTGTCAAGTTGGCTTTCTGTACACACCTATAATTGCATAAATCACAGCTAAAAGGTTTCTGGTCTGTGTGCAAATACATGTGTTTCACTAAATTAGGCTTTTGTACGGTCCTGTAATCACAGTATGGACATGCAAAGGGTTTGTCTCCTGTATGTGTTCTTTCATGTACCACTAAATTGTTTTTCTGTGCACACCGATAGTCACAGTACTGGCAACCGAATGGCTTCTGTTTCATGTGAACTAATATATGCTTGGCTACATTGTTCTTTTGCCCTGACTTGTATTCGCAGAATGTGCATGCATACGGCTTTTCACCAGTGTGCGTCCTTTCATGAATTTTCAATATAGCTGGAGACTGACACCTATATGCACATTGACTGCATGTGAATTTACCTAGTTTCTCCAAATCTGCACCATCTGCATTCTCGCATAACTTCGCATGTTGTTTCAAAACTCTTTTCGAAGGGAATATTTCGTTGCATTTGTAGCAAATGTATTCTCCTTTTATGTTCATAGCTAATTCCTCACTAAGTTTGTTATGAGAACTGGAGTCATTTTCATTCTTTTCAACAATAACGTAATCGTTCACGTAACCGTAGTACATTTTGTTTTGATCCGTAGGTTTTAAATTTTCTTTAGGCTGTGGAGCTTTTACATCGTTCTTTTTGACAGGATCTTGACGTAATTTTTTCAAATCGTCCGTGTAAGGACTGGCGTTTTCGAACTGTCGTTGCATTACTAAGTTTTGGGGGTTCTCTGTAACGTAATTCTGGACGTAATTTTGCGGTCTAGAGTATATGTCTATGGGGTTTAAAGCTGGTACTGGTAAGGTTTGATTGTTGTAGACTGGATGAGTGTAAAGTGACTCTTGATGTATTGAGGCGTTCGGTTGCGGTTGATGTTCCGTGTGAGATAGAATTTCGCCTGAAAATAAATTGAGACATATTAATATGGTAATAAATATATAACATAAAAAAGCACTCAAAGACCTGCTTTATCTCTGGTATTCCTAGTGGACTATATATGCGGCGGTAATCACTTAATATCAGATGACCTGTATACTCTTTTATTCACCACTTCAATACAGTAATAGCTCCTGTTTGTTCTTACATTCTAGACCCTAATTTCTCTAAGAGCTAAAGCCACCCTATGAAAATCGATCGGAATCATTACAATCGTCATCAATACGAGTAACTACGTATGTAGGTGGATTAATTGTGACAGATTAATTGTAGCTAGTATTGTATAATACTTGCTACAATTAATCACTATATAGTATCTTCGTAGTAATTCTCTTTGTGCTAAAGTTCGACAATTAAGACTACTACCATAGTTAATTCTGCTGCAATGCTGTTTTCCAGTCTGAAGAATATGGTAGTCGTTGAGATAACATTTTTAACAGGCTTAAAAGCTATGCCTTATGGGCCTGTCACACTATGCTTATCCCGTTGCTCATCTCTATGCTACTCGCGCCGCAATATTGCCCTCTCGCGGGACTCATCACGACGCTCCGTACTTGGCTTTGGACGGTCTTATGACTCTTGCTAAACACTGACAAAATAGGAAGCGGTGAGCAGGACGAGGAGCATCACATGCATAATGACGGGTAAGTTGCCACACAAAGTCTTTGCTTTCTTACTAGTTCCTATACCATTCGTCGAGGGCGTAGCAAGCAACAAATTTCTATTTAAAATCGGAGGGGGGATCTGCTCGTCGTTGAAAAACTACTACAGTTTTATCATAGCTAGAAGACTAGCACAGCAAAAAATAAAAAACAAGAAATAAAAATATAAGGTAAATAAATAAAAAATGTATGAACATAATAAACAGACATGGATGTTTGGCATATAAATCGCGAGCAACAGGCAACGAAGCAAAACTACTTTCATAACAGGCTCCCGGTTTATTTGTCGATGTTTTATTTTTGCCTGAACTTTAAAACGACAATAGGTATCTCATCTACAGTCTACTTGATAAAAAAGACTAAAAAAAAGTTTCGTTATAATACCTATTGTATTTTGATGTCTTATAATAAATTTAATTTTAAATAATACTGGTTCACCGCCACCCCGTATTGGACGAGCGTCGTGGGTATAGGCTCCATATCCCCTCTTCTATAGAGCGAGGCCTGTAGTGGGTCGTTAATATGATGATGATGTCACTGGGTCAGAAATTAGAATTTACGAAAATATGCCAGCAACAGTTTCCAAAAATTCTAGTGTTTATTAACAGTATTTGGTATACGTCTCGACTATGGAGGGTAGAGGAAAGGAGGATCATCTGTGTATATGAAAAAGTGTCCGTCAAATGTATTAAATTAGGATGGCGCCACAGTTGCATCAAAGTAACTCTCAAAAGAAGCGCCAAATATTGTTAGAGTCATTGACATATTAATACTATGGACTTCGGGTCTAATGCAAAATTTACGTCAAAAGTGTCCCAAGATATTTTATACACACTAGGATGTATTTATGTTTTTATACACAAAATAACATTGTAATGTATGTCTTATCGTATTGTTATACAGTCTAATTTGCAACGATCTAATTGCATGCAATAAGTAATCACCTTCGATTGACGGTTACCATGGCAGCCTTTTTTTGACATGACAGCTTCTCGTGAAAATAGGACAACATAAATGGTGTGGAGTCGGTAGCTTTCAAATTTTTTTGGCATCTTATATTTAAATATTATATTTACAACAAATTTTAATTTATATTAACATATCCCTGACCTCTATATGCTGGGATAAATCTTGTACCAAATAATAATTGTTGTAATTATCTTGTATAAAATAATAATTAGTTATAATAATATTTAATTACAAATCAAATCCACAAATGTACAAAATGATATGCCACTCGATATAGTTCTTTACTTTGAAATTTCAAGTTCTCGATATTTTCCTCTTTTTATTTAAACTGAAAATATATTTTTTTACTTCAATGACGTTAGATCACTTTTTTAAATAACTGTTCCTAATTTCATGTAGATAATTCTTATAGTCATCAAATTAATATACCATTATGGTCAAAGATATTTGATTAATATTCATGACATAAAAAATAAAAGTTGACATAATAAATAAAAATTTTTGAATGGAAAATAATCTAATTATTTTAATTCAAAAATTAAGTAAGTAAATAATTCAAATGTTAAACAACAAAATAACTCTATGCAGTCGTTGTTCTAAAACATTCTATTGCTCACGGCAGATCCGAACTAAATGTGGTTAATTAGATAAATATATTGCACTCCTTCTATCCTATACGCGGGTAGCGTATGGGAAAAGGACAGATAGATACTTGTGTTCATTTTGGTTGGTTATGCAATTCGTTTCTATAGTTTATTAAAATTTTAATAAAATAGCCTGTTTCAAAGCAAAATAATACTTTAAAATCATCAGTAAATATTTACTTACTGAAAATATGGTACACCGTCTTCTTTTCTCACCTTACTCGGGTAGTTCCTACAAGTTTTTCATAACACATTACGGCATTATTGACGTGTATTCTGTCAGTCAGCTAATATGAGACTGAATTGCGATTGGAAGTCATTTCGCGTTTTGGCTTACTTTTGGTTCGGACACTTTTTATCGCTGACCCGAAGTCCATAGTATTAATATGTCAATGGTTAGAGTATATTTTTTTTGTTTTGAGATTTACGTCCACTTGGACAACTTTTCACAACACAAATTTTACCCATAACTGTTCTGTTATTCACTCACTTTTTCATAAAATTAAATGTTTATATATCAATAACCGTACTATTTACTGTTTACGAACTAATATCACTCTAAACGCACGTTTGGTTATAATTCTGTAAGGTTATATTTACCACAATATTTTGTACAACGTAAGTTGTTGAAGTTCTCAATAATTAACTACTTTAGTCGATAATGACATTAAATTTTTTAACTCGGCATACTTCAATTCATCTACGATTGCTACATTCATACCATACCCTGTGCATCCACTAGCGCGATTGTGGAGGATTTTTGAACTGTTATTTAACGCATACAACTGGACACTTTTTCAACTTTTCTCCCATATAAGATGACTCTCCTTTCCTCTACCCTCCATAGTCTCGACAAACTTTGAGTCCGCTCTGAAAATGAGGCGTATGCCGCCATGACAGTTTGGCGTGTTGCAACTTCAGTGCGGACTAGAAGTTTGGCACAGGGTAAACATCTATCAATCTGTCGCCCACCGGAGATAAGTCCTCAAGTAGATAGACACTTTCTGTGTTCCCATAGTGATTTTAATTAGTTAGGGTTCCATTGCCCTAGAAGAGTGCTTGCTTTTGTGGGTGCCGCTGACTGGGTTACGGTAGTAGTACGTGACGTTCCCGTAATGCAGCCCCAAGCGACGAGTTGGAACACCGTGGGGTTTTAGTCGGTAGGAGTCCGACATAATCTTCTCGCCTCCCCATGGCGAGAAGGTATCCATGAGGATTTCCCCACGTTAAAAATAAGGTTAAACATCTATTGACTTGTGTGAGAGACGGGATTGGTTTTAAGTAGCTGCCATTATTATTACCTGCCCTTGTCCTTGAATTGATTAAAAAGAAAAAGTAGTTTCAAATAAAATCAATATATTCCCCTTTCCCCTCCAGAAGTCCAGGTCCAAATGGCACTGTTTAATCTCAGAACCACTCGACCAAGTTCCATTGTAAAGTTGTGATAGACAATTAGACTTTGTAGAGTCAACGTCACCGTCGCTAAATATAACTCCGCGGACCAAATAAAGTCGGTGTATGAGTTTCATTATTAATATCAGCCTATTATGGGCCCACTACAGAGCCAAGCCTAATAACTCCTTAATACCCGAATAAGCTGTACTAATGCGTGATGACATGCATGAGATGATAATGTTTGATATTTAACGATCACTATCAGATGTTAATGATAGTCATACGCGGGTATGACACCCCACACTGAATATTTCTTAGAAGAAACTAAAATTCGGTGTTATTAGATAACTCAAACCAGGATCCGAACCCAGGACCTCGAGATCTCAAGTCGCATAGCCTAACCACTGCGCCAACGAGGCAGTCGTGTGTAAGTGTTTATAAAATGCTAATTTAAAATCTCCCGCCGAAAGGTTATGGGAAATGACGAATCTGCGTCACCTTCGGCCAAATTTGACCTTCACATTGAAAACATACATAATCGGGCATCGAACCCGGAACATTTAGCATTTAGACGAGCCAGCATCCGCACCTCAGCGCCATAAATGGTCGCAAAGTGTAATTATAATGAAGCAAGTGGTAATTAATTGTGAAAACGTGGTTTTTTTTTCACTTTTATGACATAAACAATATTATGTCAATAGCAGCTAGGGTTGTCACCAGTTTATCCACCTGTACTTGTATGAAAGCTAAAGGAAAAGATTTTGGTTTAAGCAGTATGAATTTTTGTATTTAAGCATATTCCAATAAATATATAAAATTATAATATCCACCTATTTTCCTATTTAAGTAAGTTTCAACAAAGATGTACGGAACGAATCTACTGAGCCGATTTTAGTGAAAGAGGTAGGTATCGATTTTTTGTCGTCAATACGGCTGTCATAGGCCGTATTTTATACAAAGAAATGTTACTGATATCACGCCCAAAAAATGTTCGAAGCGGCAAAATGTTATTGATATAAAACTACCAAAAAGACTTTTTAGCATACAGCTTTACAGTACTCAAGTTATTTTTTAAATACTTTTTTATTGACTGTAATTATTTTATTAATTTAGGTTGACAAATTATTAAAAATAAAATTGTCAAAAAGCTTTGAAACACTTGTATATTACATATATTATCTTGTTTGATATCATTTTTTGGTAATTTTCTTTTTTCTTACGCACAAAACAAGTTATAAAAATAAAAAATCTACCAAATAACCTGACTATTCAAAATGAGACCTTCATTTAAAAATTTGTTGTATGTTTATAAGAAATTTGTCAATCAAGGCCTCATTTTTAATAGTCAGGTCAACAAAATCAAGAGTATAAATAAAATGTTGAGTGGCAACCCTAATGGCATCATGAATATTTAGCGCCAAGACAGAAAGGTCAAGTGTGAACAAGTTTCTAATATCACTGGTTTAATTATCTTGTATTACTAAAGGTCATATTTTCACTCAAGCCATACAAATTGATGATCAATATAATATGATCTTGGATGTACTTTTAGCAATGTATTTAACATTTTTATGTAAGTCCATTGCCAAAGTCAAGTTTCTTTATTGCAATGATCCAGTTATCATCTTTCTTATCAGCATATTTTAATGGCCCAAAGCAAGGCCAGGCCTCCCACCTATTAATAAAGGATAAGCAAAGGGAATATAGAGCATACTTCCTCCTACCTACCTACCTACCACAATGCTTAACTGAGGGTTGATACATATTATCCTGACAAAATGGATTTCTTTTAAGATTGTGTATTTTGCTACACTGGATGGTCTCAATTTCACAAAGAATGTGGTAATAATGCTTTACTGAAATGTCTCAGCTGGGTCAAAACTTAAGAGGGGGGGCCTGACATTCAAACCTTCGTTGAGGCCCGCGGCTACCCGGGTAGCGACGGAGCTATAATGACAGCTGTCATTATTTGCCTGACGGTTGCCAGGGGACCCCTCGGGGCTGTGAAACTTTAAGAAGGTATTTCTACATGATGAAGTAATATAAAGTAATGTTGGAGTTTATAGTTTGCCAGTGATAAATCCTGATATAGGTATCAGGATTTATCTATACACAAAAGAATGTAAAGCAACATTACTATGGTATGAAGAATAGTTATTAAATATTACTTCATAGACAAAGATATTTTAAAAGTTCTGCTTTGCAGATTGACATTAAGTTTGAAGTGTAGCAGTTTGTATAATTAAACGGAGGTATTTGGTGTTCACAAATATGGCACTGATATATACATGACATACAGTGGCACGTTTCATAGGCCCACAACTTGTTGTTGCTGTGACAGCAAATTGTAGGGAACACCTAGCACAACAGTAGTAACACGATAATAAAAAAGACATAAATCCTTTTGCATCTGTCTGTTGTTAAATGATTTTAATTCTAATGATGACACAAAAATGACGAATAGACGTTATAATAGGGCCAGCTAGAGATGACAGTTGTCAAAGTCCCAACATAGTCTTAATCGTCATAGTGGGAACGTGCCTTACATAAAAGGCCACAGAGTGATTTTGAGATAGAATGTAAGATGATTTTGAGCTATTATAATACAGATGTTTTTGCACTTAACAGAGAAACTTACCATTCATTCCTGTACTGCTAAGACCTTGATTGATATTGTCATAGAAATAACCATCATCTTCTTGCTCTGACTTTATATTCATTGGCATTGGAAACAAATGCTCATTTTGCTCCAAGACTCGTTGGTCGTGCAGTGCACCAGCATTCAACAATCTTGGGTCCAATCTTTGATCAAACCTTTGGGACAGTGATGGGTCTATTCTATCTACAGGCTGATCCAATTTCAATGTCATGTGTTGCTCCAACCTTTGTGCTATGTGTTGTTCCAATAAATGATTATCAACATTTTGTACTAATGGACTTCGTCGAGCATCTTCCTGAGTCATAATAACATCTTGCTCTAAATTCTGTCGACTCAAATGCGACAGATCAATTTCATTGCCCAAGTCATGTTGCATATCACGACTCATGTTTTGAGACAAATTAACTCTACTCAGATTATGTGTCATATCAGTGTTTAAACTTCTATTTATTTCTTGCTCTTGTAAATTTTGTATGTGTGCCAAACTATTTTGTAGTTCAAAATCATTATTTAGAGTGCGAGCGAGCATTATGTTATCAATATTTCTGGATAAATTCTGGCTTATTAAGTCCTCATGCCTTAAGTTGTGTGATAGGTCGTTTGGTAACCCTAGTAATTCCATATCCATTGCTAAATTCTTCGGCAAGTGAGCAGGCATTTCATTGAAATTTAATGAACGAGTGAGATGGTTGGTCTTCAACATGAGTGTAGATATTTGTCTCGGTGATATGGGCAGTTGGAAATTGTGTACAATTGTGCTAGTGTTTAAGGATGATTGGACGACCGCTTGATGCAGTTGCTCCATTGACATTGTGTGATGATAGTCGGTTGTGTCTATTTGATGTGACTTTTGCAGCTGTAAAGAATAATTGATAATGTAATTGCATGAATAAACAATATTGGGTAGGGGGTAGTAGTGATCACCATGGGTGTAGTGAGGTACATGTAGGACCTAGAAGAGTTACTGGTAATTTGTAATGTTTACAAGGGAAGGTCAAAACTCCACAGTTGAAACAAAAAAATGCTTTCTTAGACCACCCATCCTCCTTCTTTATAGAATCCTGGCTACACCCTTGGTGATTATAATAGTTTGATGGATGTTATAGCAATACAGAAACTTTAGATTGACATACTTGCTTGCAGCTAAGGAAAAATAGTATAAATAAAAACTGAAATAAGTCTTAACACCAAATGTCTGTGTTCTTAGCTTTAGAGAATTATGACTGCATTATTACATTTAATTTAAATTCAAAAATACTTTTTTTTTTCAAAGCATTATTTTCAAAAATCAATTCAATCAAAACATCAATAGTTATTTTTTTTTTCATTATTAAAAGTAATGGTGATAATTTAACGGCAGAAATTTAAAATATATCAAACTCATTTTTGTTTACAAGAAGTGTAAAAAAATAAATATTTTTAAATTAAAATGTTTTTAGTTTATTATTACAATTTAGAAGTATCTTGTCCGTAAAGCCTCTCCCATATAATATGTACATTTTAAAACTAAAGCTTTTCAGATATTACATTAATTAGGCTTAGAAACAAAATTATCTTTAACTTTTGTGATAAGTGAGATATCTATGTGATTTTGATTAAATTTATGCTTGTTACTATGTCAATAATCTACACAAATAAATAGAATTGAAATGTCTGTAATTTCTAATTAAAAGCTTTTTATTAAATTAAATAACAACATAAATATAAAATTAAAATTTTTGTCCATCTGTCTATTTGTTGTGGCTAAACTGTATATCTAACAGTTGGATTGAATTTTTTTATAAATGCTACCATGCTCTTGAGGAGTGATCATTTGATATCAGAGGAGGTTAATTTGTAACCTGACATTCGCACTGAGACTTCATAATTGGTAAAAACCAAGGCTCCTACTAGGGTGTACTGGTACAGATGAGGCTTAAGAGCAAAAAATTGGTATTTTGTTAATGGGGATGTTGTATTAGGACTATTAAAAAAGTATTTCATATGGGATTAAAAATCAAACTGATCAGGATATGGCATCACTCAGTATCTTTGTGTTTTTTTAAATATCTATCGTAATTTTATCCCATGGTGAGTATCTCCGGTTAAAATATTTATGGTGAATTGTGTTTTTACTCAATCTAGACATATTTTTCATATAGTATGTATTTAAAGAGACTCTTTTGTTAAAATTGCTAAACTTTATTTGTTTGATTATTATTAAAATAATTAAAGATGATTGATAACCCCTTAAAAGTTTTAAATAAATATTTGACTAATTTTCACTATTCAAAAAAGAGTTTTGTAACAGTTAAAATCATGCAAATGAACAAAAACATTAATAAGGACTTACATTTTCCATGTAAATTTTGTAGTTCTCCTCATCTAGGATATTACTTTCTTCTCGCTTCACGAAATCCATATTTATTGGGCAATTTTCAAATCATTTAAATAATGTTAGATCTTATTTTTTATAACGTTCAGTTCCTAACCTAACAATATTATTTACACTCGGTAGTAACATAAAACAATTACGTAAAATTGTAGGAAAAAACCAAATGTTAGCGGGGTTACGAAATTACATGTTTCACGTATAAAGGTCAAGTTTATTCTTAAAACTAATAAAACAAAAAGAATATTTTTTACTCGCTTGACGTTATCGAGAAGAAAGGAAGCTGGTCATAGACAAAGTAGAGGCTCCGTCAAGGAACATCTGTCGGTCAAAGATTTTTTAATCTTGATTTGAGCGATTGCCGCATATCTCTATGGTTCAAATATCATTTTTTAATTTCAATTTTTATTTTAAATTACTTATTTTAAATTAGTTTTTTTAATAACCTATATATACAAATAAATTTATGAATTTTTTATAAAGGATACATGAAAAAAGTTTAGCCCAATGTTTGACCTTTAAATTTGACCTTTTGACAGTTAGCAAACCTATAAAAATTGTGATTATTTTTCTGTTTTCCATGTTTACTTCGTGTGTCAAAAACGTAATTTTTACGAAAAATTGTAATTTATTGATCAAGCTTTCGCCTTCCACACCAAATTATATCAATTTATTGCATTTTCAAACGAAGTATGTATTACAAAATATTCTTAGGATTTGATCAGTTATATATAACTACCTGACATATTATGTTGTCGGTAACCTTTAAAATCCACTTTTATAATTTCTCAACCATCTGTGATATAAACAAACAAGAAAGAACCGGCGAATCTAATTCTTTGGTTGTCTTCATCTACAAACAATTTTGAAATCTTTAAATTGTTAACATATTGATTTTGTTGTTGTTTTATCAATAAAAGAGCTCTGTATGACACAGCTTGCTCTGTTTTGATCAGGTTTATATACTTGTCTGTGAAATTACAAGCAGATGAGGCAATCTGAGTATGGTTGAAAGGCATTGGGCAGCACATTCTAAGATATCCCTGCATGCCCTGTATGTCTTTACTTGTTCAATTGGCTAACAGATATTATTAAAAAAGTTTTTATGTAAGTATGTTTAGGACACTTCCTACAGTATAAATTTTAGGTGTAGCACAATGCAGCATACCTTTAAACCACTATAACATTGTTTAGCAACAAAATCAGGCATGGTTACAGTACTTTCTCTGAAAATAAACTCTCACAACTATAACTGACTATTCATAAAGAACATGAAGTTACTTAATTGTGTTATTGTATTCTAGATTACTATCCACTTCGCCAGTTATGTCTAAGTCGGCGCTGGTGATCCTGGCGCAGGGTGCTGAGGAGATGGAGACTGTCATCACAGTTGACATGCTCAGGAGGGGTGGAGTAAGTTTACTAACCTGTTGAATACTTGACTTGCTACAGTTTTAAAGTTTTACTGTATCGTAAATTTTTCTTTTATCTTTCGTTAAAAATAGTTCTAATAAACTAATTATTAGACCAACTATTTATAGCCTTTTTGGAAGATTAACTTAAGTGTGCTGTAACTGTGCAATCCTCCTAACTTTAAAACTTCATAAACATCACCCATATTTTTTTATATCAACCCCTTAAACCAGTTAAAAAAATATTTATTACTATCCAAAAAAATTATAAGGAAATTATTTTAGATTATATTAATCTCCAATCATAAAACATATTTTGTAATTTTTTTTAACATAAATTCATATTCTTACAAATTTCCAGGTGACCGTAACAGTGGCAGGGTTGGATGGCAGTAACCCGGTGCTGTGCTCCAGACAGATCACACTGGTGCCAGACAAGTCACTGGCTGATGCTCTCACTGAGAAGCAACAGTATGATGCTGTGAGTATTACAGGTTTTACTACTTGTACATTAAGACCTCTTATATCTTGGCCATATACATCTGAATAATATTCTTCAAAGCAAGTTGAACTAAGAGCAAAGTGCCTGTTTCTTCACACAAAGCTGCCTAAGATGATGTGTTTCTAATAATTTGGCTAGATAGTGCAATAATTGTGACATTTCATCAGCCTAATGCCACTTTATAGAGCTTAGGCCCTCTAAACTGCCCTAATGTGGGATAGCAAGCATAGTACAGTACTGGTCTGTATTAATTTTCATTACGTAAGACTTACCAACAACACAGTATTCCTATAGATATCAGTAGTGTTGCTGTGAAAGTCAACAACAAATTTGCACCTTTACTCTTTTGGCTGGTTGATTGTTTTTTGTCTTTCAATAAATATTATTTATATAACAGCTTTGTTTCTCTACAATGCAAGTGTAATAAACTACAGGTGATTCTGCCTGGTGGTCTGGAAGGTTCCGACCGTCTCTCCAAATCCAGTGTGGTGGGCACGCTGCTGAAAGAGCATGAGAACACAGGCAAGATAGTTGCTGCAATTTGTGCTGGTAAGTTGCCACTCTGTATAAAATATATCATAATAATATATATCTCTTGTTAAGCTCTTGTCCCCAGTCACTAGTTCCTTAATTACAATCAGTATCAACAACTGATACTGATTGTGAATGAATAAAATATTCACCTTTGTATCTCCTCTCTAACTTCACTTGCTGTTCAAACTACATGAAAAAGGACCATACTTGGACATATGTAGTTATGAAGGCTTTAAATATTAAGGGTTAGACAGATAAGATCTTACAATAGCGTTACGTCATACCTCAGTAACGCTATAATAGCTCAGCACAAATTTTCATTTTGTGAGATAGGGATGTAAGGCTTCTACTCCAAAATTACTATCTTTGTCGAATTTTACTTTTATTTTCACTGTACGTCATTATTTTTATTCTGATTAGATTTGTCATAAAAACATTGAAGTCTTGGTTTGGTCTAGCACTCTCGGCTGACCCTTCAACTCTGTTCAGAGATTACAATAATTTTGGGTTAAAAGTAAAAAGGCCATCGGAACTTATAAACACCTCCGGGTTTTCAAAGCAAATTATAATTAAGTCCCGGACAATTAGTTCCCATTATCCGGTATTTCAAAGCTCAATTTTACAAATAATTATGCAGGGGCTCAGGAATTTATTTCCCACTTCGGTGCAAAACTTAAGAAGGAACACCAAGACATAATAAAATCTATTCTACAAGATGAGGAAGACAACAAAAGTGCATGCCATGAACCTAGATATGTAAAACATGTGGTTTAACAAAAATATCTCTGGTCTGCAGTGGCGCGCCTTGCTGTACGGTTGGTCTCCTGCCTTATTAAATTTTATCTCAATACCTTTCAAAACTCTGCATCAGAGTAACCTGGTATTGGGAAAAGCCTCGGAAAAATCTTTCAAACCGTGGTGGGCGTTGGCACTGCAAGGCACTTATAGGTAGGATGCAAGGTGCTCCTGGACAGGGTTCTCTACAAAATGATGCCATTACATTAGCCTTTCAAAAATCTTTAGGATTATTATGGTGTTGCGACGATTAAAGACAAACCAACTTCGTTAAAGAAGTAAAATAGAAATTTTACCGTAAGCGTTTCAAACTGGGAAATGCTCCTATTTCACAATATTTGTTTAAGAGCACTTAAAATCCCGGAAGACTTCTTTACGACTCTGACCGGACATATTTCTTTTTTCCAAACAAATCAAACATCTAATACTTGGAGGCACAGGCTTGACTATGGCTGTTTTTCACTTGCTCTTCAAACTATGTCAAAAAGGACCATACTTGGACGTATGTAGTTTATGAAGGCTTTAAATATTAAGAGCGTGATGTCATACCTCAGAAACGCTATAATAGCTCAACACAAATTTTCATTTTGTGAGATAGGGATAGGGTAGCTCTTACTCTAAAATTACTATCTTTGTCGAATTTTACTTTTATTTTCACCGTACCTCATTATTTTTATTCTAGTTTATAATTAAGTTTCATCTACAGTGGTAAAATCTATTCACAGTGGGGAGTGACCCAGCTTCTGCATTCTAGGCTGTGGGTTCGATTCTCACAATTGGAAAATATTTGTGTGATGAGCATGGATATTTTCCAATGTCTGGGTGTTTATAATCATTTGTGTATAATATATATAAAAATATTCATCACTTATCATAGCACCTATAACACAAACTACTTGCGAGTACGCTTATTTTGGGGCTATATAGCCATGTGTGTAATTGCCTATAATTTTTATTTTTTTATTTATCTTTTTTTTTAAGAGATTTTTCTTAATTCTCTCTGTATTGATGCAAACTATAAATTATTTAGCTAGGAACAAAGTTTTGTGTCCCTTAGGTACCTACTATGAATGACTGCAGTTGAGAAAAACAATGGGGTCATTTTTTCATTATTTTGATGCATTCTTTGATTTTTATACGGTTATAGTTACCAACATTATTATGAAAGATTTTTTTGAACAATTCGTATATCTTCATTCCGAGCACTAGTGCCATCGGCAACAAAGATCAGTATCCTTTGATACACAGTATATGGATATTTTTCATGGTATTGTAATATTGTAAACATTCTACCACTCTGCAGCTCCTACGGCGTTCGTGGCACACGGAGTGGCTAAGGGCAAGCGCGTGACGTCATATCCCACCACTAAGGATAAGATCTCTTCCGACTACACCTATGTGGAGGGGGAGAGAGTGGTTGTAGATGATAACATTGTTACAAGCAGGGTTAGTAATATTGGAATTGAATTAATGATAGTACAACTGTTTGTGACAGCCAAATTATCTCCTTGTGATTATCAAATAAAAAACATTTTTAAAACCTACGATGTAAGTAACTCTTTCATGCAAAAATTACTAAATGGATTTTAATGAAACTTCACAATAATATAGCTACATATCAGAATGACCCATAGGCCATGTTTTATCTCGAAATTCCCACGGGAAGTAAAACTAAGCGGGTAAAATCGCGATCCTCTAGATGGAAATATTGCTTTTTTATGCGCATTGTGGAAACCCATATATGTTTTTGTCTACACTGTACATTCCTTCCATGCGCATCTTCGACCTATAGGTAGGCATTCAGTAATCATTCTTATAACCATCTCTCTACATTTAACTGCTTTGGTTTTTGTAGTATTATAAAATTAGTTCTGTTGCAGGGTCCTGGAACAGCCTATTGGTTTGGTCTGAAACTCATTGAGATGCTTACCGGCAAGGAGAAGGCCGACCAAGTAGAGAAGGGAATGATCATAACTGGCTACTAACCATATCAAATATGACACAGTAATCTCAAAGTAAGTTATGTATAGTTGAAAAGTGATAATTGGCTCGTAATTTAGGAATACTATGTGAAATTTGATTTCATCACAATAAAATATATATGTTCATTTTACTTTTGTTTAATTTAATGTTTTAAAAAACTACAAGAACCATGTATTAAAATACTGCAAATCATTGAAAGATTTGATTATTTTAAACTTAACTTTAAATAACATTCTTATTTATTTAAAAAGATTATCTTCATCTAACATTTTCTGGTCATTATTAGTCATAATTGCATTGAAACTCTTTTCATAGCAATGTATAGCATTAATATAAATTATATCTCATTCCATAATTAAATCTATGAATCCAGCTCATAATTATCATACCCAATATTGCTATTACGTAATAATTTACGTATTACCATTTTAAAGACACTTATAAGCTAAATCTGCATATTATAATACACAATAGTTCTATGTCTGATCAGAAAAAAATTTTCGCCATGTGGCGAGGAATAAACTAATTTCATCAAATAGTATGTATTGACGACCGTTCCGTGGCGCAGCGGTATTTGCTGTGGATTTCTAAAATGGAGGTCCCGGGTTCGATCCTGGCAGGGCTGATTGAATTTCTGATTTGGTCCAAATCTGGCAGGTGGTAAACAGACACAAAGGTAGGACAGTAGAGACAAAGACATACTGTTATTAAGCGGTTTATCGTTACGGTTCTGTTAAGTCCTGCAGAAAAAGTAGGGGTGTCGATGTTATTATCTTACCCCTAAAAAGTTAGCCCTCTTCCATCTTAGATCATCATCACTTACTACCAGGTGTGATTGCAGACGAGGGCTAACTTGCAGTAAATATGAAAAATACTATGCAGACTGAAAGTGGTTGTAGCACTTTCACTCCAGGTTTTTTATACACCTTGCCTTTAATCTACCTGGAATACTCATTAACCGAGACAAAGCACTGAAATGAAATAAAGGATTCATTTAAATAAAAATCAATTTGTTTAGATATAAGTTTTATTACAAATTCACAATAAAAAAAAGAAAAAAATAGCACATTTTAAATAATAATGACTATGATAATATTAAATAAATGCATTTATATTTGAGAGCATGCAAATTTCAATTAACACTGGAGCTTTGATAGCGTGATGTATAAAAAGGATTTCCCGCCTTTTTAGGACATGATGTCCTAGTCTATGTGTCTATGGATTGTTCCTTATGGATAAAAAATATTCGAGTTATTTAATAATAAGTTGAACTTAGTCTCGTCTCACATGGGGTAGTAACTAAATATAACACTACTTGGACAAAAAAACGGTTCAGTCCATTTTCGTAACCGAAGTTTCATAACCAGTTACGAACATGGAATTTTTTTCTTCCTTTGATAACCAGCTACGAAAACGGAATTAATTTGTCGTTTTCGTAACCAAGTTTCATAACTAGCTACGAAAGAAGATTTTTATTTCCATTTTCGTATCTGGTTATTAACTAAGAAAAATTTGGCCACTTTCATAACTATATTTCGTAACCAATAAATGGAGAAAAAAATCTGGATTTCTATTTGTTTTTTTTTTTTTTTTTTTTTATCCACTACAAGTTAGCTCTTGACTGCAATCACACATGATGGTAAGTGATGATGCAATCTAAGATGGAAGCAGGCTAACCTGTTTTTGGAGTAGGACAATATCTACACCCGTTTCGGTTTCTACACGACATCGTACCGGAACGCTAAATTGCTTGGCGGGACGTCTTTGTCGGTAGGGTGGTCGTACTAGCCAGACCCGGACCAATTCAGAAAATCTCAATTTTCTGCAGAAAAGCCGGGATTCGAACCCGGGGCCAAAAGAGAAAAAGAGTTACAAATCTGTTATTATAAAATTTAGCAGCTAGATTCATCATCAGTCTAGCGAGCTGCAAGTACAAGTATAAATTATACCAGTGTTCAACACTGCAAAGTTTTATAATAATAGATTTATAACTCTTTTTTAACGACACATGCAAGTAGAAGTTCGACGGCCTGCGTGGCGCTGTGGTGGATTCATAAGACGGAGGCCCCGGGTTCGATTCCTGGCAGGGCAAATTAAGATTTTCTGAATTGGTCCGGGTTTGGCTGGTGGGTGGTTGGTTGTGGTAGGTTACCACCCGACCGACAAAGACGGGCCGCCAAGTGATTTAGCGTTCCGGTACGATGTCGTGTAGAATCCGAAAGGATTGTGGATATTGTGCTACTCCTAACAGGTTAGCCCGCTTCCATCTTAGATTGCATCATCACTTAACATCATGTGTGATTGCAGTCAAGAGCTAACTTGTAGTGGATAAAAAAAGAAAAAAAAAAACAAATAGAAATCCAGATTTTTTTCTCCATTAACTGGTTACGAAATATAGTTATGAAAGTGGCCAAATTTTTCTTAGTTTATAACCAGACACGAAAATGGAAATAAAAATCTTCTTTCGTAGCTAGTTATGAAACTTGGTTACGAAAACGACAAATTAATTCCGTTTTTGTAGCTGGTTATCAAAGGAAGAAAAAAATTCCATGTTCGTAACTGGTTACGAAACTTCGGTTACGAAAATGGACTGAACCAAAAAAACTAGGTGTCCACTAAATACATAAAGCCTCAGTAGTCTTGTTTTCATTAATCTGACATGTGATTTCATTAAACTGGTATAATGGGATATCATGATAGGTTGTGGAAAAAAATCTGTAATCTATACTCTCAACTATATAGATTAGGAATAAAGGGCGCTGAAGCCGCGTCGAACACCAAAAACTTGCTTGCTTGCTATGAGAGCAAAGGGGTAGACTTCTATCTTTCTCTCTCTTACTTATGTATATATATTCGAGGGGTCAACGCCCTTTTATCACAAATCTATATGGTTCAGAGTAAATAAATGGTATTACAAATTACTGAAGCTATAGCAAATGTGGTCGTTACCATTTTTACTATATAAAAATCGCGCCATACAAAAACAGATTCAGCTATTACTAGTAATATTTAACTAAATTTGTTTACAGATATTTTTTAAGAATGGTAAATTGGTATTTATTAAAAAAATGTAAAGTTATTAACTGGGTCTATTTTATATTATTTTTATTTTACAAAAATTGTATCGTGCAGATTTAATTTAATAGTAGAAAGATCGAGTACTTTTCTCTATTTCCTTTATGCCAAGTTAAAAAAAATTATAAGAAAATTAGGTAATTGCACGTCTAACATAATATGAGTATCTGAAAGTAAACCTATATAATTATCCACGCAGACGAGAAAGACATCAGTCATTTTTTTCTTGTTTTTCAAAATAAGATCATTCTTATATATGTACTAGACTTATGCCAAGACCTTTACGGTATACAACAAGATTCTAGTAAGGTTAGTCAAGATATTGGCAGGTCAAAAAAATATCGTTGAGCATGTAGTTTTACGAAGTGTTTTTCTTTTGATTTTACCCTTCGATAGGTCCTCGACTGCGTAGATATTAGGAAGGACGAGATTCCTTATTACCTATTACCAATTATCTAAGAAGTCGTATCCAGTCTTTGGTAGGTTTGTGGACTCCGTCAACGTCTCCGTAGATTGGAAATCCGTTCCCGACGACGCCTGACTCGATGAAAGGAGGCCGCGATTCTCTTCAGAGAGATCTGCAACGAGCAACAAACAAGTATTTTTAATAATAAGTAAAACGTTAATTTAATTATACTGAGCTTTTCTCTCTTCCAAGATATTTTCAATAAAATTGCAAGCCCGGAATCAAGAAGTTAGTGGCTAACTAAAAGACCTAACCCTGTACCTCGAAAAACATGTTAAAGCATCGGTCTCGGTAATTTTTTTTTATCGACTACAAGTTGGCTCTTGACTGCTTTTACACCTGATGTTAAGTGATGATGCAGTCTAAGATGGAAGTGGGCTAACTTGTTAGGAGTGGGACGAAAATCCACACTCCTTTCGGTTTCTACATGACATCGTACCGGAACGCTAAATTGCTTGGCGATACGTCTTTGTCGGTAGGGTGGTAACTAGCCACGGCGAAATCCTCCCACCAGCCAGACCAAGACAAATTAAGATCTCAATCTGCCCCGTCGGGAATCGAACCCAGGACCTCCGTCTTATAAATCCACCGCGCATACCACTGCGCCACGGAGGTAATTATCATTAGCATCTGATAGTAATCGTTAAAGAATCCAACATTATCAACGTACGAGTAATCCCGCCACTTCGCATTGGAGCAGCATGGTGGGTCCAAGCTCCATAGTATACCTTCTACTGTAAACAGAGGTGCCTGGCCCTGTGGGCCGTACAAGCTGATAATGATGATGAAAATCTACATTAATGATAAACTTGGACTTTGCACATTTTTCCGTTACGCGCCATCTTTGACTTATGGAAGTGACGTGATAAATATATATATATATGTTATATTGAAGTGATCAGCAAAATCAAAGGGTTCATTTTAATTCTAATTCCAGTGAATTTCTAAAAAAAGTAAGTAATTACGACATCAATGATAGTAATAATTCTATTACAATTAATGAAATTCAATAATAATCTTTGTAGTAATAAGCTAAAATGAAATAATTGTAGAATTTGTGTTTATGTCTATGATAATAAAAGCCTTTTATTGAACTTTATCTAATTTAACTTTATTTAACCAATTTCTGTAAAGTTGCATATAGTAAATTATTTTTTGAAAAATAACGTCATAAAAAAGTTTCACTTCTTACGAGTGTACGCTAGTACACGCACACATTTTTTTAATTTCTGATTATTACTGTTATACGGTAATAATGTCTTTCTGGTCCATTAGCATATGATAACAGTTATGTATAGACTTTACATAACCACGAGTAACTGCTATAACATAACTCCTCTGGGTGCTCTGACCATAGCATTATAAAACACGAACGTTAATTTAACTAACAATGACTAATCTAACAATGACAGTAATTAAACTGTGATAGGCGTCCCGTGACCGAGCCTTATTAAATAAGGGTGCGTGTTCGTAGCCGACGACAATTACTGTAAACCATAGAGGAGGGTAATATGATGTAGCCAATGTAAAACGACACTTTACAGCGACAATACTGATTTAACTCTGAACTAACTACGAAGCTTATTTTATTATAAATAAACTAGCTGACCCGGCAAACGTTGTTTTGCATTAAAATAAAAAAAAAAATTTAGATGAAAATTAGATAGTAGCCGATTCTCAGACCATCTGAATACGCATACAAAATTTGGTAAAAATCGGTAAAGCCGTTTCGGAGGAGTACGGTAACAAACATTGTGACAGGGAAATTTTATATATTAGATAGAAACACATATAAACCAATACTGACACTGCCAATACCGGATACAAATTTTTTATGAATTAAGGCAACTTTATTTCTGCCGCCCCATGTACTTTCTAAAATAATAACATTTCATCCTCTGAAATCTAGTGAGCGTGCTCTGAAATCTGTCGCCCCTAGGACACTGTCGCCCTAGGCCACGGTCTATACGGCCTATTGACAAATTCAAGACAGTTCGCTACAAGTAATCTACAGTTGTCGTCGTTGGTCGGCTATAAATTCGCACCTTAACGGTCTGTGGTGATAAGTTACGAGAAACGAAGTTTTGTTAGCTTACAAAGCGCCATTGTATTACTCATACAATTCTCGTAACTGTGTCAAGAGTACGCGATCTTATTTACGATATTTATAATATGTTATCAGCTTTTCTTTTTGCATGTCTATTTACGTTGAATGTTAAATTGATTTCTGTTGTCCATTTAAGTTTCCTTTTGCCTACGCAATGAAATCATTGGACTCGTTCGCCCCGTGGTTATCCAGTATTTGTATGGATTTTTAGATTCGAGTCCGTAGATCAGACTATGAGATGAATGGGACACTTTACTTTTAATAGAAACTCAGTATTCAGTCAAGAGTTGGAAGTTAGCAGTATTACCCTCACCCCCCAACCCCGTGATTCTGAGAGAATGTAAAGACATCGTTTCTAGTAATTTTATTAAAATCTGATAACGATAGTTAGTAGGTTTGGTGTTCGTTGTTGGACGATCGCTATCATGATGATAATGACCAAGATGGACAGCTTAACGTACTTTCCGAGGCAAACATGTACAACACCACCAACTTCTAAACTCCGCGCTTAGAAATTACCGAAAATATCTTAGAAGCATTGACATATTAATACTATGGACTTCGGGTCAGCGATAAAAAGTGTCCGAACCAAAAGTAAGCCAAAACGCGAAATGATTTCCAATCGCAATTCAGTCTCATATTAGCTGACTGACAGAATACACGTCAATAATGCCGTAATGTGTTATAAAAAACTTGTAAGAACTACCCGAGTAAGGTGAGAAAAGAAGACGATGTACCATATTTTCAGTAAGTAAATATTTACTGATGATTTTAAAGTATTATTTTGCTTAGAAACAGGCTATTTTATTAAAATTTTAATAAACTATAGAAACGAATTGCATAACCAACCAAAATGAACAAAAGTATCTATCTGTCCTTTTCCCATACGCCACCCGCGTATAGGATAGAAGGAGTGCAACATGTTTATCTAATTAACCACATTTAGTTCGGATCTGCCGTGAGCAATAGAATGTTTTAGAACAACGACTGCATAGAGTTATTTTGTTGTTTAACATTTGAATTATTTAATTACTTAATTTTTGAATTGAAAATAATTTGATTATTTTCAATTCAAAAATTTTTATTTTTTATGTGAACTTTTATTTTTTATGTCATGAAAATTAATCAAATAACTTTTACCATAATGGCATATTAATTTGATAACTATAAGAATTATCTACATGAAATTAGGAACAGTTATTTAAAAGTGATCTAAAGGCATTGAAGTAAAAAAATATATTTTCAGTTTAATTAAAAAGAGGAAAATATCGAGAACTTAAAATTTTAAAGTAAAGAACTATGTCGAGTGGCATATCATTTTGTACATTAGTGGACTTGGTTTGTAATTAATTATTATTATAACTAATTATTATTTTATACAAGATAATTACAACAATTATTATTTGGTACAAGATTTATCCCAGCATATAGAGGTCAGGGATATGTAAATATAAATTAAAATTTGTTGTAAATATAATATATAAATATAAGATTCCAAAAAAATTGAAAGCTACCGACTCCACACCATTTATTTTGTCCTATTTTCACGAGAAGCTGTCATGTCAAAAAAAGGCTGCCATGGTAACCGTCAATCGAAGCTGATTACTTATTGCATGCAATTAGACCGTTGCAAATTAGACTGTATAACAATACGATAACACATACATTACAATGTTATTTTGTGTATAAAAACATAAATACATCCTAGTGTGTATAAAATATCTTGGGACACTTTTGACGTAAATTTTGCATTAGACCCGAAGTCCATAGTATTAATATGTCAATGCTTAGAAGAAAAACTTTTGTGATTGTCTCGACACATGACTCGACCCCAGGAACTCGTGATCTGAAGCCGCATACGCTAAACGGCTTATATTGCGTGATAATAAAGCGCTTGTTTAATGTTTATCTAACAATGGAATGCAGTATGCAGCACATAGTGTGTGTGCGTTGTTAAACAACGATAGAACTCGCCGTGACTAACGCACGATGAATTGTAATTGCTCATCGCAATTAGAATAGCACGCGGGTGGAATACCTATTGCTTATTATAATGATCTCTGTAGCGCATCAGGGAAGATTATAGGTTAGATACAGTGTTGTGTTTAGGAGTCATTATTATTCATCAAATATATTTAAATGTTAGGTCTATTTATTAGCCTATGTGGCTGCAATTACTAGGTCCTAGAATAACTCTCGAGATTTTCATTCTTGTATGAAATCTTCAGTTGGTAGCAGAGCCGTAACCAGCAATATATGCGTTCCATGCCAGTGTGCGTAACTACGCCCTACAGACTTGTAACTCACTCTAAATAAGAAATTGTTTGTATATGGTCTGGTCATTTCTGCGCCTCTCCAGGGTCTATGCCTGAGCACCGCTGGCACTGCCCAAATTACCGTACTGGTTGGTGGTGACACACCACCGTGCCTCGGAGAGTATGTTAAGACGTCGATCCCTGGCACTCTCATCAACATCTGACAATATTGTCACCCTAAGCCTGTATTGGAGCAGCGTGGTTGGTCTGTTTCATATTCCCTCTCTTATAAGGAGGCTCTGTTTTAGGCTGTTAAACGGCTGATACTGATGATGATGATATTTAAACAATGAACTCAAATTCTGGTTAGATTCAGATATGTCCTGCCTCCATTTATCTACGTTCTATACTACAGACAGACACACATACTTATTATGTCATTTTTACCCCTGTTTTTAAAATGTGACAAATATTCCCTTTTCTCCTCTGAATTAATAAGAAACTAGAGGTTTGAGTTGTCTACAACAGTCTAACAGGGGTTGTTTAAAAGAAAGACCTTTCAAATGTGGCTGATTTGTCACGGCAAATATATCATTTATGTAAAGGATGAAGTAATTTTCTTGAAGACTTGCCATGCTCATTAAATAAACTAATGTAATTAAATTTAATTTACACAAATATAAATTAATTTAATACAGATTTATATTTATTTCTATTTCTAAGCACCTTTCTGTACAGGAACCTTTACTATAAACCTTTATTGAAAAATCTGTCAACACCACTGAATATTGGTAACATGTAAAGAAGATAAACTTACCACTATTAGATTTTGCCACACTGCTCCTGTAATCTTTGTCAAACTTGCTCTCATTTTGAGGACTCTTGAAATTTGTCCTAAAGAAGTTCTCAGAAGATGCCACAATCTGTGTAGTTGGCAGTATTGGCACCAGACACTCCCTGTCTTCATCTTTAGCCTTGAAGTTCCCCATGAATTTACTTATAAAACCTGTAGGCGATATCACATCTCTGTCTTTAGTGTCTTTCTCTTTGAATGCGCTTTTCAACTCATGAGATTTCAACGCATTTTTCAATTCATTTACTACTTTAGAGTGGGATAGAGCTAACTCAGTCATTATAGGCGGTGGTGATGTACATTTCACATCTTTGGATACTCTATGTTCACTTAACACACACAAGTTAAGTTGACTCTTAGTCTGGTATAGGAAAGGGGCAGAATGTTCATCTCTATAAGATGTGTTTTCATCTTGAATGATTCTCAGTCCATGTTCACGACCAAAGAATGACATCAAGTTGTCTTTCCGAACTGGAGGATCATTTATATCAAAATCCAATGAGTCCAGTAATGCATATTTTAAAACAATCTCAGGCTTGATAATAGATTCGTTTATTATTTCTGCCTGTAAGAAAAAAATGTTTTTGAATTGTTTTTCTTGTTTGCTACTGCAACATTTCAGGAATATAATTGCTTCAAATGGCTGCATCATTAACATCATTTTGTAATATTAAAAATGCTTAACCTTAACAATTTTAATAAATTCAAATAAAAAAATTGTTTAAGAAATTATTAATAATAATTAAATTAGGAAATTAAAAATTTTTAATTGCTAGAGTTGTTATTTAATAATATCATACAGGTATTTAATAATATCATTATTAATAGGTATCATTATTATTTAATAATAAAAATCAACTGGTATTAATGCATTAAATTTAATATTTGATACTAAATTAAATTAAGGGGGAAATGGTGTTTTACCTTTTCATTTTCGGTAAGTGTATCCCAAATATTTTCATATGAACTTTTAGCCTCTGTGATGTCTTCATGAATTTTGGATGCTATAGGATTCATTGAACGAAAATACTCTTCCGCTATAGCGCTCAACGCCATGTTAGCGCAGTATTTTCAGGGTTCTTATAAAAATACTCAATCGTTGTTACATTACTCACGTAATTAATACATTACACGATTTACGATTTCAAAATTAAATAGGAAATGCATGAAAATTACATATTCACCCATCTCACACCATCACAATCACAGATTCCAAAACCAGAGAGATTAGTGTTCTGTGGCGCAGACATAAAACTAAACATAGACCACTAAGTCAATCGTATTTCTGCACTATAGTAAATTCTAAGATCTTTATGGTATTATAAGCTGACCAATTTACAAAGATAACCACAAGAATTAATAAAAGTCTGTGACCTACTTTATACACGTCACTACATCTTTCCAAATAATATGTCATTAGTAAAAGAAAAGAAAGGGATGTCAATTTTTTTTTAGAATAATGATGTTTTCATCATAGAGGAGAGTAATATATTAAGTACACCTGAAAACTTTTTATTATTGGCCTGCAAAATGGAAGGTTCCATCGAAGTCCTATTTATCTACATTTGTATTTTTACATACGTAATTTCTATTTTGCACTCTTAAATTATTAGTTAGATCTAATTTAATCATCATATTACTATTATAAAGGCGACAGTCTTTGAGTGTAAATGTTTGTTACGCTTTCACGCTAAAACTACTGGATGGATTTTGATGACATTTCACAATTATATAACTTCCATAATTATCAGAATAACACATAGGCCACATTTTATCCTAAAATTCCCACGTGAACGCAACCTGCGCGGGTGAAACCGCGGGCGTCTTCTAGTATGATTAGGTA
Organism: Mycalesis mineus; assembly: GCA_034621355.1. Taxonomy (NCBI): domain Eukaryota; kingdom Metazoa; phylum Arthropoda; class Insecta; order Lepidoptera; family Nymphalidae; genus Mycalesis; species Mycalesis mineus. The sequence continues at coordinate 694,597 of CM067888.1, forward strand.
TAAATGTACCATGTCAGGGCAAGTCAGTCTGGTCACCTGGTGGATTACAGCGAGGTTACTTTGCTAATCTTTCTCTTTCACACTTACAGTACCTAGTTATAGTGTCTTTCACCAATGAGCAAAAGAGAAGCAACTATTTATTTGTGTGGTGCAAGTGTTACCCATAGACAATATTTATTACAAATTCGATGCTTCTTTTTTTGGTCGACTTATATTTTTCGACAGGCGTTATTTGATTACCAAAGTAATCTAATGAAAATGTCAAAATGGCTCTCGTAAGAGCTGTTTATATTGTAATAATTTACTCGTTTTCTATATTTTAACATGAGAAATCCATATTAGTGAGTGTTTTTAATTATGTTACATAATACGGGCCCTTTCGGGCCGAACGAAGTGCCAGTGAACGTGAATCCGCAATCTAACATGACCTCTGTGAGTGGAAGGATGAATATTGGGAATAACATAAATAATTTAGCGAAAATACCACAACAGTCGCCTCAAATGACGAATCCTCACTTCAATTTACCCGATTATCCGACCTATGGGTTGAATATGAATGCTGGATTAAGTCCATTTCAAAATTTTCACCATGTTGGGTTTCAACAAAATTCGCTACCGCAGAATTCAATTCACGACAGCTGGCAGAACAACATGTTGCCTATGAACTTAAACATGCAGAGTGAACATTCCATGCTGGGGTTCCCCCAATACGGCAAACCCGACGTGGGCGAACAAAGCTTCGCTAAGAGTATGTTAAATGTACCACAGGTGCACACAAAGGCGTTCCATAAACAAATGGGTATGGATGTTAACTATCATTACAATCTGAACCCTAGTTATCGACCTTACGCAGACTACAATCTAGATTTGAGTTCCAAAACTAAATCGGATGATGTCCGGCAGTTTGTTGATCCAAATATCACCAAGGAAAGGGCACCCCCCCCTCACTATTCAGAACAGATAGACTTGAGCAATAAACACAAAATGCATAACTTCACCCGACCATACTTAGACACTTCAACAACTAAATCCATCCTCCCTCAGAAGCAAGACAGTAGTAGTGTAAATGTAAATAATGATTTAAGTGTGCAGCTACAGAGATCGAAAGACAAACATCCATATTTTGACTACAGCAGCAGTGTCAAGTCTCAACTGGGCCTAGACAATAGATACGGTGAGAGTGAGTTAGATTTATCAAAGTCTCTGAAACACAGTAACTTGAATAGTAACTATCAGAATTTAAGTGCAGATAGATTCTATAAGGATCAAGAGATAAGGTCTCAGAGTAATGATTTGTTGCCCAAGTTTCAGCAGCCTAACAACTTGAATGCCAATTTTTCAAGTGTTAGTGCCGATTTGAGAATGTACAAAGATCAGGAGAGACTTTCCCAGAATTTAGATAAGATCTTGAGCAAACCTGAAAATATAACTACACCTTTTTCAAGTGTTAGTTCAGATCTCAGGTATTTTAAGGACAAAGAATCCAGGTCACAAAACTTAGAAGCCATAATCATGTCTAAAACTCAAAAATCTGAAATCACAAACTTCAACCAAACCAATGAACATAGATATCTTAGTGACCCTAAGCTAAATCCACCAAATGCTGTTGATCCTTTACTCAAATTTTCCCAAAATGAATTAAATTTAAGTACTAACTCAACAAAAGTTAGCTCAGACCTAAGATTGTATAAAGGTGAAGATGCAAGTCCACAAAATTTAGAAAAGAGTTTACAGAAATCTGAACAACCTGAAAAGTTAGTAACCAGTTACCAAAGTATCAACTCAGATTTAAGATTTTATAAAGACCAAGATTCCCGCCGTCGAAGTTTAGAGAACACAGTTAAAATGATAGAAAACATTCTTTCACATTCATCAAACTCCAGAAAAACTAACTTTAACCAGAGTAAAACAACAGAAATACAACAAAATGAACAACAAGAAAAACCTGAACCAAAAGACACAGATATTGACAGTTTAAACAAAAGTGACATTAACAACAGTAATACAACTGGAGAAGGTGACTCCAGTGTTGACAATTTGTCCAATTGTGACAAAACAGATGATTCCAATGCAAACACAAGCAATGAAATGGATGACAATGCAAATGAAGATGAAATGGAAATGGATGATAAAAACCAGAGCAACAATAACACTGAGTCCGACACAGATAATCTAAATAACGAATCTGAAGTTAAAACAAATCAAAACGAGAAAGAAATAAATATAAGTAATGTAACCATAAAGGAAAATGTAAAATCAGAAAGTGAGGAATCTTCAGAAGAGGAAGATATTAAACCGTCAGACTTGTTTAACTTATCTGATATTAAAAAGGAAGATAAAACAGATGACAATGTTATAGTGAAAGTAGAGGTAGTGCCGAGTTTAGTGGACATGGAGCATTTGAATCCATTCTACAGAGATGTGTTTGGAGTGCAGAGCGAGGATACAGCTAGTCAAGACATCATTGAAGCAGAAACCAGTGTCACTGTTGCCAAGGAAGTCATAAGAAATGGTAAATTACATTACACCATACATAAATAATTATTATAGACAGAAATAAACTAGTTAATTGTGTAATCGCACCATGTAGCTAATTTAGCTACATGGACATAGCTGTTTTCACAGATGTTACTGACACAATTTTAGTATGATTCAAATTTAAATTATAGCGATTATAGCATGGTGACCACAGCATACAAAACTATGAATTTCCATGTTTATTTCTGTTTATAATGTAAGCGTAATTACGTTACTATGAAAATAACTATCAACAAGAATTATGTCCTTGAATATTCCAATTAATTTATCGATAAGTTGGACAATAGAATATAATATACAGCCTGAAAAAGTTGTGATGCTTAATAGAAATTCCATATTAAAAGTGTGAAATTGATGTCTGTGTGATTGATGAGTAATTTTTTTTCATACTACACTAAAGCAACCTTTTTTAAATACCATATAGGTATACATATATAATTTTTAAGACAAAACAATTTTTTGTTTATTGACTTATGTAATATTTTATTTTAGGAGCAGCAATAGAAGGTGCATATTTCGAATGCCCCCACTGCAGTCTCTATTTCAACCACCCAAAAAGATTTCTCATTCATACAAAATGGCACACTTTCGGACTAACCAACGAGAGGAGGATGGAGTTGCAAAAAGAGAAGGAAATGAGAAAGCAGTTGAAGAAAGAAGCAAGAGTGATAGAGAGGATGAATCTACATGAAGTTAGTGACATCAGTACACCTGGGAGGAAGTTCAACTGTAGGGATTGTGATAAAGTGTTCCTTGCCAAGGCTAGCCTGAAGAACCATAGGCAAAGGTAAGTTTATTTGCACTCTCACAGTTACCCAAAATTAGTGTATTAAAATTACTTTTTGAGTAATACAGTATTCAAGCTCTGCTTCACATAGATGGGATTTTGCTGGATGTTTAAAGGATGGAATTTCAAAAAACAGAGTATCAAGCTTCAAGGCATCAGTGAAATAATCATTAATTTTGTTCTAGATATCATCCTACCCGCATGCGAGACTGTAAGATCTGTGGCAAGACTGTGCTGGGCTGGATGGCGCTGCGCACGCACATGGCGACGCACACGTGCGAGTCGGGCTACCAGTGCGACAGCTGCCCAAAGCGGTTCAAGCACCCCCATTCGCTGGCCAAGCATCGCGACACGCACCTGGTAACTATACTTTGTGTTATGTTGTGTAACCGGACGCAAGATCTGCGGCTAGATCGTGCTGGACTTGACGTTGCACACGCAGTCACGCACATGGGGACGCACACGTGCGAGTAGGGCTACCAGTGTGACAGCTGCCCCAAGCGGTTCTAGCACCTGCACTTGCTGGCCATGCCACTTGGTAACTATACTTTGTGTTATGTAACCCGACGCAATATCTGCGGCAAGATCGTGCTGGGCTTGATGGTACAGCACACGCATCTACTTACGATATACACAATTTATTTTCTTAGAAGTCACCCACTTGACCAGTAAAACAACAACAACCGTCCACCTTATTACACTTTTTTTTGGTAAAAAAAGTAATCGGAGCATGAACAAGCATCATAAATGTGTTTTTCTGTTTTTGCAGGAAAAAACACACGCGTGCCCGCAATGTCCCAAGAAGTTCGGCTCGGTGATGTTGCTGAACGTGCACTCAAAAACACATGAGCGCGCGTTACGCGGTGCTACTTTCCGCTGCACCTACTGCGGAAAAGGCTTCTTCGAGTCTTACAGCTTACAGGTGATGTCCGCTTATATAATCATCATCATTACATCATTCGATTATTGTTCACTGCAAGATAGGCCTTAGAAACATCATGAATCAAGGCCTATAGTAGCCCAAGATATGTCCATATAAGATCATGCAGGCCAAACGGGGCTTATATTGCAGACTTTTATAACTGACGAAAAACAACCGAGGAGGTTCTCAATTCGACATATACATATTTTTTTTTATGTATGACCACGCATAACTTTTTACAGAGCTGTCCGATTTTGATATTTCTTTTTTTATTAGAAAGGGCACACTTCCAAGGTGGTCCCATTGTCAGTATGTTAGGATCTTATGATGATATCCTGTTAAGGAACTCTTCAAATTTTATAGACACACTTGCAGCAATTTCGGTTTTTGTGTAAGTATCGGTAGCTTTCTGGCTACACGTACCGTATATACTGTGATAGTATAGTACGAGTATGTAGCGATAAATCACTAAAAAGTACGAAATAAAAATTTTTAACAAAAATTAGAACTGACTCAAAACACACTAAAAAGTAAAAAATAACTGTGTCATTTAGTTGCTTTAATTTACTTAAGCATATCGAGGAGTCGGTGCTAGCCAAGGTTTCTACTTTAAGAACATTATTACCTAGAACCCACAAACTGCTTTACTATGTTAAATAAATTATATTGCAGTCTTTTTACTATTATGTCGCTGCTGCCTGACACTGACCTGATAGCTGATGATTTTTCCTTGTGTCTTTCTATCTTTGCAATATTTATTGCCTTTTTCATTTTAACATTTTACATAAAGTTATATTTCAATTTTATATGATACTCCCTATTTTAAGCCCGGGACTTTGTCGGCATAAATTTAGAATTTTATCTAATGGAACTTCCTAGTTTTCTGATTTCATTTACACATGAACTTTATAATTAAAGTTAGTTTCAAGATTTCAATGAATAATTTTAACTAATTCTATTAAGACCAGTATACGACCAAAAAGATATCTTGTGTAAACGAGTCGCCCTATACCGGGGAAATCGGACATATAGCGACCTTTCGCTCCAACGCAACGAAAGAGCGATATCTTTGAATGTTAAAATAGGCTGTTCGTGGAGATGAATGAAATATTTAATTGTCAGGTCCACGAGCGCACTCACCGCAACGAGAGGCCATATCTCTGCGAGATCTGCAACACCAGCTTCGGCACCAACTCTAGTTTGAAGAGACACTTGAAAGTCGTGAGTATCTGCTTCTCAAATAATATGTAAAATATAACCATTTCTAACATTGACTCATAACACTACATATTATAAAATAAAGTCCCCCACAGGGCCTGTCTGTCCGTCTGCCAGTTTGCGACTACTGAATGGACTGTTATGTTGTTTTGACAAATAGAGTGGTTTCTGAGGAAGATTTTAGTAACAAATTTGTTATGAATTGAAAAATTTGTTGTGAATAAGCCCACTGCCTGGAAGTGTACTTAATTATTTAAGATATAACAAAACAATGTACGGAACGATTTTCGAACGATCCTCTTTATGAGAACTGTCAAAAGTTTGCGGTGGCATATATCTATTTTCTAAGGATAAATTGCTATATAAATTCTTATCAAAAATAGGTTCACAATCAAGTTTATTTTTGGTAGCACTATATCGCTCGCAGGCTTATGCTAGTTTTAACTATAATATTTTGCTAAAATATTTTAAAACTATTTTGCTAAAATAAGGCAGTTTCGAGAAACATAGCTGGCGAATTTTTTGCTTGCTACAAATATCTACTCAAAAATATAGGAAAATTCCTTCGAATAAACATTCTTGGAAGCTTATAATTAAACTAGCAGTCGCCCGCGATTTCGTCCGCGTGAAAACCTCTTAGGTACTCTTTTAATTTTAAAGACAGACTTTTATATAAATTTCTTTAATTTTTTTATAGTTTCCCGTCAAGCAATTTTTGAACTTGTTCATACTACAGTCATAAATTAACAATATATATTTAGAGCTGATGAGTATACTTGTATAGCTGACTGCAGACTGATTAGCCGTTTATTTTTCGTATATTATATATTGGTTTTGGGAAAATAAATTGTTAACATATATAACTTCCTGATATAGCGGCAGAGTTGTTTTTTAGAAATTTTGTAATATCTCCGAAACTATATAACTAATTAACATTTTGTAAAAAAGCAAATCTTATCTCTATAATATCCTTGTGATTATTGAATAATTTATTTTGATAAGGATTTAAGTTTAGTTGTATAAATAATGACGTAAACTTAAGCATATGAATTAAACGATTTATTACAGAGGTCAGCTACGAACCGACTCCTTAATGCGCCATTTCTTGTGTTGATAATTAGATATTACAACTGTCCTCTATTCCCCAGTCGCACAGCACATCGAAGCCCTTCGAGTGCGCGACCTGCCACCGCTCGTTCATCTCGGAAGCGATCCGCGACCGCCACGCGATGCGCAACCACGGCAACCCAGAGGACTTTAAGTTCGTCTGCAAACAGTGCCCCTGCAAGTATCTCAAGCTGAAGGATTTGCGCAAACACATGTACAAAGTGCACCCCAAGGGGAAAAGGAAGAAAAAGGACCAATCTGATACTGAGTAAATTGTTGTTTTGGTTATATTAAGGGCTCGACTCCACTGGTGCTTTGTTTTGATCGGATCAGACACTTTGAGGATCTCTTACGTAGGTGGCATACAACGATGGCTAAACATTACTATGACTGTGATATATTAAACTAGTACAGACTTTTTGATCGCATCACACAAATTTAGAGTTCAAAGGAGACTGACCATTTCGGGTCCAACACATTACAACAATAAAATGTATCTTCAACAATTCTTTATTTTTTTTATAAATCAAAATCACTAAAAATAATTACAATTCACAATTGCAAACACATTTAAAAACATGTTGTAGATTTTGGGTTTTTGTTTTGCAAATAATGGCATTATAGTGGTTCTGGCATAATTGAAACTGGCAACACTGGTAATCGTTGCATTTCCATTACATTGTCATATCATGTCATCAAATTAATTGAAAACTTATGGCTTTCAATTGAATTGAATTAATTCATATTTACTGAATGACACTTATTTGGACATTGTAACGGTTTATCAAATTTTGGGCCCAGCGATGTATGAAAAATGGTCAGTGTCCTTTGTGTGATGCGATCAAAAAGCAATGGACAGAAAAATGTAATAAAATAATTCATATTTATTAATTGTTTTCTATATAATTAACTGTAATTTGCATTTAAGATTTTTAAATTTAAAATGATTTGTTCTATTTTCTCTTTAAAGCGTAATTTTCATAAGCATCCAATTTAAACAACGCGCTCGTGGAACAGAGCCTTTATGTGAGTCGATGGTTTTTTAATCGATTATGAAATATTCATTGTATCTTATATCATTTCCTTTTATAAAACCGGTTTTTGTGCAATCGATTATAATGTCAGTTTAATTACATGCCTACACCGATAGGAAAGTAATGTTTTTATAATAAATACATAGATTGTAATATCAGTAGTTAAAAAAAGTATTGAAAGTTTAAAATAGTAAAATTAGGTAGAACCTAAGGTTTAAGAGTGCCTACACACTAGCGTTTTAACTATTTGACAACACGACATGCGTCATAATATGACGTGGATTGTTTAACATTAGACTACCAACACAGTATTCATCGTTTGAAACGCTATGTCGCGAAACGACTGAATAGATGTATAGACTTTGAAATTTAAAAAAAAATCGTGTGTCTCGGGACAACCGAAGGTAGTGATAACTTAAATATCGCTAGCTGTGGGTTAGTGGGAGTGAAGAGGAGCCTGTCTACCGCGCTATATGTGAGCGAAAAGGAAGCCAGACAAACAGGCGCCGAGCAGTGTTATGTAACTAAATTAAACTGTTATTAGCAAAACCTATAATAAAAATCAAACTGAGATATTCCAATATTTGCATTATAATTTTGGAAATACCCCTCGATTTTTTTTTAATTTGTCGGGCGATTTTAATCTCTACTTTCCTAGCCTAACAATAGTATCGCATCTATGCACTACGTTTACAAACCGTACCACTGTCGTGGTTTTCTTACCTCACTGTGTTAACACGATTTTGTGTTACTTCCAATGTCTTACTTCCTTTTAATGCTATCACTAAAATAAAAAAGGTGCGAAAATAATTTAAAGAGAATAATTTAAATACGAGATTTTAAAATATGTTAAATAAAAAATTCGTCGGTCGCACGCTAATTCACAAACGTTTATGGTAGAGTCGCGTACGCGTTCTCAAGGCGTATGCTTGTGTGTAGGGGCTGTTATACACTGGGCAATGTCAATGGATGGAAAGATAGGATGTGCAGAAAATTAAAATCAGCAAATTGAGTCCGCCAAATTATTTAGGTGTTAGATGGTTTTGGGTTTTAATGTACTGTGGTAGGGATACCATAGAGAATATGTATTTTTAAAATCCTTTTTAAGTATACTAGGTTATAGGGGCGTCATAACGAAATCTTAAAGTAGTGATTCAGTACAAGATTCTGAGTCCCTCAGTGTTGAAATTTTTCGTCGCTCCTTTATAATTTGAAAAAATCTGCATTTTTGAAACTATACGATTTGAAAAAATCTGCATTTTGGAACTATATAATTTGAAAAAATCTGCATTTTTGGAACTAATTACAGCATTTAATCACCTATCTCATTATGTTCAAATTAGAAACCAACAAAAAAGGAGTTTTAATTAAAACTAGCAATGCAAATGTATTTTTAAATCAGCAGTTCTAAGAATTCAACTCAGTTCACGTCACATAATATGTACATAGACGTGAACTGAGTTGAGTATATGTACTACATATACCTAAACACTGGCGCACGCGACCGCGTCTCCGCCAGTAGTTAGGTATAGTTTGCGGAGCGGTAACGATATGGTTGTAGACAATAATTTAGCCTCTACAAAGTTTTCGTTATTGTGCCCCTACACCTGTTACAGGTCATTGAGAGCAGGTGAATGAAGTTAAATATATTAACATTGGTGCCTATTTGGTCGTATAAATAAACTAAACAAAACCTTAATTTTATATTATTATTTTTGCTTGTTAATAAATTTTGCGGTTAAAAATTACGAACATAAAATTACGCATAATTGTGCTATTTTTTCTCAAAAAACCAATGAACTGAAGTCTCTGATCTCCGACAAAAAATACTTTTCGTACATTTTACGCGTCAAACCGTCAAATTGCGTTATTTTCGCAATTGAGCATTGTAGAGTAGAGTTAAAGAAACGTGCGTTGGGGGTTTTTCGTCGGAACTGGGTATCTTCGTCACTTTGATTTGTCGGGGGTTTTTAAGGAAAATTGCAAAGTTCCAAATTCAACTTTTAATTGGAGCAAAAAGGGTGATATTAGCTATGTCCACATTACATAGCTAAAATTTTCGTAAAATCGATCCAAATCACACGCAAACACAAAAAAAGTGTTTTTAAAACTTTTTTATTCTACTAAAATGAAATGGTCTCAAATTTATGTTTCAAAATATTGATCACATACAATTGGTTAGTATTTTATTTGATTTGTACTATGAAAAATAAAAGAAGAAAACGAAATTATTTAAAAAATATTCATGCAATAATATAGAGGTATTAAGCAAAAGTACCTTAATATCGTGGAAACTAAAAAAATAGAATTATGGTCGATTTACGACCACTATAAGTTTGGAGTGTAAATTGAATTTATGATTTTTTTAATGTTAGTCTTATAAAATGTACAGTATTACTGTATTTTATTATATCAATGTTTTAAACTAGAACTTTTACTAGCACATCTTTTGTAATATAAATATATAGATGTAATATAAATTCCAATTCTAGAACTTTACTAAAAGTTATATAATAGTTATTTAGATTACTCGGCAATATACATAATCTTTTCTAGGAAGACAGTTTGGTTTTAATAGTGATGTGTAAAGACAGACTAATTTTGTAAGTGCAACTAAGGAATGTCAGCAACACAGAAACATGTTTACAAACTATCTGATTGGTTGCTAAGCAACAGTGTTTGATCAATGCATTTTAGTGCACGATCCTATCTTTCTACGACCTTTTCGCTATAATAATTAATTTAATAATCAATTTCTACTGTACTGACTTTCCTTTAGTTTACACACCTCAGCCATAATGTCTTTCCAGACTAGAAAAATATATGTACATACAACTTATAAATTATTTTGTCGTATGGAGGGTAGATGTAAAAAAAATCAAACTCTATATGAAAAAGTGTCTGTCTGTTTGCATTATGCAAAGCACTAGTATTACACTAGGGTTTTATTATTTTACTACTTGCACAAGCACTGAACAAAATGCTAAGACTGGATAAAAATTCCTGTTAGAGACTATAAAACTTTGGCTAAATACCCACATGTTCTAGGTTTTTCTTAACTCTACTGTCCATTTTTGTCATTTGTACCAGGTATGACAGGTACGACAGAGATGGAGCTCTACGAACTCGAATCTGGTAGATTATATTTTTCTAGATGTATGTTATACTGCCAAGTAATGTTCTTAACGTACACAGTCGAGAAGCTGTGACTTACTTCTTAGAAATCTAACCATTAGTCCTTACATTAGCTCTCAGTCAACCTCCACGCGACACTCGCGTGTTGAGTCAAATATAAGCTCAACAGCACAGTTAACGACAGTGACCACATTGGTCCAAAAACGTGGATTTGGCGTGTTACAAATATGTTATCGGCTTTAAGGATATGTACCGGTGAAAGACTAGAGGAAAATAGTAAACGTCTGTATCAAACAAATTGTCTAAACCAATTTAATGCTTAAAAAATTTAAACCGACTATAAAAAATTATAATTTTTGAACACATTTATTTAAGGACGGATTTATATGCTTGCCAAACCTTGATAAGCTATCACAAATTCAAACGTTTGGTTGTTAGGATTGGTTTGCTTACGCTTGCAAGTGTTTAGTGAATCCGAATGATGGCCTTTTGTCACAATTCTAAGGCCTGTGTGCACCAAAATTTCGGTTATAATAACCAACGGTTAACATAAGCTAACTATAAATTTACTGTTCACGACAACCCGTACGCCGGTTAAGGACGTAAGCTCGGTTAAGTTAACCGCCCGGTTTACGTCCTTAATGGGCGTACGGGTTGTCGTGACAACTAAATTTTACGTTTAGCTTATGTTAACCATAAGCTCGGTTAAGGTAACCGGCGTACGGGTTGTCGTGACAAGTAAATTTTACGTTTAGCTTATGTTAACCGTAAGCTCGGTTAAGATAACCGCCCGGTTTACGTCCTTAACCGGCGTACGGGTTGTCGTGAACAGTAAATTTTACGTTTAGCTTATGTTAACCGTTAACAATCTGATTACGCGATTATTTCGTGCGATTACGATGAAATTTTTTTTTTAGTTTGAGAATAGAAAAGTTGTCAAATTGCATTTTTTATATTTTTCTTTTACTTTTTTGACTTTTCAAACTTTGAATCAAAAAAATGACAATACAAGCTGGATGTCCTTCATACACGTGTCTTTGTTTAATGTACAGACAAGAGTATAGATGTTTGATGTTGGTAGAGGCGATCTTTTACAAAATCAAACCATTCGTTTATACAAAAATAAGCCAAACGTTTAGAGATTTGGAGCGAAAAGGGTGATAAGGATGGCAACAAAAAGTTACGTTTATCATTTTCCTTTAAATACAAATACTGCAGTGACATTTTAGATCTGTTACATTACAAGAATCGAATAGATAAAATAATTTAAAAGTAATCATTTCTAATACATAATACTAAACTTGATAAAAATAAATAATTATTATCATGTTGTAATATATTTATTATTAACGTTAGATATTTTATTTTAGATATGGGGCAGAGTTAGTTTATAAGTGTTGTTATAATTTTTCTTTGTTTATAATTCAACCATTTACTAAGATTATCTAAATATAAAAATAAATTACATTTGAAAGGCAATTAACAATTCAGTTATAAAAATAATTCAAATATTTTGTGAATGCCATATTTACGCTATATTTACACCTATTTTGGTAGGACTCCATGTTCTTTCTTTGAACATAAGGTCAATAAATCAACTAACTTTAAATTTAAAAACACTACAAAACAACAATAACTTCGCATCGTAATTTGTCAAATGTAATTTTTTAGTGAAAATAATCCTGCTAAAAATAGTATTTTTCATTAAAATACTTGTTAGAAAAATACCAATTTCAGATGATGACCAAGGGACACCTTCGGTAATTTTGAAAAGTTGCATAGGCGTAAAGTAAAAAGATGCACTTTATTTTGTAATTTGTAAGATTAGACAAATAGTTATAGAAACTATGTCGTGTGTTTTATTAATTATGTATTAATAATATAATGTATGTAAAGTTTATAGATAATTAAATATTATTAGATTTAAGAATTTACCAAAATTGTAAACAAATTATTGTCTTTGTCACAGAAAATAAATATTTCAGTTTTATGTGTACATGTAGTTCAATTAATTTCTTATAATTACGTTGACATATCTTTTTTCTGAATATTATGACCAATATTCCCTTTCGTACCGTTTAGACGTTTAACGTAAAGACGTTGGAGGGGTACACCATCAGGCCAACAGCGGAGCTCTAACCCACAACCTTTTAGGCCTGTGTGCATTTCGGTTATCATAACCAACAGTTAACACAAGTTAAACGTAAAATTTACTGTTCACGACAACCCGTACGCCGGTTCAGGACGTAAACCGGGTGGTTATCTTAACCGAGCTTACGTCCTTAACCGGCGTACGGGTTGTCGTGAACAGTAAATTCATAGTTAGCTTATCATAACCGAAATCTTGGTGCACACATTAGTGTTCGTGTTGCTGTTTTGAGGCTTGAGCGATAGCCCAGCAATAAACGCTCGTTACCGGCAAGTGGGACAGTATTACATTGTAGTCTTTGAGTCTCATTCCCACTTGCCGGTAACGTGCCTCAATTTTAGGGTTCCGTACCGATAAAGGAAAAAACAGAACCCTTATAGGATCACTTCGCTGTCCGACCGTCTGTCTGTCAAGACCCTTTTTCTCAGGAACGCGCGGAGGTATCAAGCAATTTATATCAAATATTTAAATCTGCTGTCCCTTAGAGTCGTGAAAAAACCAAACTTCTAGGCCAAGGCAACCAAAAGATACAGCCGTTTATGCCAAAAATTTCCCCAATTTTCGACAGTGTCAAGCAAATCAAAATCTAACGGGTAGTTCCCCGTTTCTTCAAAATCAAACTTCTATGTCAATCGAATTCATAGTCATCAAAGTCATGTCAATCAACACCATCAAAAGATATAGCATATATATAGATAATATAAGCCGCATATTTAACTCACAACTAGACGCAACTAAATCAAAACCTAATGGGCAGTTGCCGTAGACTTAGAATCTTGAAATTTGGTGTGAAGCAATGTCATATAGCACAGATGATGGAAAAATACGAAAATTGTAAATTTTTAGTTACATGTGTAACAAAAATATTTTTAATAATTTTACACTACGCCATTTTCTCGTAAACACGCAACGGTATTAAATTTGACATTCATATCAAATACTTTCGCAAGAAGCAATGTTTTATAGTACATATGAAAGAATAATTCCCAAAACCTTAAAATTGACGGAACCCTTGTTGCGCTAGTCCTACTCGCACTTGGCCAATTTTATTTAAATCGGTTCAGGCATGATTGGAGTAACAGACAGAGTTACTTTCGCATTTGTAATATTAGTCTAGGTCTTGGTAGTCCATATACCAATATATTATAAACTAGAAGTCGCCCGCGACTTCGTCCGCGTGAAAACCTCTTAGGTAGGTACCCTTTTAATTTTAAAGACAGAGCGTCATATAAAGTGTGCTCTTTCCCCGCTACCCCTCTCAATTTATTTTTTTTATAGTTTCCCGTGAAGCAATATCCTCCGTCCCGTCCCGTGTACTAAAGATCTACATTTTTGTTTAACATTGTACTATATTACAGTACATTAACATTAACAATATATATTTATGGCAAGCTGATGTGTATAACTTGTATTAAATAGTCTATTTCAGTTTTGAGTCTAGCTTTCATAATAAACAAAATAATTTACAACCCGACATGCAGATCTCGAGATTAGCCCGTTTAAACAAACGAACAAACTTTTTCGACCATATTTATATAAAATATGCTCTACCATGCCAAATAAATTGAAAGAAAAGATCAAAGATCGAAAATATGCTATCGCAGACTTTTTTGTAGAACTTTTTAAGATGCATAAAGTTTTCATACAATGTTTTCAAATGTCTGGTAAAAGAATTTTTAAAATCGGATCAGTAGTTCCGAAGATTAGCCCCGACAGAACTTTATTTACAAACTTTACCTCTTTATAATATTAGTATAGATATAACTTGAAACATATTTTTACAAAAACATTTATGCGCGGTGACTAGGTTCTATAGCGGGCGCGACTGCCAGTGCGTTCGGTGGCCAGTGACCACAGTGACGTGCAAGCTGTTGTAGCGCTAAGACTGTTTTCAGATGTTGCAAACCTTGGGCGAGGGTTTTATATTTTTACTAGATAGATCATGAGATGGTGTGCACGAAATTAATAAAAACATAAAAATGGTGAATTTTTTAATTTATATGAAGAATTGAGATTGTGTATGTACCCTACAAAATTTTATAACTATTTTAATGGCCCATTCGAAAAATCTGACTCTGACATATCTATTATTATTGATTAGTTTTATTATAAATAAGATTCCTTTTTAGAAGACATGGGTAGGCAATGAAAACAAATAAAATATCAGCAATATCTTTTTATTCTTAATCTTTACTTATTGCTACACAGAATCAACAGAATAAGGTGAAAAAACGCAAAACTACACAAATTTAGGAGAGTTGCTGTTTGACAAAAAAAAATTGCTTCTTACTACTATATCATAAGTCATAACCCAATCAAATACATTTTGTACATGGGTCATAGAATGTGACAGCAATGAACTACAAAAAGGCATTTTACAATGCAGGAATACTTATATTCTTTAATGATTGTATTGAATTAGTCAGAAAAATATTTTAACCAAATGTAAAGTATTTTTGGCACCTCAACACATTCAACCACTGAGCCTGGGTCTATGAAGCTGAAGACACAATTAAAAATGATAGCTAGAGTACATGCATAGACACAAGCAAAATAGGTTCGGGTGCCACATAAACTATAATTAACAAAAAATCTTACAGTTTTAAAATGTTAACCCATTAGCATGGTTAATTTACAAACAATAAGTAATCACCATACTTATGTGAGACTTATTCATAATACTTATTATAATCAAAATAGATACAGTATTTTTTAAGGAAAAGTAGTATTAAGTCTGTAATTGCTAACAGTAGTGGACATAATAATGATATTGTTAGGATTGTGCACGACCTGAGCGAACCTATTGCCAGTACTTAATTTGAGTAGTCTTAGGTATACCAATTATGGTAATGTTGCCACACACACATAATATTGCACTATTATTTCCATTTAGAGTTCAACTTAGAAACTGTATTGTTTATTGAAAATAATAATAACAATAAGGTTGCCAGCAAACACATTGGTTGAATATTTTTTTGTTAGTAATGAAAAGAGAACTATTATCTCAACCAAAGATAGCATTATATCAAGATTGTAAAGAAACTATATATTTTGTCATATCTATTTCACTAGATATATTTTCATCTCGTCTTTTAGTGTCATGTGGTTTGCGAAAAAAAAATATTCAAAAATACAAAATGTCACAATGTACATTTCCAGAACACAAAATACTATATCTGTCTCAGATTCGCACATTTCAAATTCAATTTCTTTTAGTCCAAATGTTTCATAGATTTTACAAATTCCATTAATATTATAAATCTGAAAGTTTCTAAGTATTGACAGATGGATGTTTCTTACTCTTTCACACAAAAACCACTGAATTGAATTTGATGAAACTTTACATTAATACAGTTAATACATCAGAAGAACACATAGGCAATTTTTTATTATGAAATTTTTGGGAACGGGAACTACCACAGTTAAAACTGTTATAAAACGGTAGTCATCCAGTACAGTAATAAATAAATTGAAAATTCAACAAAAATAATATTAAATATTCTTTAAAAATTTTAAATGTGCAAATCTAAAGCAGCATTTCTATTTAAAGCTAGTTTTCTGAATATTATATATGGTTGACGTTACTTAACTAAAAATTTAAAAAAATATATAGTTACTACTTAAAGAGAAACTAAAAGCATTACATACATATTTGAAATCCTAGCCAATTGCTTCAGATAAAACTATAAATATAGTGGAACCCCATTACTCCAACAAACATTTTGCAGGTCAGCATTAGACTAAAGAATTTGTCAAACTAGACTACTACAAGACCTACAGTCCAGAATTCTTTGCATAAGAGTACCTTATAATCTGACAAATTACAGAAAAAAATAGTAATAATTGTTAATTTTATCTGAAACAATTTTATGTTTCCAGTGAGATGCCCTTAAGTGTTAAGTCAGTGTAGTGTTATTCACTTTGGCCCGCGGCTTGGCGTAGTAATACATATATTTTTTCCTTTATCCATTCTTTATTATATGGTGCATATGTGTTTGAGGATTTTTGGTGCACTAGACAACTGAGGTCAGCCAACTGAAATTAGAAAGTTATTAATTAATAGTAAGTAGGTTATCACACTAATTTAAAAAGGAAAGCTTGTGTTTCGTTATTTCTTCACTCTGGAACTATCAATCCAATTTGGCTGAACTTTATGACATTATTTTAGGGTTTTAATCTTAAAATTCATTAAGATATTCCCACAGGGATGGGAATTAAGTGGGTCAAAGCATGGCTGTCTGCTACTTTATCATAAACTAGATCATAATTAGGTAGGGCTTGGGGCTCTATTTGACTTGATATGCTTTAGAAGTTATAATTCAATCAGAAGTTTTTGCTTATGATGCATGGACAATAGATAGGGCGAAAATACATTGGTTGCTTTTCTGAAACAACCCCCAATTAATCATCTCAGTTGACATACCTTACCTGTGTTTGGTGTTGTACTTTTTAATCAGATTATCATATGAAATAGGGGTATTTAACGACTACTACAACTATTAATTTTAATGCTATACAGACATAGATTAACCAACAAACTCTTACCTGATCAACAAAATCGAATAACTGAGATATATCGTACGTTATGGTAGGCGTATTTGGATTTCGCCTTTTTAAATGTTCCTCATATATCTTACATACGCCTTCCATACAGTCATTAACGCTCTCGTAGTCCGAATATGTTCTTGTTTCTGGCCTAGGACCCGGCTGAACAAGCAAAATTGTGTGGGACTGGAAAGAATATAACCTTGTTTAGCGCCGTTTTTTTAAAGTAAAGTATCATATTTTGTGTTGTTGTTACTTACCATTTTCTATTACAATAAAGTTAAAGTTTAGACGTATAATTCGAAATGCGCTAATGGACAAAAGTCGCAATTTTACAAACAACAATAAATAATAATTTAATCGAGAAAATTCACACTCGCTTTATCTGTCAAAGAGTAAAGTATATCAAGCATCTGTAATTGGCGCCGGCGGTATTCAGTTTCGTTTAGAAACCAAACCTCATTACAAAAGTCAAAAAATTAAAAGCAAATTACATTAATTTTCTTGTTTTTAAAATTTTCGACATTTACCGCCTTTCTTATCGAAACTATACAATTAATTAAAGTATATTTCTAAAACATAATTATATATTATAGTACTGTTTCCGAACTATAACTTTACGATCCTTTACTAATTTGCAATTTTGCAGCAAATACTAAATTTGCAATTCTTATTTTCTTTTCCTTACATTTTTATTGAATCGTGTTACATACATTTTGGAATAATTTTTATTTAAAATTAAGTGGAGTTCATATATTATTTTTAAGTAAATATATTCAGCACTTGAAATTGAGATACGTAACTTAAAATTAAATAATTTTTTATTGTTCTTTTGAATTTATAATAAAAATATCAGAAAAATGTAGTGATAAAATACATAGCAAAAATAAAACGATTTTTAATTTTGCTAAACATATGAAGGAACGTGTTTTGTTGTTTTCCAAAACGTCAATGTCTTTGTCATTTGAATAATTTTGGCAGGAAAATGAAAAGTTTATTTTATTTACTGAGGGATTAGTTTCTATTAAATACCGTTAAAAGATGAATAACAATGAAAACGCAATTACTAATTTTGCTAACACTCTAAGAAATCACAATGCACAAAGACCAGTTTTATTGTACAGTGAAAATAAAAACGAAGGTACTAGTGAACAAAAATGCGAAATTAAAGACGTGATATCAGGTGTAGCTAATCAATTAAAAGCTATACAGAATGCTGACAATGTTAGAAAATGTTCAAAAGTGAGAAGTAATCCCAATGTAGCAAAAAAATCTAACTTCTCATCTGATCATAAGCTCCCAGTGGAACAAGTAAGTATACACAATACATTTTATTGTTTCATGTTGCACTGTAAAAGCATAATCTTAAGGGATCATGCACTAACTAATAAAAGAAGTAGTGGAATTTGATAAGTCCAATCCACCGTCATAGCGCAGTTGTCATAGTTCAAGCTTTTAGGTTCACTTGGACTAACTGCAGATACTGAAACAAAATGTTTCATATCTGTAAAAAGAATCCTTTTTACAAATAATATCTGATATATCATGACAATATAAAAAAAGTTAAATGACAGTATCTCTATTTGTTTTCTATACAAAATATGTAAGGTGGTCTATGAACTTTAAAGTGATAAATATACACCTTAAAATTTTTGAAAATAAATGTGTTATCAAAAATTGCAGAGTCGGCGGGATTTAAACTTACTTCCCTTTGACTGTCAAGGTTAAGGTGTTCTACAAACTGAACCACAGATCCTATATGTCCTGCTCTGAAATTATGCATGATTACATGTTTTAAAATGTGTGGTTAATAGTCTTTCCAATAGATATAAAAAAAGAATACACCATTAACTGAAATATTGATGCTGCAGTACATCAACAGTTTGTAACCTTTTAAACTGAACTTGTTTGTTTTTAGTTATTTGTTTACAGTCAGATGTCTTTTTTTTAAATTTCTTTAACACATTCAATAGTAAACCTATTTCTATAAATCTATTATGTATTTTAATATGAACAGGCACTTACAATATTTTTAAAATAATTTGTTATTGTACATAGCCAGTTTAAGCATAGTCTTCACAAGAATTAAAGGTGTACCTAAAAGACATACATATAACATTTTCTTGGAAAATATTTCTTTAGTCTAAAAACAATGCTAAGCTGATTATAAGTAAGTTAATCTAAATTGATTAATACCTTTTTATCTTTTGTTTAATGTTTGTATTAATTTTTCATTTTAGCAAAAACAAATACAATCACATAAGTTTGAAACACAATGTGTGTTGGACACACAACTGATTTATGTAATTGAAAATGCTGAGGCAAATATAGATGCTGGGAAGGGCATAACTCAAGAGTTTAATACTACATTCTGTCATAAAGATGAAGATAATTGCAATAATAAACCAGTAAATGACAAAGTTCTTAATATAATTTTGAAAACAAACAATAATAATACAGAAAATAAATCAATTGAACTTGAAAGTAATGTGAAAAATGTTATGTTGTCTAACTCGTTTGATGATGATAACATCGAAGATATTAATAATGTAGAGTATGGTATGACACAAGAATTTGATACAACTTTTTGTCATAAAGATCAAGGTCATAATGATGACGATAAAACACATGGAAGTCTGAAACAGAGTAATGTTCATACTGAGGAACTTATTATAAGAACAGATTCTGCAAATAAATCTGACACACAAAATTTAAATCTTAGAAAAGATCTTAATGCTGTAAATCAACTTAACTTCCAAGAAAAATATGTTAATAATACTACTATAAATAATTTGGCTTCAACTGAAAATGAATATGGTAAATTTGACTCACAGAGTAACATTTTTTTTGATAATTGCGAAGATAAAAATAACAACTACAATCTGCACGAAAAAAATATTAATTCTGTAGAAAATCCCCCTAAAAGTCCAATTTTAAATAAGATCCAAACCAAGCCAAAATCAAAAACACCATCACCTCTTATATTCAAATTAGAATTATTTGAGAAATTTGAAAGTATGGCATTGCCTATTATAGAGAACTATGATGTTGAAACTGCCAGGAGGGTTATAAATTCACAAAATTTTAGTAAAGAATTATTCATTCATACAAATTATCCTTGCAATGTATTACATGATAGAGATAAAAACGTCCAGCACAGAAGCCCCATTTTTCAATCTGAGTGTTCTGACAAGCAAACAATAAATCAATCTGATATGATAGAAGATAATATGCTTTTTAACAGTGATGAAGATGAAGTTTTAAACTATTTGGAAGAGTTACCATCAACAAGTTCTTTAAATAATTCCCCAGACAGTGAGCCTGAAATTATAGATAAAATAATGCATGTCGGATTCCAAACAGCTAGCAATAAATCAATTCAAGTATGCAGCAATTCATATAGCAAAGCAAAAACCATTTTTGATAATATTACCAACATCGATAATGAAGAAGTGTCTGAAACTAGACTTCTGAGCAGTACAGGTGGAGAGAATAGTTTTACTATTACTAACCAACATTTTCTAGTAAATTCCAATAATGCAATAAATGCTAATGATGGAGAGATAAAAGTTTCTTTTAATACTCCAAATATAGTTTTCAATGATAATAAAATAAAAAATAGCCCTAAAATGCCTAATGAAGAACTGAAGAATGAAGAAAAACACGAAACCTTTACGGAATACTTACAGATTGATAATTATATATTAGAAGAGTTTAATAAAGATTTAGTAATAAACACAAACATACAGAGTACAAAATCAGATCAAAATGAGGTTTCAAATGCTGCATCATGTTCAGAGCTTATGAATGTTATAAATAAAGAACCGGTATTAGATATGAAACCATCTAATAATGACTTTGTAGGTTTTAGAAAAGCTAATAACAAAATGATTAAGATTTCCGCTCATGCTTTAGATAAAACTAAAAATATTTTCAATGAGATTGACAATGATGATATTCTTTTACATAAACATGGTAATGAAAATCTTTTTTATAAAAATAATTCAAACTTCGTTAGTGACAACAAAGAAAATGAAGCCCAAAATAATAAAATATCAACACCCTTTGAAGAGTCCAGAAAAATCTTTATAAATCGAAGTAAACCAAGCATCATAGCTTCCAGTAATAAATCAGTTTTCATATCTAAACCAACATCAAGTAATATAAAAACGATCTTACAAAATGTAGACATAAGTAAAAACAACAAGGATGTAAAAGATAAAGAAAGTAATGATTACAAAGAATTTGCAACTTCAAGCAATAAACCTGTAGTAGTATCTGAAAGTGCATTAACCAAAAGTAATAGGTTATTTCAGGATATTGCTATCAATGAAGAAATATGTGACAGTAATATTAGAATATCTTCTGGTTATACAAAAGGAGAGCCTGATGAGGCATTCCAAGGTTTTGAAACTGCAAGTAATAAACTAGTAAATATATCTAAAAAGGCATTAGCTGTAAGTAAAAAGTCTATTCAAGATTGTGATAATAATGAAGGACTGTGTGACAGTGTTGGTAAGATTTATGATTGCCATATAAAAGCAGGGCCTAGTAAACCATTGCAAGGATTTAAAAATGAAAATAATAAACCTGTACCTATATCTGAAAGTGCGTTAGCAAGAAGCAAAAAAATATTACAAGATAATGATGCTAACCTAGAAATATGTGATGTTTTTAGAATACCTGCTTGTGATACAAAAGGAGATCCTCATGAGGTATTTCAAGGTTTTGCAACAGCAAGTAATAAACCAGTAAATATATCTAAAAAGGCATTAACTGTAAGTAAACAGTTTATTCAAGATTTTGATAATAATGAAGGACTATGTGATGGTGTTGGTCAAATTTACGATTGCCATACAAAAGCAGGGCCTAGTAAACCATTGCAAGGATTTAAAACTGCAAATAATGAACCAGTAGCTATATCTGTAAGTGCGTTAGCAAGAAGCAAAAAGCTATTCCAAGATGATGATGGTAATGAAGAAATATGTGATGTTTTTAGAATACCTGCTTGTGATACAAAAGGAGAGCCTCATGAGGCATTCCAAGGTTTTGCAACAGCAAGTAATAAACCAGTAAATATATCTGAAAAAGCATTAACTGTAAGTAAAAAGTTTATTCAAGATTTTGATAATAATGAAGGACTATGTGATGGTGTTGCTCAAATTTACGATTGCCATACAAAGGCATGGCCTAGTAAACCATTGCAAGGATTCAAAACTGCTAATAATAAACCAGTAGCTATATCTGAAAGTGCGTTAGCGAGAAGCAAAAAGCTATTCCAAGATGATGATGGTAATGAAGAAATATGTGATGTTTTTAGAATACCTGCTTGTGATACAAAAGGAGAGCTTCATGAGGCATTCCAAGGTTTTGCAACAGCAAGTAATAAACCAGTAAATATATCTAAAAAAGCATTAACTGAAAGTAAAAAGTTTATTCAAGATTATGATAATAATGAAGGACTGTGCGATGGTGTTGGTCAAATTTACGATTGCCATACAAAGGCATGGCCTAGTAAACCATTGCAAGGATTCAAAAATGCAAATAATAAACCAGTTGCTATATCTGAAAGTGCGTTAGCAAGGAGCAAAAAGCTATTCCAAGATGATGATGGTAATGAAGAAATATGTGATGTTTTTAGAATACCTGCTTGTGATACAAAAGGAGAGCCTCATGAGGCATTCCAAGGTTTTGCAACAGCAAGTAATAAACCAGTAAATATATCTGAAAAAGCATTAACTGTAAGTAAAAAGTTTATTCAAGATTTTGATAATAATGAAGGACTATGTGATGGTGTTGGTCAAATTTACGATTGCCATACAAAGGCATGGCCTAGTAAACCATTGCAAGGATTCAAAAATGCAAATAATAAACCAGTAGCTATATCTGAAAGTGCGTTAGCAAGAAGCAAAAAGCTATTCCAAGATGATGATGGTAACAAAGAAATGTGTGAAAATGTTTTTAGAATACCAGCCTGTGATACAATATTTAATAGCGCAAGTAACAACACAGTAAAAATATCAGAAAATTCACTTTTGAAAATTAGACAAGCTATTAAAAATAATAATATTGATTTACATAATGAGAATTTTGACTTTGAAAGTACATCAATTAGTAGTTTTGCGTTTAGAACAGCAAGCAATACAAATATAAATATTTCTGAAGAAGCTTTAAAAAAGTGTAAAGATTTACTAACTGCTGATTCAAGGGATTCAAGTTTTGAACATGGTATATTAGAAGATTTTAATACAGAAATGATAAAAGATTTTGAAGTAACATTTTATACTGAAGATTTTCAAAAAAATGAGACACCAAGAAGCAAAAGATCTGGCAGTCCAATATTATCATTTCCTAAGAAAGCAAAAACATTTAAAACTCCAATTATAACCAAGAAGTTTGTAGCACCTATAAAAAGTCAAGCAACCATCTTAGCTAATCCAAATAACCAATATATATTCAATGATGATTATAAGAAAAATAAGAAATATACCTTAAAAGACATCAATGAAATTGGTAAATTAAGTGACTTTAAAAACATAGATCCATATGTTTTAAATTTCAAATTAGAGACATTACTGAGTTTTGAGTTTGAAGGCAGTCGAAATGATATAGACAGTGACACATGGACCGCAGATAAAATTAAAAAATTTTTTGAAAACTCTGTTAAGAAAAGATTAGTTCCTGATGGTTGGATAGAAAATCATATGAAACTAATAATATGGAAACTTATTTCTTATGAAATTCGATTTCCTGTTGTTATGAAGAATGTCTGTACTGTTAGAACTGTACTGGAACAGTTAAAATATAGATACAAGAGGGAATTGTATAATGTTGAAAGGCCTGCTTTAAGAAAGATTCTAGAGAGGGATGAAGTGTCTACTAGAAGAATAATTTTGTGTGTGGCTGGTATTTTTGTTGAGGGAGCCAATTTATTAAGGTAAGTACTTACTGTTAAACTATTTTTACCCGATGTTGGTGCCAGGCACACCTCCATTAAACAGATATGGTAGAGTGCGACTACGACTCTACCTTAACCTTTTTTTTTCCCTATGTGTTTCGGGATTTCTATCAGATTTTTTTTGTTTTGTCCTTAGACCCTGTTTTACATAGAGGTTTTTCAACTTTTTTTGTCTTCTTAACTATGTGTAGTGAATTAAAAGTATTGGTATCTAAAAATTATAACCTTTGCCCTTAGGTTTTGATAGCTTAGATACTGTAAAATAAAACCTTATGGGCTATTTTAGGCTATCTATCATTGTGTCAAATTTCATCCAGAAAATAATAAAATGTGAATGACAAAAACACTAACTATGCTAACAATCGCCTAAGACTGGCAACACATTATCAATGTCTCTCCTACTGAAATGATAATGGATGCTGGTAATGACTTTAACCTAACCTATATGTTCTTGTTGTTTAACTCATTCATTGCTCCATCATGCGACATAGTTTGTAGCAGTCTGTAACAATTGATTAGCCATTTCCGCTCCTTCACGTGACCTTTCAAATTAACCGAATTTTTTGTTTTGGCCATTATGTTCATTTCCGTCATTTTTGGCTTAGTATGTAAAGTGGTAAAAAAATACATTTATTTTAATTATTTCAGTATTCCAAATGAGGCACAAAATGTGGAATTGCTTTTAACAGATGGATGGTATACTGTAAAGGCTACTACAGATAGGATGATTGCCCGATTAGTGTGTGACAACAAGATCAGGGTGGGGACAAAATTGGTGATACATGGAGCTGAACTGATGAATTGTGATCAAGGCATTGTGCCTTGGGAGGTGAGGAGCTTTATCACACTACACATCTAAACGCTAACACTCAGCTACTATCTTACACCTTAATGTTGTCAAAATTATTATAATATGTCAATAAAATTGCTTGTTCCACTATAAGCTATGTATATCCCAGTCAATTTAAATAAATTAGCTGGGCTAAATTAGAATTGGTTGGGCTAGGAGAATAACATGAACAGAAAAGGCGAGTTTTGACTCCTCACAAAGGAACTTGTTAAACCAGTCATATCACATGTTTCGGGCCCCATTTATTAAGTTTGTCTGTTTTATGATAGCCCTGGCACCCGCACCGTTATATTCATGAAATGGTAAAATGTTCATCTCAAAATACGCATTCAACAGTAGGCCCAATTATATTTAAAGGTAATATAATTAGCTTAGTAATATTTATCATATTACAGGATACATCATTAGTACGGTTAAAAATATCAGGCAACTCAATACGGCGCGCGAGGTGGGACGCGCGGCTCGGTTTCCATGGCTACGGCGCCATCTTGACGCGGCTGTCAGCTGTTGAACCGGAGGGAGGGAAAATATCGCACCTTAGGACACTTATCACGAGAATTTACCCAACTTTGTATATTGAGAAGTTTCCAGATGGTAGCACGTGTGAGTATGTTATACAGTTGTTACTATAGAAGTATTGTCCTGTTTTCCTTAATACAATATGCTCTATATGCGCTCTCCTACAAGGGGGGAGGCCGTTAAATAGGCTGATAATTCGGCTCGACCGCCTTTTTTTTTTCGCTGGGAAATGCGTTACGCATCCCGGTCGGAGACTGCGCAAAAGCCTGCGCAGTCCGGCAGGGTATGTGGGACTCGCTGGCTAAAGGTAGCCAGAATACCCACTAAAACCCAGCGGAGCCGCCTGCGCCCTAGTTGGGACGTCAAAGGATCAGACGGTTATTCACTTTGACAACCCGGCGCTCCCGTCGGTGCACTCAATGGTGGTGCAACTCACTACAGGGGTGGCAGAAGATGCGCATAACGGCGTCTCCTACCTCCCGTTCTTCTTCTGCGGAGCGGGTGAGCATCAGCCGCCTGCTCTCTCTCCCGCTCCGCGGCCTCCTTTAAGCCGATGATGGTCTCACAAAAGGAGGCAACGTGAGTCCACCCTTCCTCGCTGTCGAGCATGTAATTGACAAGACTCCGGCTCGACCGCCTATCCCATGAGTCGTCATTAATAAATACTCTCTAACAAAGCAACATAGACTACATAGTATAAAATATAGATTATTAATTGAAATAAACTTGGTTACAGTGACCCGTTCTGAACGTCTAGAGCAAGATTATCAGATAAAGTATGAAACGGAAAGACAGAGCCAACTGGAGAAGCTATACGATGAGTTGGAAAAGTTCTCTGATCAGGTAACCAGCACACCTAATCATTACATAGTATAAAACAAAGTCGCTTTTTTATGTTTGTCCGTATGTATGCTTAAATCTTTGAAACTACGCATCCGATGTACATGCGGTTTTTTTATCAGATATAATGACAACAGGAAGGTTTATGTGAATAATACATGCACAATGTAGTAGAGAAACATTTATAATTTTAGAGGGTTCTGATGTGATGTCGTAAATTAATGCATTTTTGCGCTTACGTTGCAAACGCTGGCTAAACCCTACGAGATATATCAAAGTATTGTTCTACAGTATTGCACAACTTAAAAAGGTCAACAAAAAGTCCACGATGGTAGGAATATATGTATCTCTTAGGGATAACCCAAAATAACCATTTTTAATCTTTTACTTTCAACCAAAAGTAATGGCTTTTTTACGAAGTGATTTTAAGCAATACTGTATTAATCCTAATCCAATTGAGTATCTTAAATACTTTGTGCATTCAATATAGAAAGACTATTGCCCTTTACAGCATGTAATTTAAGTGAATATTTTCCAAGATATGTAAGATTCAAAATGTAGGGACGAGCGTTTGGAGGTCGCGCGGATCGTGCGGGCGCCGTCGTTGATACCAGCATTGCACCCGTGCGAAGCTGGGGCGGGCCGCTAGTGATAGATAAATATCTCGCGTAGAGAAAGAGATAAATATATCTCTTTCTCTACGCGAGATATTTATATGCCTATCAAAAGGGGCAATAGCCCCTTTTGATAGGCATGCTTAGCTATTATGAAGCATAGATCATTTTTTGGATTAAGTATATAATTTCAAAATTTAATTCCAAAGGAAGTTCGCAAAATTTCAAAAATGTTTAAAAACATTTCTTATTTCTTTTTTTGCAGGATTTTACAGGTTATTATTACAGTTTATTTCAACCAGGCCATAATGAATTGTGAAAGTTTACATTTTTACAATGAATTTTAAATCAACATTTGTTGAGTTTCTTCCCTGCTCTAATAGAATCTCATTCCGAACTATTGTGTTGTAACCTCAATAACAGACTTGAATTTCCATAATTGCTTCATTTTTATATTTTTATTATTTGTTAGGAATCTCAAGACTCCGAAGGTCTATACGCGGCCGATAGGGCAATGGATTCGGGTTCGCAAATATCAAGACTTATGAAGAAAAGTAGAGATTGGGAGGAGTTTAGAGTGAGTTAAACACATTTTGGTTTCTCATCTGTTCTGTATGTCAAATATCTGTCTTTTAAAAAAAATGTTTTTAAAAACTTCCCACTGTGTTTTAAATAAAGTTAAGTTAGTTACTTATACAATCTATAACTAGGAAGATATCAAATACTAGATAGTTATGATAAAAACTTCGCCATTACATAAGTTAATTTTTTTTCACTATTTGCCCTCATCTATTGCATTCGTCACATATGTATAGTACACTATAGTAGCCCAGTACAAATTTTCATTTTGCAAGAAAGGCACAGAAGACGTAGGGGTCTTCTGTGCCTTAGATTTAAGTGCTAATAATTACGATATCATTGTCGGACTTTTAATATTTTATTTTCACCGTACGTCATTAATTTTATTCTACTTTATAATAAAGTAATAAAAAATCCGAGTCATCTTCCTTACTCCAGAACGGCTGAACGGATCTGGATGAATAATGCTTAGTAGCAGAACTTTGGTGACAGAGCGCTTTAGAGCCAATACTAGCGCCGTGTTTATTTTAGCTCCAATTTTACTTCAAAATAAAAAAGAATTATTGAAAACTATTGTATGGTAAAAGCACGTTTGGCTGACGTCATTTGTATTCGGATCGATCGATTGCGGTAAAGCAAAATAAATGAATCATTCACTGATCGTTCACCAGGCAAACCTCACAAGCTCGCAAGCTTGTCTTCTGCAGCAGCACTCATTGAAACAGAAGGAGAAGCTCCTACACACCTTGCAGAGCAAATTCCAGGAGTTGGTGAAGAAACGAGGCTTGGACACGCCTAGGAATGTGGTCCCTTTGATGAAAATAAGAGTAGCTGATGTGGAGAAAGGCAGAGTTAGTAAAGGTATATTTTAAAAAGTATTTATTACTAGCCACCAGTGGGGCAAGTGCGAGATTTTCACCGAGCGACTGCGTAAAAACGTACTCATTTGTAACGTCAAATTACATAGAAAATAAAAAGCGTTTACTCTCACTGTAACTAGATGGCGCTACTCCAGTTCCATATAAAATTTGCCTTTACTGTTCTCGATATCGTCGCGGTAAAATCTTACACTAGGCACACAGATGATATCCAGGTTTACGGCCTGTAGTGTCATCTTTAGTATGAACTTAACAAATCAAAACATAATATCAAGCACAATTTCGGCGCCGATGACAGCGGACACCGTAGCCTAGCAGTAAGGTGCTCTAAGTGCCCGGTTAGATTTTTGATGTTATGTTTATTCTTAAATATAAATAATCCTAAAAGTGTGGGTAACACTTTTCAATAAAAACTAAAAAAAGTCCAAAGATCATGTTGAATTGAAAATAAATTATTTTGCTTATTGTATCGAAAAATGTTTCAGCAATGATAACGGTATGGAAACCGAGCGAAACCATACAAGACATGCTTGAAGGAACATGGGTTGACATGTACAATGTTGTCGCTACCTCTGTTAGGTAGGTGTTTAGTTTTTCTTTCTATCTCTTTAATTGCTTATTGAATTAAAATAGTATTTATTTTGCAAACTGTCTCCTAGGTTTAGTGGTATGTATATGGCCGATATTTCTTGAATCACAGGGTCCTGAATACTGGGTCGGGTTGTGGAATAATTCAGAGATTTTCTTTCTTCTAAGAAAATTTCTGCAAATTCAAAGGTTTGTTCAAATGGAGTAGGGAAGTTAGTGGCGTTATACCCTCGTGCCCCGGGCGTAGTATGTTAAGTCGTCGGTCCCGGTTACTATCATTAATATTTGATAGTGATTGTTGATGAATTAAACATTATCATCTTAAACTATATTTAGCTAAGGAGATATGGATCATACAAGGAAGGAAGCCTGGCCATGTAGTGGGCTATTAATAGGCTGAGGATGATAGTGATATTATTTTAATAGATTCGCTATTTAAATTTCGAAATAAGCTATTTATAGCAACTTCTAAAAACTGCTGGGGACCTAAAAGATGTTTTCTTTTTCAGATATTCAGAGATTCAAATATCAGCAGGTAGACAATCAGTTTTTCAAAGATCGAAATTTAAAGAAACTGATGAATTAAAAATCGTGACACAAACACTGAAAAGACAATGCTACACCATAAAAGACCTACAAAACTCATCCATTAGTACAGATTATAATGAAGTTGATATCGTAGGTTTAATATTTATGATAGAACCAACGACAAAAGAGTTTGAAATGAAAAATCAACCATTTCAAAATGTTTACCTAGCAGATGAAGATAAAAATATAATTAGCATAAATTTTTGGGGTGGTATTAAAAAATTCGGGTTCCAAAATATTTTGGAAACTGGACAAATTGTAGCATGTTTGAATTTACAGAAAAGGGCTGGCAACACCAAAAAGAACATACCCAAGTATCGTGCGACCGAGTTCTCTTTTTTCACTAAAACGTCAAAAATGGATGGTATTCGAAAAATGGCGGACCATATGGCGGCAAAATTCAATAGTTTAGACAAACGAAAATTTATAGACGACTGTGTAGCTTTGAAAAATAACTATCACAGTGTAAAATGTGGCAACACTTCACACATTTCGCCATACAGATTAAACGTTAGTGACTATAATGTTTATAAGAATAAAGCTTTTATCGACTCACCGTTAGTGAAATGTACAGATGTAAATTTGAATTTATCTGGTTTAGATTTCGATTCAAGTTTTAAACAAGTTGACACTCAAGGTCTGTCACCTCAAGTGTTGCTCAGAAAGCAAAAAGTCAATGAAAAAATTGCAAAATTAAAAATGTACGGCGAACCGCCTCCCTTGGGTACAATACACATAGTAAATAAAGCTAGTGCTAAGAAAGCCTTTAAAAGTCCATTTGAAAAGAACGACATTTCTGCCACTGTTGCCAATCCACCTGTTTTACCCAGAAACATGGGAGAGTTCAATAACAATTCAGAATGTGATGAAACTAGTGAAGAATGTACAAAAAAATATAGTAATGTTTTGTGCCCAAATGATGTACATAAAATAGATACTAGTCCTATATTTAATAGATCTTACGTAAAGAGAGCCAGTATTAACCCAGTGAAACTTAATTTTTCTAATGCCATAGACACTAGTGCCAAAGATCCTTTTGCTGAAGAATTTGATGGAAGCCTACCATTAAGCTTAGATGTAAATTTTATTACGTAATAAATATAAATAAGGATTTTATTGGATTTCAAAATCTATAATGGCAGCTGTTATGATTGCAGTCATTATTATATGCGTATTTTAATGGCCAACTACAAGGCGTCCTGACTTGTAAGAGAGAGAACTGGAGCTTCACCATGTTGCGTCAGTGCAGGTTGTTGGGTTAAGTTATGTATTTCTTCTCAGAAACATAACCTAGCAAATTCCGGGGCGGATAAGAAGCGGGAATATTTTGTTTTTGCCTCCGTCCATCCACGTTCGTTATAATACATACTTATATTCGTAACACATAAACAAATCTGATTTACTAAGAGAAAATTTTATGATAATGAAAATAATAACGATACTGTAAAAATGTACAGCATAAAATAAATTATTGTAATGTTTATTTTTTTTGTTTTAATTATAACTAAACACCCTTTTTCCTTACACCCCTATTACTCAAATAATATACCTCAAGATTAGTACTGAATGTGGGCGTTAAATACTTTGTTATTATGTATACATGAAAATCGGTTAAATAATACCTGAGATTAGAGTGAATGCATAGATAAAATTTTATGAACTGGATTTTCTTGCTGCTCTTCTGCTAATATTTAATGTTGTAATTATTTACCAGATTACAGATAGGCAATGCCCCAGTGTTGCAATGACTGTGCAATCTGCATAATATACTTTTACTCAGTAGCAATCTATATTCTGGTATCTAGATTAACTTCAATACTTATTAGTAATTTATTACATATTATTAAACAATTGGACAAACAGTTCAATACATAATTATTTCAACGCAGCCATTTTTGAACGTTAATCAAAAACTAAGCTGTCATTTGAAGGTGACCTTCAATGTGTGCCTTGTTTGACGTTAAGTTTTTATAACCACAAAAAATTATTTTCGTTTGAATTTTCTACCCGCGTAGACATGCAATGTGCATTAGCATTACCGTAAACTGTTCTGTTAATATTATTTCGTGTGTAAAACTGGTTGTGCCACGTGTACAGTGAACTTTTCAGTGATAAAAATCAAGTTAAACTAGTTCATACTTAGAAGTTTCTCCTAAATCGGTAAGCTATAGGTACTAATTACTTTTTAATTTCTCTCCGCACACGAATTACGATGTCTCCCATTCAGACGCCGGCGTGGTTTATTAATAGTTTCACTATATTTATCAATATGTAGTTATTTCACTATTAGTTTTTCTCATTGAAGTTTTGTAAAGAGAAAAAATTCAACTATAGTAAGAATGCCGATTCGAATGTCTGCACTTCGAGTAGGATTAACAGATTATCAAGAGAATTGGAACTCAAAAAAGTACTTCTGATGTTTTCGTCGGTCTGTCTACTTTGCTAAAATAGAACACTGTTTGATACAGTTATTACCATTAGATAAAGACTATTTTATAAAATTTGGACTTAGTAGTCATTATGAGTAATCAGTAAAGAATTATAAATTCTGCATTTTTATTACTTATTTATTATGTGTAAAACTAAAATTGTTGCAGTGTATATAATTCCATTAAATCTAGAATCTTCTAAGGAAGTCACTTCAACACTATTTTTGTAATAAACATAAAATCACTTGATAATGACAGTTTCTTTAAAATCAGTTTATTTTTTTCAGAGTTAAGTTAGTCCATACTCTTTAATGTTATATAGCTTATTTAACTAACTCTAAAAAGGAGCAGGTTCTTAATTCATTGGAATCTCTTTACTGAAAATAAATTTATTTAATATTTGTTGTTGTTATTGTTTTATTTAATATTCAATTTATTTAATTCATCATCATTATTATTAGCTTACATTTTAACAGTCTACTACAGACTATTAAAATGTAACAGTCTAGGCATCCCTCCGTATAGGAGCAGAAATATAGAATACCCACAAAACTACTCTAATGCAGGCAGTCTAAAGCTACTCAATATTTTACAGATTGAACTTTAATTCAAACCCAACACCTTGTGGTGCAAAATCACGTAGGCTAACTTATGCTCTCTAGCACAAAAAATTGTTGTTCCTGGTAATTATCCCTAACATTTGACACTTGAAAATTAAACATTTATTTAGCTATTCATTGTTATGTGATCTTTTTTAAATGAAAATACAAATAACTTATCTGTGTTTTATTGAATGTCAAGCTTGGAAACATTACCTCTTATCATATCTTAAATATTTTTATACCTTTGTATATTTTCAATAACAGATATATGCCTTGAACAGAACTTAAAGATTTCTAGTTTTTATTATAATATAGAACTTAAGTTTTTATGGACTCCTTGGAAAGTACATACTATAGTGACAGAGGACATTTACAAAAATTGCAAGCAACATGATGTATTTCAATTTAGAGTATGTTTTGTTACTGATGAAATGACCAATGCAGCATTGTTACCTATTTGTTCTGTTAATTATTACTATGAAAACTTGTTTACTCTGCTTTGCCAATCTTAATAAGATATGGTGGACCCCAGTAATGTGGCCCCTGTCTAAACCAGTCCCCCTTGTAGTCATACATGCCTACACAAACATAATTTAGGCAATTTTGATCTTGCAATTTGTCATATTTCTAGGTTGTTTTTTTTTATCGACTACAAGTTGCCCCTTGACTGCTATCACACCTGATGTAAAGTGATGATGGAACTGTACTAGGTACTAT
Organism: Mycalesis mineus; assembly: GCA_034621355.1. Classification (NCBI taxonomy): domain Eukaryota; kingdom Metazoa; phylum Arthropoda; class Insecta; order Lepidoptera; family Nymphalidae; genus Mycalesis; species Mycalesis mineus. Next base: position 728,194 of record CM067888.1, read on the forward strand.
TATTCAAAAATTCTGGACTAAAGAGAGCAATGTAGACAATATATTAGACTTATAGTTTCCATAGTCAGATACTGTCCTACAAAATGTTTGTTTGATAATTGTAATATCCAATGTATTTGAGTAGTGGTAGAGCTCTATGTGACAGAGTTCTTCTAAGGAAGTACTACTATAATACTTGCATGCTTATTTCTGTGCTCTTTGCACTATTTTCAAGGATATGGTTGGCTGTGAAATCACAAGGCATATGAACCTAACACCCATGTGTTGATGGGGGCGAAGTATTGCTGAATGAAGTCCTTGTATACTCTATTGATCTATTGTAGTCGATGATTTTCCACTGTAGGTAGGATGTTCTGATCATTATATATCTCCTGTCATCGTCATCATTGTCAGCCTATTTTAATGTCCCATTACAGGGACACGCTTTTCTCCTTAGGAAGAGGGGACGGGACATGGAGCTAATTCACATCATGCTGTTCTTTTATATGCTGTAGACTTTTTTAAGCCCTCCTATGAGGTGATAGTGAGCCACCAATTAATTAAATTGAATTAACTTTTTTACTACTATGCATATAAAAAGACAGATATTGTGACATTGTGTATGTACCATTATTACTATAAGAGCGGGCACTATCTATTATTGAATGATAATAATAATTTACTTATCACATATGCAATGTGTTATCTTGTATCAGCACATTGTTTACAAGCTTACTACTTGCCATTGACCTAAAGTTGTATTTCACAAACAATTTATGTCATATCTAAGACATATATGATGTAATGGCCAGTTTACACTGTTACAGTTGCGACATTTCAAAAGTGGAGTCTATCAAACCCCTATTGGAATAAATGGTTGCAACTGACTAACTGCCCATCCAATTCGTTCGCCATGTCGGAAATGTATCTAAAACTAGACAATTTTCAGTCTAGCCCCTATCCCAGAGCGTGTGAACAAATAAAAACGGTGGTTTGTTGATGAATATTAAAGAATTAATAACCATTAGGTCATAAAAATGTAGGTATTTATATAGATAGATAGTAAATATATTATGGTTTGTGGAAAAACATTGCATAAAGCGTTATCTCATTATTTTAAAATCGCTAAGCGAAAATCATGAGCTTTTGGCCGAGCGCCATTACTTGACGTTGCATCTTAAACTACGTTGTAACAATGAGTAATGTTCTCTAATAATAAACTGTCCAGTGAATACACGTGTTTCGAGTAGGACGCTGTTGATTGTGTGAAGAGAGGAGGCGCGGTTATGACGTCCGCGTGTAGGCAGGTAGGTACATTTTGCGTCACGTAAGTGGAAACGTGATAGTGATACTCGTAATAGAGTAAGATCCTGTGATGGTCATCACTTACCATCATGAGATAAGGGCCTTTGACGACCTCCATGGCGCAGTGGTATGCGCGGTGGATTTATAAGACGGTGGTCCTGGGTTCTATTCCCGGCGGGGCTGATTGAGATTTTTCTTAATTTGTCTTGGTCTGGCTGGTGGGAGGCTTTCGCCGTGGCTAGTTACCACCCTACCGACAAAGACGTACCGCCAAGCGATTTAGCGTTCCGGTACGATGTCATGTAGAAACCGACAAGGGTGTGGATTTCTATTTGATTCCATCCTACTCCTAACGAGTTAGCTCGCTTCTATCTTAGATTACATCACCACTTAACATCAGGTGTGATAGCAGTCAAGGGCCAACTTGTAGTCGATAAAAAAAAAGGGCTAACTTGCAGTAATTAAAAAACAAATCTGAATACAATACAATCAAATGTTCTTTACCTACTAGGTATTTTAAAAAAAATCAATGTGTGTGGTGTTTAAAAGTTCCTTCAAGGGCCCTACGTCCAGCTATAAACGTCCATCGGTTGATGATGAATATCTAATTTGAACTCTATATCGTTTGTTGCAGGTACCAATGTCGCGCGACAGAACGTCCCGGCGGTTTTACCGCGCGGAGTCCACGCATGACCTGTTATCTTACATGGACAAGGGGCAGGCGGCATGCGAGGAGAACCGGTGGACCTTTGAGACGGCGTGGGAGGCGGCTAATAAAGGTAGGCATTTATTTTTCTTTCTTCCTCACCAATGTATTTCAGAATGATATCTGGGGTCTTTTAGATTGGGGTAACAATACTGCGTACAGTCCACGCACGACCTGAGTGCTGAGTGTGAGTTTTCACCAAAACAAATCGAAAACTTCACTTTCGCGTTAAGGGCATATTTATATGGAACTGAAGCAGCGCCCCTGGCGGAAGTGAGAGAAAACTCAAATGGACGAGTGTCAGTGTTGAGTTTTCTCTCACTTCCGCCAGGGGCGCTGCTTCAGTTCCATATAAATATGCCCTTAACGCGAAAGTGAAGTTTTCGATTTGTTTTGGTGAAAACTCACACTCGGCACTCTGCTTTATTACATTTACTTACATGGACAAGGCATGGGCAGCGTGCGAGGGTAGCCAGTGGGTATTCGAGACGACCTGGGAGGCGGTCTTTTACACTATCTTCCTCTTTGTAATTGTGTGTTGTAAAGTTAATTCTGCTCCTCTCTGCATCCCTAAGACGTCCCAGAAAGATATCCGGGACCGTAACAATACTGCGTGCAATCTTCGTACGATTTGCTCTCTTATATGTACAAGAGGTAATCTACTTATGAGAAGTACCGGTAGGAATTCTATACAGCCTGGGACCGACTTAACAGAGAGACAGGGAGTTAACAGAGCAATATTTGGTAGGGAATGTACTCGTAAGATATGTCCTACAATGTACACCTGCCCTGAAGTATAAATGTACGTACGTGCCTGTAATTTTACCGACCAATGTACTGTGGAGCAAGTGCGAGTTTTTCACCGAGCGACTGTACGCACGCAAACGCAAGTCACTCGTAACGTCAAATTATATAGCAAAAAAAGCGTTTACTCTAACTAGATGGCGCTACTAAAATTCCATATAAATTTGCGTTACGTTTTTACGCAGTCGCTCGGTAACAAACTCACACTCGGCACTCTGGCCGTATCACGGCAAAGTTGCTTTCGCCATTGTGTTCTGAACAGGCAGCGTCACTAAGAGCTCTGCCTACTTATGTTCCTTAACTTTCTATTACTCCTTAAACATAGTTCTTTTTCCCAGTTGGGAGTTGCGGATAAAAATTCATCATTCCTCGTGGAACAATAGCATACTATTATGTATTCACTATCATAACCAGATGTACTTATTACCTTCTGCAATAAACACATGACGTTTATGCATAGATAAACAACCATTAATCGCATACATTAATCCAGACGCAATCACAATTGCCATATTATCGTCATTATCAGTCTATTTTAACAGCCCATTGCAGGGTCAGGCCTCCCTAAGTATAGAAGAAGGGATTTGAAGCTTAGACACACCAAATCGCATACATTCATCCTGACGCAATCACAATTGCCATATTATCGTCATTATCAGTCTATTTTAACAGCCCATTGCAGGGTCAGGCCTCCCTAAGTATAGAAGAAGGGATTTGAAGCTTAGACACACCAAATCGCATACATTCATCCTGACGCAATCACAATTGCCATATTATCGTCATTATCAGTCTATTTTAACAGCCCATTGCAGGGTCAGGCCTCCCTAAGTATAGAAGGGATTTGAAGCTTAGACACACCAAATCGCATACATTCATCCTGACGCAATCACAATTGCCATATTATCGTCATTATCAGTCTATTTTAACAGCCCATTGCAGGGTCAGGCCTCCCTAAGTATAGAAGGGATTTGAAGCTTAGACACACCAAATCGCATACATTCATCCTGACGCAATCACAATTGCCATATTATCGTCATTATCAGTCTATTTTAACAGCCCATTGCAGGGTCAGGCCTCCCTAAGTATAGAAGAGGGATTTGAAGCTTAGACACACCAAATCGCATACATTCATCCTGACGCAATCACAATTGCCATATTATCGTCATTATCAGTCTATTTTAACAGCCCATTGCAGGGTCAGGCCTCCCTAAGTATAGAAGAAGGGATTTGAAGCTTAGACACACCAAATCGCATACATTCATCCTGACGCAATCACAATTGCCATATTATCGTCATTATCAGTCTATTTTAACAGCCCATTGCAGGGTCAGGCCTCCCTAAGTATAGAAGGAGGGATTTGAAGCTTAGACACACCAAATCGCATACATTCATCCTGACGCAATCACAATTGCCATATTATCGTCATTATCAGTCTATTTTAACAGCCCATTGCAGGGTCAGGCCTCCCTAAGTATAGAAGGAGGGATTTGAAGCTTAGACACACCAAATCGCATACATTCATCCTGACGCAATCACAATTGCCATATTATCGTCATTATCAGTCTATTTTAACAGCCCATTGCAGGGTCAGGCCTCCCTAAGTATAGAAGGAGGGATTTGAAGCTTAGACACACCACGTTGCTCTAACGTGGGTTGATGGGCTTAAGATGATAATGTTTTGACTTTTTCACTATCATATGTGATAATGATAATGACTGGGATCGACGGTTCTTCAGAGCATGGGGATGTAGTTTTTACTCCAATTACCTAAAGGGCCTAAAACATTTTGGGCCTTTTTCTGAAAGTGCCGGCCAACAAAAAAAAAGTAGTACATATTGTTAGAACTAGCCATTTGCATCAGTAGTTAATATGGTAGCAAAGTTGTCGAAGTGCACCGAGCCAAGTTCTGCAGGTTTGATAATTCATAAAAGTACCCGGCGACAATAAACAATAGTAGGTATCGTTAGAACAGCTCATTTGAATCTATAGTTACTATGGCGCAAACATTGTATGTTTGCTCTGAGTCAAATTATAGGCAAAAATTCGATTTTTAGTCATTTTCATACATTTTATTGATGATAATAAATACAAACAAATGGTATACATAGTTAGTACAAGCTATTTGGAGCAATAGCTAATGCGGCACTAATGATGTGGGATTGTTGTGAGCCAAGTTATGGCTTAAAGTTAGATAATTTGTCGCTTATATACATTTTATTTATAATCGTAAGTATAACTAACTAACAATATGTACTATTTTCATTTGTTGGCCGGCACTTTCAGAAAAGGCCCAAAAATGTATGGAGCCTGAATGTTCTTCTTTGGACTAAATTACGTAGGCTAACTGGACCAACCAGGCAGTTGCACAAACAGTCGTCCACCCATCTAGTCCATCATCAAGAATTTTTTTTTTCTATTTTGATTAAATTATCCCCAAAACTTAAATAGAAGCATTTCCCATCATATTCCATTTCTTACAATATCATGTCCAACCCATCAATCAATTTAACAGGAAAGCTGCGTGATCAGTAGAACTACTGACTAAAAATAGATAAAATATACCATTGATCTACAATAGATCCTATTTTCATCAGTTTAAAGTAAAATTTTGCAGAGCAGCCGGCGATGCACACTTGTCCTCTTGAAGGCTATCCACACAATAGGTATCGTGTTTAAAAGATTTAGAGCATGCTTATGCAAGGAACTGGTTGAACCTGTTGTAATCTTTAAGAAGATCACTGGAAGTTGATCACACGACCACAGTGTTACAAATTATATATTTTTATTGTTTTATGCATGTATTTGTAGAGTAAATCCACGACTTCATTCATGTGGCAGTATATATCTTTTGAAAGTAATACATTTTCCGTACGTAATATTTCAATAAAGATGCGAAAATATACTCTGGCTAAGCTCCCGGTATTCCATCGGAAACGGGAACTACACAGTAACCGCAGGGAATCCCTAGCAAATATACCTAAATCATCACCATTTTTTCTAGACTAAAACTGTTTCGATTTCATTTGGTCCGCTTTAACGGCGAAGCCGCTAATATATTAATCACAAAAAATAAAATTTAAAAAAATTACATATAACCTGAACATCTAGACCCGACAAAAACCCTTTAATGTTCAAACTTTGGCTGGTGGGAGTCTTTCGCCGTGGCTAGTTACTACCCTACCGACAAAGAGGTATCGCCAAGCGATTTAGCGTTCCGGTACCATGTCGTGTAGAAACTGAAAGGGGCGTGGATTTTCGTCCCACTCCTAACAAGTTAGCCCGCTTCCATCTTAGACTGCATCATCACTTAACATCAGGTGTAATAGCAGTCAAGGGCCAACTTGTAGTCGATAAAAAAAAACTTACAATGCAATTTAACTTCATTCGTTGTTAAATTTTTCAAAAAGTTTGAATGACCGGAGGGTTTTTTTTGTTTCAGTGGGTGGCATCTATACTGTTATAAGATCCAAAGCGTACGTGTCAACGGAAGAAATGGGAGAAAACTATTGTTTACTTGGTGAGTGATTAATTGCCAACAGGTACAAAGTACACACAACTTTACTACGTTTTTCCCATGGCATGTGACGATCTGTACGTAATTAACAAGTTATTTTAGTTTATAGTAGTATGGTATAATAACTTTACAAAAAATTGTCAGGTCCATACAAAGAGCATTGCGCACGTACGGAAGTGGAGGAGGCGGACTTTCCCTCCAACTCGCCTCTCACCACCGCCGTCAACGCCATGAGGAGCAAGGGCTACAAGGTAATTATTACACTCGTTAAAGCTGAATGAATGAATGGCTATTCATTTATTATCATTTCACATATATATTATAATTCAAATTGTTTTTTATAGTGATAGATATTAAATTTTTGTGGGTTTCCTGAATATTGGTCCCGAAAGAGAGGGCCGGTGTTAGACCGGCCGCACATTGTAAAAAAACGTTTAGAAAATTTCTGACGCCCGTCGATACCACGCCGTACACCTATCAGACACTTCCGTCAGGCGAATCTGAGTTTAGTTCGCAGCTGACCGGCCGACCATAGTTGAGCATACATAACAAAAAATAGAACCGACTCAAAACGAACTAAAACGTAAAAAATAACTGTGTCATTTAGTTGCTTTAATTTACTTAAGCATATCTATGAAGAATTATCAAAATTTGACAACTTTAACTTTAAAAAGTTATGTGGTCATACATAAAAAAAAATATATACGTGTCGAATTGAGAACCTCCTCCGTTTTTTTTCGTCGGTTAAAAATGTAAGAAAATAACAAAATGGACGACGATCAGTAACTTTTATTAGCGTTATTGTTCTATTTCTTTAAAAAAAAATCGGAGCAGCAAAATTTCTGACGTCCGATAATATGTTGGGTTCACATTATATATGAATAAAGTGCGTCCGGCACTCCGACACACACAGAATTTTCCTGACAGAAAAATTCTTACAATATGCGGCCGGTCTTAACGTGGGCGTGTGTAGTTCAAATAAATGTACACGCCACTTGTGTTTACAGTGACTTGACGTGCGATTCTTGTCGCTCCTGTTAAATATATATAATATGAACTTAGAAATCCCTTTCATCAGATTTTGTTAAGAGGTTGTCAAGGAACTTTATGTTTACAGCTCCACACAGGGACGTGGTTAGTGGACGGAAACCCGCAGATCATCTTGTTCGACATAGGCTCGGCCGCGTGGCAGATGGACAGCTACAAGCAGGAGCTATGGGACACCACGTCCGTGGGCATCCCGCACCTCGACGTAGAGGCCAACGATGCCGTCATCCTTGGGTTCATGGTCGCTGCGTTCATTACTGAGGTCAGTTGTTTGACAAACACTATCCATCAACGAAAGGCGAATTCGTTCGCCATCGGCTGGCAGATGAACGGCTATAAGCAGGAGCTGTGAAACGCCACGTCTATTGGTATACCGCAACTCGTCGTCGCAGCCAACGATGCCGTTATCTTTGGGTTCATGGTGGCTGCGTTTGCGTTATCATCTTAGTTAGAGGCTCGCTGCAGAAGACATCTTGTGACCCCAGGTCCGTGGATATCCTACAACGATGCCGTTATGCGAGCTGGGGCTTAATATAAATGACATCATAATTCTCATAAAATGATATTTTACCGTACTTTCTTAGTGAAAGTGAGGTAAGGCGAAGGTGAGCCTTTCTCAGGCGCTAAACTACCTCTAAAATTTTTATTTAAATCGGTTTAGTAGTTCAGGCGAAACAAACAGACATACTTACTTTCGCATTTATAATGTTAGTATAGATTTGAGAAGTGCACCAAAATGTGTACATTTGTCTAAAGTCCTGAGCCGCGGAATCAATTGTTGCACCTTTTCCAGTTCCGCAAGGCAGCCGAGAGCTACAGCGACACCCCGCCGCGCGTGGTGGCGCACTTCCACGAGTGGCAGGCGGGCATCGGACTCATCATGTTGAGGTAAAGGTTTACCACTACCAAAGTCGGAACTCGATATTGTTAATTCAACTTATCTTGTCTGGCTTACATAATCGGAGTAAAATGAAATTGTTGCCGATATAATCTAACTCGCACCAGCACACGCGCTACCAAACCAAGCTATATCGCTATAGTGATAGTGATATAGATTGGTAGCTATAACACTATAGTGAGAGCTTGGTTTAGTTTTAGATTAATCCTAACTAATATTATAAATGCGAAAGTAACTCTGTCTATCTGTCTGTCTTGCTATCACTCTATAACTACTGAACCGATTTAAATGAAATTTGGTACACAGTAAGTCTAGAGCCTGAAAAAGGACATAGGCTACTTTTAATTGCGAAAAAAGGGTTGTAAGGGGTTAAAGGGGGCTAAAATGTTGTATGAAAGTATCGTCATTTTGAAAGCTTAAGACCTATTTCTTAGGCAGTTGATTAGATATTAATAAATATGACATTCAAAGCATAGAAAAATTAGGCTGCCGTAATAACTAATTCCACGCGGACGTATGTCGTAAGTCGCTGGCAAAAGCTAGTATGAAATAAACTCCCTCGCCGCTCTCTCTCTGTTCGCGACAAACTCGAACTACTGCAAGAGATAGAGTGATTCCTAAGGGAGGTTAGTTACATTCCTGAGGTAAAGTTTGTAAGTTTGAGTATAGATCTGTTGGGGGTAATCTTCGGAACTACTGATCCGCTTTAAAATAGCGTTTGTATGTACGTAGAGTACGTCACGTGGACGTGGCGACGGTGTTCACGACGCACGCGACGCTGCTGGGCCGATACCTGTGCGCTGGCAACACTGACTTCTATAATAACTTGGATAAGGTATGCTATAATACTTTGTTTATACCCTAGCGCAGGTGAATCTACCTTCCATATAAACAGACGCACTTAAAGTTTTAAAAGTTCTTGTATTTTAAAACTTTTATTCAAAAATTAAATTAAAGTTCTCTAGGTAATACGTACTTATTTAAAAGAAACCAAAGATTTGTATTTATTAAGTTATTTTGATCCTCTACGTTTCATCATTGATACGTTTATCTCTTTCAAGTTCTCAGTGGACGAGGAGGCGGGAAAGAGACAGATATATCACCGCTACTGCATGGAGCGTGCAGCCGCGCATATGACGCACGTCTTCACCACTGTGTCAGATATAACGGGTTCGTGAAGAATATCTCTATCATCATTAGACCAGTACCTATAGTAGTGCCGAATTCGGCTGGGAATCGATGTAAACAAATCATAAATCATCACGTATAGGGTTGTCACACTTTTAATAACAAAAATGTTGTATTTTTATCATCATTTCCACGTTTTACCTTAACTTTCGACTTCGACACTATTATCTATAATATAACATAAGCGCAAAATACGTAATATATATGAAACTATGCTTAAAAGCAAAGTTAACGATTTTTTTGTTACTACTGTACATCAAACAACCCTATTTTTTATTACCGATCATGGGTTCCAAACATTTGGATTACTTTTTAATTAATCGTCATATTGAGAAGGTATACAACAACAATAGAACATACTTGCTACCGAGGCCCTTCGTTTTTAGTCGTATTATAATGGCAGTATACCAATATCAAAATAAAAATCATCAACGTTTCATTACACGCTTAACATTTAACTGAAATATTTATTTTTTTCAGCAAATATGTAACACTGTGAGTACCATTTTAAATAAATATATTTAAAACAATATTCCATTAAACTTTTATCTATTTTCCTGCAAATATTTTATGAAAGTAATTGCAAAATAAATTATCATGATTTATTCAACACACTTCTTGTTGAACGAAACGTAACCTCTAACTGCCATGTTGTTGACTTGTTGTTGTGTTCGGAGTTGACAAGTGTTTGGTGTTTATGTTCTTTTGCGTTTATTTCATTAATTAATTATTACTGTTACCGTTGCCTTTTTATTTGTTACCGTTGAGTTTTCGTTATTGTTGAGTTTTAATTTGTTATCGTGTTGGTTTTTCGTTAGTTAGGATGAGTAATCCTGATTTACCCGGTCCGAGTGGGCTTGGGGAGTTAGCGGTGTTTTCTTCGCCAAAAAAGAAACGCCAAAAAAATCTGCATTGCGTTCAGCGGAAAAGACAGTTATTGTTAATATATACAAACTTGTAGAGGAAACTTATCCAAGTTTATTTACCGAAAAGAATAAGCTCAAAAGACGGCCGAAACTGCAGGAGTTAGTCTATCTACTGTGTATAGAGTATTATCAGAGTATCAAAAGGAAAACCGTGTGCGCTCGCCAACACCAGCACCAAAACGTTTTACTAAAATCGATCAGCTTGACGACATTAATCTTAGTGGGATTAGAAGAAAATTCCACGACTTTTTCTTCCGGAATGAGCAACCTTCAATAGCAAAGGTTTTAAATGCTGTCAACGAGGATGATTCTCTACCAAATTTTAAAAGAACGACATTTCAAAGCCTTTAAAAAAAGCTAAATATAAAATATTTAAAACGCACAAGAAGAAGTATGCTAATAGAAAAAACTGAAATTTGTCGATGGAGGTGTGACTACCTTAAAAACATTTTAAAATACCGTGAAGAAAAGCGGAAAATATATTACCTTGATGAAACATGGCTCAATGAAGGTTGGTATACCTGTTTATTAAACACTTCTTTGGTTCTGAACTACTTTCTTTACTAATCTTTAACGTCAACCCATTGTAATGTCACACTGCGGGGCCAAGCATCCCTCCTTTAGTGGTGTTTAGACCTACCACCCTACTCCAATGTGGGTTGGCTGGCTTAGGGTATTTCTGATTGAGTTCATAACAACTAACATTAGTTGTTGATGGTACATAATGGCCATGATGTAATAAAACACCACAATATTCCTACAGACTCAGTAGGTAGATTGTGGTGTTTCACTACACTGGCCCGAGCCCGACCCGACCCAATATTCCAACCCAGGACCTCAAGATCCAATGCCATATTGGCTGACCACTGGGCCCTACAAGAGTTAGTTTGTACACAACACAACATTATTTGTTGCATTAAGCCTTTTCATACATGTTTCCTTAGGATATCATTCCTTGCTATTTCTATTTTAGGGCACACAAGATCAAAAGTGTGGCAAGATCTCAGTATACAGTCAAGTCGGGAAGCATACAGAGAAGGCTTATCAACAGGACTAACAACTCCGTCAGGAAAAGGGAAACGCTTAATAATACTACATATTGGTAAATACTTTACGAATTTTTGATTTTATCCATATATATGTATATATACTGGCTCACAAGTGTTAATTGGAGTGTCTCTAATTTTAACGCCGTCACCCCTGTGCCTCAGTGTTAAGTTGTCAGTTGCATCATTCTCATTAATATCTGATAGTGATTGTTACAAAGGTAATTATCATTTATCATCTTAAGCCTGCCAACCTGTATTGAAGCAGTGTGGTGAGTCTAAGCACCATATGCCACCACTATAGACCATTAAAATAATCTGAACATATTCAAGTGGAGCCATAGGTATGGTATATGTAGGCCATAGAAAAGTACCTTATTTTGAATGGTATAAATAGTAACATTTTAAAGACAATATTTTCAAATATGAATTTATTGCTGGCACCTCTTTGACACAGTTGAGGATATTAGTGTCTGGGTGTTCCTCTATTATAATTCTTTTTATATAATTCTTAAAAATATTCATCAGCTAACACAAGCAAGGCTTACTTTGGGGTGAGCAATGTGTACTGTTGTAATATATTTATTTATTTTACCATCTTTGACTGCATTGTCACTAACTTACTAGGGCTAACATACCAATAATTAGAAAAAAAAAATATTTCAATAAAGAATTCTATTCCTTCATTTATTTTATATTATTTATTTTACAGGCAATGAAGATGGATTTCTAAATGGCGGAGAGCTTATTTTTGAGAGTAACAAAGAAGGAGATTACCATCAAGAAATGAATTTTTCATTATTTGAAGAATGGTTCACCAAAATAATTAAAAAAATTGACTCCAACTCTGTCATCGTAATGGACAACGCGCCTTACCATTCTCGTCGTTTGGAAAGAATACCCTCAATGGCATGGTTAAAATCGGATATCCAAAAATGGCTTACTGATAAGGGTATCTCTTTCCAAACGACAATGCTCAAAAGAGATTTAATAGATTTAGTTAAGCCAGAAAAACATAAATATATGGCATATGTAACAGACACTCTTGCTAAAAATAATAACATGGAAGTCCTTAGATTGCCTCCATATCATTGTGAATTAAATCCAATTGAGGTGATATGGGGGCAAGTAAAAGGTCATGTTGCAGGGAAAAACAAAACTTTTAAAATGGGAGAAGTGAAAACATTACTCCAAGAAGCAATAAAATTAATAACACCTGCAGCATGGCAAAAATGTATAAACCATGTTATAAAAGAAGAAAAAAAAATGGCAGAACTTGACCACATAACAGATAATGTTATTGACAACTTTATAATTGAGGTAACCGACAGTAGCACTTCGAGTGATTGGTCAAGTTCTGAGAGTGAGCAGAGTGTCTGAAAATCTCAATTCAATAAATATTATTTAAAACGTTGTTGTATTATTTCATATACCATTAATTCATACCTATTTTGCTACATATACATTCATGAGAATGCTTGGTAATCAATCTTCTAATCGGGATCTACGCGGGCGAAACCGCGGGGCACCGCTAGTATTCAATGGAAAGTTATAAAATAAGTGAATTTCTTATTTTTATTTGTAACTGTAGGGTTCCAAGTATTGAAATGTCTTGTTTATTTATATCTAATCAAAAACCTATGAAACGAGTTTCAAGCTTTAAAATGATGTAATTTCTATACAAACTTTCATCTCCTATTTCAACTTTAAAAGCCCTTTTATCGCTTTCAAAACTATACAATACAGCAGGCTTTAAACTATCTCTATACCAAATTTCATTTAAATTGGTTCAGTAGTTACGCCGATAGCGTAACATACAGACAGAATTACTTTCGCATCTATATTATATATTTATACATATAATTTAATATATAGTAATAAATTTACTTTAAGTATTAGGTACAAAAAAGCTTAAAATAAATAGAAGAAAAAAAATTAACTAAATAAATATCAAAAATGTTGTTAACACCTGCCATGCTTTGGTTGCTAAGCAACGGTTTGTTATTAAACATTCTCAGCCGCATTCGACTCTAGTATAGTTGACTTTGCTCGCTATTTTTTTGGAAATTATATTCAGGTGCATACAAATTACATAACGACTCCTTCTATTGTTAAGTGACTTTACTTTACTTTTGCAGTGTTGGTACAGTTTTTCATTACCTGAAAACACAAATAAAACAACATTTTCTAAAAATTAAACCTATCTATATCGATTAATTGCCTCCGAAACCCCCTTGCATATAAATTATCAAAGGCCTTCAAAAAAACAAGAAAAATAGTTATAGGACATCTAGTTCTGCTATGTAACTAACTTTTATTGAACAATCGTTACAGTTTGTAACTATAAAAAGATTTATATTAGGATCTTCTAAATTGGTCCAGGTCTGGTGGGGGCTTCGGCCGTAGCTAATTACAACCCAAACGATCAAGACGTACCGCCAAGCGATTAAGTGTTCCGATACGATATCGTGTAGACAGAAGGTGTGGATTTCATCTTATTAAAAAAATAATAAAAATTTGTCTCTATTTAACCTGCATTTTGTATATTTGATGATACGCGGTTAGTTTGATTTGAAAAATTAAATAACAAAATAAGGTCACGTTACATCTGCGTTATGCGTTTCGTTAGAAAATATTCGTTTTATCCCCATAGACTCATCATATCATTATATCCTCATCTCATGACCAGGTTACGAGGCGGAGCATCTGTTGAAGCGCAAGCCGGACTTCATCACCCCCAACGGACTGAACGTGAAGAAGTTCTCCGCGCTGCACGAGTTCCAGAACCTGCACGCATTGGCCAAGGAGAAGATCAACGAGTTCGCCAGAGGACATTTCTATGGGTAAGATGAACCCTCCATCTACCAAGGTTCCAGTCATACGGGCCAACTAGCGGAAGGGCAACCCCGGAAGCAATGCTCGGACTAACTCCGCGTGAACGAATCGAAAATGAGGAGATCCGTAGAAGAAGGAACCGACATAGCTTAGCGGGTCGCAGGTTCGAAGAGCTGATGCACTTTAGGTCCCAAGGCGCTACAATTGCGACCCTGCACCGGAAAGCGTAGTGTTGGTGGAACCCGAACTAGGTGGACTGAGGACATCAAATGTGTCGCAGGGAGGCATGGCGGGTCAGGATCGTGGTTGGAAGTCCCTAAAAGGCCTATCCAGCAGTGGATCGACCATCAGCTGTTAATGATGATAATGATGAAACCCGGTCCTTGCTCTTTCGTGATTTTTAGACCACCTTGACTTCTATTTACTCGTCATCAGCAGTCCTAAAAACGCATTGTAACCTTTCTGGGGCTGTTAACTGTGTTCTTGTAAATAAGTACTTGCTCGGCCTGTAATACGACTTACGATCGTAAGGTCATGAGAGGTAGGTTGTCCGTCAACCTGTCACTTACCTTTTTAACATCTAATAATTCAAAAATCAAATTTTAGTATTAAGCTCCATGTTTACTGAAACATCTTTATGTAAAAAAACTATTTATGTGTTTAATTTTGTTTGCAGTCATTTCAACTTCGACCTGGACAAGACGCTGTACTTCTTCATCGCGGGACGCTACGAGTTCGGCAACAAGGGCGCTGACATCTTCATCGAGGCGTTGGCCAGATTGAACCATTACTTGAAGGTGTGTTCAATAAATTCATTGAATTTATTGATTTCCTTTTTTTTTAATTAAAAAGGGATTTTCAAACGTTTTTAAAATTTACTATTATTTTATGACTATGTGGATATCCTGCGACTGCAATTTGGATAATAAAAAATGATCGCTGGCTACAGGACACTGTACATTTGAAAATCTTCAAACCCATTTAAAATCTAATTTTTTGTTGACAGTCGTCCGGGTCGGAGATGACAGTAGTCGCTTTCCTCATCTTCCCCGCCAAGACGAACAACTTTAACGTGGAGAGTCTCCGCGGGCACGCCGTCACTAAGGCGCTGCGAGACACGATTCACGACATACAGCAGAAGATCGGCAAGCGGATGTACGACATATGCTTAGGGTGAGCTATAACTGGTCAGTTCAGTTCTTCTCTTCCCCGCCAAGACGAACAACTTTAACGTGGAGAGTCTCCGCGGGCACGCCGTCACTAAGGCGCTGCGAGACACGATTCACGACATACAGCAGAAGATCGGCAAGCGGATGTACGACATATGCTTAGGGTGAGCTATAACTGGTCAGTTCAGTTCTTCTCTTCCCCGCCAAGACGAACAACTTTAACGTGGAAAGTCTCCGCGGGCACGCCGTCACTAAGGCGCTGCGAGACACGATTCACGACATACAGCAGAAGATCGGCAAGCGGATGTACGACATATGCTTAGGGTGAGCTATAACTGGTCAGTTCAGTTCTTCTCTTCCCCGCCAAGACGAACAACTTTAACGTGGAGAGTCTCCGCGGGCACGCCGTCACTAAGGCGCTGCGAGACACGATTCACGACATACAGCAGAAGATCGGCAAGCGGATGTACGACATATGCTTAGGGTGAGCTTTAACTGGTCAGTTCAGTTCTTCTCTTCCCCGCCAAGACGAACAACTTTAACGTGGAGAGTCTCCGCGGGCACGCCGTCACTAAGGCGCTGCGAGACACGATTCACGACATACAGCAGAAGATCGGCAAGCGGATGTACGACATATGCTTAGGGTGAGCTATAACTGGTCAGTTCAGTTCTTCTCTTCCCCGCCAAGACGAACAACTTTAACGTGGAGAGTCTCCGCGGGCACGCCGTCACTAAGGCGCTGCGAGACACGATTCACGACATACAGCAGAAGATCGGCAAGCGGATGTACGACATATGCTTAGGGTGAGCTATAACTGGTCAGTTCAGTTCTTCTCTTCCCCGCCAAGACGAACAACTTTAACGTGGAGAGTCTCCGCGGGCACGCCGTCACTAAGGCGCTGCGAGACACGATTCACGACATACAGCAGAAGATCGGCAAGCGGATGTACGACATATGCTTAGGGTGAGCTATAACTGGTCAGTTCAGTTCTTCTCTTCCCCGCCAAGACGAACAACGAAACAGCATCCACGACGTAAAGCAGGAGATCCGCAATTGAATCTCCGACATATGCTTAGGGTGAGAATGGAGTTCAGTTCTCTCTTCCCGCCAAGACGAACAACTGAGTCTCGGCACGCCGTCACTAAGGCGCTGCGAGACATTCACGCAGCAGAAGATCGCAAGCGGATGACATATGCTTAGGTGAGCTATCAGTTCTCTCAGGAAGAGAGAAAAAGAGAGAGAGAGAGTGACAGGCAAAGTAACTAGAATAGTTCAATGTAAAGCTGCAATGGTAATGGTCGTTAGTTCCTAAAGGTTTGAACTATATATCGGTGGACTGTGTATAGTGGCTACGCACCAGAAAGGAGTGTGAGATTGGCGTTTCTGCAAGTTGCTGGATGAGGGGTTGATGAAGTCAGGGGCGACTGCTAGTAGCGAATGATTAACTCAATGGTGATGATGTTCTTGTTGTCCAACAGGGGCCATCTGCCGGACGCGTCGGACCTGTTGCACAAGGACGACACGGTGCGCCTCAAGCGCTGTATATACGCGCTGCAGAGGGACGGCCTGCCGCCCGTCACCACGCATAACATTGTAAGTTTTACTTAAGATATGTGACTACTTTATCTAGAGCTCTGGGATGCTTTTCTCTAGTATTATGCTGAATGGAAGACTTGGATATCAGACTGTTTTTCTTGTTAAAACCGATCATATTTTGTATAAAAATATTATTTTTCTTTCTAATGGAAATCATGTCTTCACACATAAACTTCGAGTGAAAAGGATAAAATAAAAGACAATTAAATACTTGTAATCATTCAGTAATTAGTAGAACTATAGTTGAGCCTTCGAAACGGCAGAAAACAAATGAATCAATCTTGAAAACGTGACACGATTTATGCTTACGACAGAAAGGGGCAAAGGTAATATATCCTTTTTCAAATACTGGCCCTTTGTTACGCTTTTTCTGACGTTTTAATGTTTCAACTATTCATCAATTTCATTTGGATGATACGATTTAATTTTAACATGTGCCTGTAGCGATTATAATGATGTTTTCACGTACAGGTAGACGATTGGAGCGATCCCGTGTTGAACTCCGTGCGTCGCTGTCAACTCTTCAACACGGTCAACGATAAAGTTAAAGTAAGTTAACATTTTGAATTGAAATTTTGAATTTGACTTGATTTGATTTTGAATTTGACACAAAACCACCACCCACTCAAAACTAATTCTCGTGTCTGATTAATTTTTATGGGAGCATATTTTTTTTGAAAAACATTATTTAATGTAACGCCGTTTTCTCAATTTCATAATTAAATTTTACACTGTTTCTTGCGAAGAAAATTTGCGTGATTTCTGGCAAGCCCTTTACTTCATTTTCCGTATGCACTCTTCAGGTAATATTCCATCCAGAATTCCTAACGTCAACGAATCCCTTGTTCGGTCTGGACTATGAGGAGTTCGTGCGCGGCTGTCACCTGGGCGTGTTCCCCTCCTACTACGAGCCGTGGGGCTACACGCCGGCCGAGTGCACTGTCATGGGCATTCCCAGTATTACTACCAATCTATCCGGTAAGCGAAATTCGTCTTTGTGCCGAATATTTAAGGTACTTTAGGTTTAATTGGATGAAAATTTGATCTTTACCCGATAAATGCTCAATTGTTTATTGTAGGAAATAGAATTTTATCTATGCTTGCGTAAGGCTCTTATTTAGTAACAAAAAACCGTGGTTTACAGGAGCGCATAGTTATTGGCATATATAACACTAACCTGTATAGCAAACTAAATGAGATGATATTGGTGGTAGTTGCTCAATATTATTATTTAAATAAAATTTAGTAGTAGCTGATCTATGCACTCTTTTTGGAGAGACTAATATATTAGCATTCCACGGATTTCATAGCACTCCACTATCCCAGGTCCATCGTGTGAAAAACATCAGAGAGCAAAACGTCGAATAGAGTTCGAGACTTGCGGCATGGATGTAACCTCAAGGGACTGGTAACGCTCGCCTTTTGTGTCCGAATTATTCTCTCTACCCAACCAAATCTAGTAAAATCCTCCTAGGTCAAATTTAGATATTAAATCTCATTGACATATTAATACTATGGACTTCGGGTCAGCGATAAAAAGTGTCCGAACCAAAAGTAAGCCAAAACGCGAAATGATTTCCAATCGCAATTCAGTCTCATATTAGCTGACTGACAGAATACACGTCAATAATGCCGTAATGTGTTATAAAAAACTTGAAAGAACTACCCGAGTAAGGTGAGAAAAGAAGATGGTGTACCATATTTTCAGTAAGTAAGTATTTACTGATGATTTTAAAGTATTATTTTGCTTAGAAACAGGCTATTTTATTAAAATTTTAATAAACTATAGAAACGAATTGCATAACCAACCAAAATGAACAAAAGTATCTATCTGTCCTTTTCCCATATGCTACCCGCGTATAGGATAGAAGGAGTGCAATATGTTTATCTAATTAACCACATTTAGTTCGGATCTGCCGTGAGCAATAGAATGTTTTAGAAGAACGACTGCATAGAGTTATTTTGTTGTTTAACATTTGAATTATTTAATTACTTAATTTTTGAATGAAAATAATTTGATTATTTTCAATTCAAAAATTTTTATTTTTTATGTCAACTTTTATTTTTTATGTCATGAATATTAATCAAATAACTTTTACCATAATGGTCATTGACATATTAATACTATGGACTTCGGGTCTAATGCAAAATTTACGTCAAAAGTGTCCCAAGATATTTTATACACACTAGGATGTATTTATGTTTTTATACACAAAATAACATTGTAATGTATGTCTTATCGTATTGTTATACAGTCTAATTTGCAACAGTCTAATTGCATGCAATAAGAAATCAGCTTCGATTGACGGTTACCATGGCAACCTTTTTTTGACATGACAGCTTCCCGTGAAAATAGGACAACATAAATGGTGTGGAGTCGGTAGCTTTCAAATTTTTTTGGCATCTTATATTTATATATTATATTTACAGCAAATTTTCATTTATATTTACATATCCCTGACCTCTATATGCTGGGATAAATCTTGTACCAAATTATAATTGCTGTAATTATCTTGTATAAAATAATAATTAGTTATAATAATAATTAATTACAAACCAAATCCACTAATGTACAAAATGATATGCCACTCGACATAGTTCTTTACTTTGAAATTTTAAGTTCTCGATATTTTCCTCTTTTTAATTAAACTGAAAATATATTTTTTTACTTCAATGACGTTAAATCACTTTTTTAAATAACTGTTCCTAATTTCATGTAGATAATTCTTATAGTTATCAAATTAATATACCATTATGGTAAAAGTCATTTGATCAATATTCATGACATAAAAAATAAAAGTTGACATAAAAAATAAAAAATTTTGAATCGAAAATAATCAAATTATTTTCATTCAAAAATTAAGTAATTAAATAATTCAAATGTTAAACAACAAAATAACTCTATGCAGTCGTTGTTCTAAAACATTCTATTGCTCACGGCAGATCCGAACTAAATGTGGTTAATTAGATAAACATATTGCACTCCTTCTATCCTATACGCGGGTAGCGTATGGGAAAAGGACAGATAGATACTTTTGTTCATTTTGGTTGGTTATGCAATTCGTTTCTATAGTTTATTAAAATTTTAATAAAATAGCCTGTTTCTAAGCAAAATAATACTTTAAAATGATCAGTAAATATTTACTTACTGAAAATATGGTACACCGTCTTCTTTTCTCACCTTACTCGGGTAGTTCTTACAAGTTTTTTATAACACATTACGGCATTATTGACGTGTATTCTGTCAGTCAGCTAATATGAGACTGAATTGCGATTGGAACACATTTCGCGTTTTGGCTTACTTTTGGTTCGGACACTTTTTATCGCTGACCCGAAGTCCATAGTATTAATATGTCAATGATAATGGTATATTAATTTGATAACTATAAGAATTATCTACATGAAATTAGGAACAGTTATTTAAAAAAGTGATCTAACGTCATTGAAGAAAAAAATATATTTTCAGTTTAATTAAAAAGAGGAAAATATCGAGAACTTAAAATTTCAAAGTAAAGAACTATGTCGAGTGACATATCATTTTGTACGTTAGTGGATTTAGTTTGTAATTAATTATTATTATAACTAGATATTATTTTATACAAGATAATTACAACAATTGTTATTTGGTACAAGATTTATCCCAGCATATAGAGGTCAGGGATATGTAAATATAAATTAAAATTTGCTGTAAATATAATATATAAATATAAGATGCCAAAAAAATTTGAAAGCTACCGACTCCACACCATTTATGTTGTCCTATTTTCACGAGAAGCTGTCATGTCAAAAAAAGGCTGCCATGGTAACCATCAATCGAAGCTGATTACTTATTGCATGCAATTAGACCGTTGCAAATTAGACTGTATAACAATACGATAAGACATACATTACAATGTTATTTTGTGTAAAATAAAAAACATAAATACATCCTAGTGTGTATAAAATATCTTGGGACACTTTTGACGTAAATTTTGCATTAGACCCGAAGTCCATAGTATTAATATGTCAATGTTAAATCTAGAATGGAGTTTACAGCAGTTCTAGTCTGGCCAAGATCTTTGAGCAGGTTGTAGAGAGATTTTGCTGGTGTACCTCTCGCATCCACTTCTACTGCATATAAATTAACCATTAGACATTTTTGTCAGTTCATTTGTAAGGTCATCGCCGCGAAGGCGAGGACATATTTAGTTATAGTATTGTTTGTTGGCAGGCTTCGGTTGCTTCATGCAGGAGCACATCGCGGACCCGATGTCGTACGGTATATACGTGGTGGACCGACGCTACATCTCGCTGGAGGGCTCCGTGCAGCAGCTGGCGCAGTATATGTACGACTTCACCAAGTGAGTGGACGAACAATGGATATTAAGCACTGCGAAGTCTTGAAGTGCATTCACAGTTTCAATTTAACTTTTAATTTGAAGGGTTTTAAACAGGGTTCAACTCCTTATATTGCCAATGCGTATGGTTCAGACTACATAAGCTTTTTCTAGGTATGAACATTGTTTAAAAAAGGATTTCACATAATATAGGAGGATGTATAAAAACATCCTTGACGGAACTTCATTTTAAGTTTGCTGTTGGTCGATTTGCTATTAAGAAGTCTTTAATGTTATAAATGCAATAATATAAAAAAAATACATTGAGTGTTATTTCGCAGGTTGACTCGTCGACAGCGCATCATCCAGAGGAATAGAACTGAGAGATTGTCAGATCTCATGGATTGGAGAAACTTGGGCATTGTAAGACAAATTCACTCATGCAACTATTCTATACTAAATTTTAAATTGGCTTGTATTTATATTCCTACCAGAAATCCACTTATATTACTTCCAATAAATTCGCAATACCTGCCAAAAATAATAAATGCTCACCAAATTGTGTTTCATGAATTATTATACAAATGAAGCTAATTTCCTTTTTATTGCATGCCATAAAAGTATGCAAGCACCATTAAAGTTAATTACAGACTAAATATTTTATATTATCGCTAAATAGATATTACCAATATTGTATTTTATGACATTCTTTTTAGTAATCTTTGCTGAGAGAAAAAAACTAACGGTCGATCGAATTGTTTTTTTAAACAAAAAATAATATTGATTTCCCCAAACACAAGTTACTTGTTTATTGCTTTATTAATTTAATAAAAATATTATGATAAAATATAATAAGGAAATATACAGAAACAAAAATAAAAGAGAAATGGTAAAAGTAGTTAAATAAATATTTAATTTATAGGTTGCATTAGCGTGAATAATTTTACAATTGCATGCAAGGCTCAATAGGTATTTAGTTGATACCATAAAACGAAAGTAAGGGTTTTTGTCATCATCAGAAACATCGAAGGAAACCACAAAGGCAGTATGCCCATCTTCAGGAATTTGTGAGTGAGATACAAACCATGTTTTCAGTTCTCCTAAGCTAATAGTAGGGGGTCCGTACTCTTTTTGACGAATTTTTGCCAGCTAATTATTCAATTGCGTCTTAGATGGTACTTTTATTCCTTCTTTTTTTTGATAAGGCATTCATCTTTGCCTTTGCCTTGCCTTTGGTTTCAGTTTGAGTTCAAATAGTTTATCTATTTCATTACGGGTTTCCACGGACATACCACGGCCATTTTACTTTATTGCGACGATAATATCTTTTTACGCCTTCTTGAGTGTTATGTACCTTTTGGAAAGACCACATGCTTTCGTTTTTAATAAAAATTTCGGCATCTCGAATGTTTCAAAATTTCTTGACAAACACCCAAGATCTTCCTTGTTTGCGTCTTCGTTTCGGTCGTAATTGATTATTTTCTTGGTCAGAATCAGGTTCAGAACTAAGCAGAGGCGCTTCAACTATACTTGGCCCAGTCAGTGTGGCTAGTGTGAGATTTTACCGCGTCGATACCGAAAACAGTAAACGCAAATTTTATATGGAATTGGAGTAGCGCCATCTAGTTGTAGTGAGAGTAAACGCTTTTTTTTATATAATTTGACGTTACGAGTGAGTACGTTTTTATGCAGTAGCTCGGTAAAATACTCGCACTTGGGGTTGCGGCCGGCCGCCTAAACGCCCTCTACTGGTGGTGGCCGTGCACGTTGCGGGGTAAAAAATAGGAATACGAAAGTTATCTTAGTTTGACAATAATATAATTTGGGTTTACATTGAATAATTTGATTACACTAAGAGAAATTAGATCTGTAGTATTTGGCATTAATATTAATGTTTCAGTAAAACAATATTTGGTGAGCATTTATTAATTTCGGTCAGCAAATATAATATAAAATTATTCCGATGTATGTATACTTATTTTGGACCATGAAATGTTATATTTAAGAAACCTCGATATAGTGTGGATTTAATTTATGTGGAGGCAATTTATAATACTCGGTACTTAGTCTTAGGGTATAAAAATTATTTTGGTGAGCACTTAAATTGTTCCCTTTTAAATTTATTCACAATAATTCTGGAGAAAAACAGTGATGTTTCCAGAAAGGTACAATCGTCATCATAAGTCTATAGACATCCTCTGCACAACGTATTCCTGCAAAAAGTATTTCCTAACAGCATTTTCTTGAGCTACCATGAACCAGATGTGTTCGGGGAGGTGAAAACTAGTCAGCCTCGCCGACTGCCAACCTCATTTAATCTGGATGCACTCTGTAGAGTGCGACTCTCACTCTAACGAATTAGGCTCAGTTGCAAATAATATTGTCAGTTTGGTGCCTGAGCTTGTTTCATTCCCAATTATCTAGATTACGTAAACGAAACAGGGTGGTGTTGGGCAATAGGGAACGTAAACCAAAGGTGGAAATGGTTCTCAGGGATGACCAACCAACCTTCTCAGCATGACTAATTATCCTTACATATTATATCCACTTTTCTTAAAAAAACGTCTGCTAGTATAACTTATTTTTATAAATTTTCCAGTACTACCGGCAAGCGCGCGCGCAGGCACTGAAGATTGTGTACCCCGACTACGTAGATCATATGGATCGTGAGCTGGGCAAGCGCTTCAACTACCCGCGCCCCATCTCCGAGCCGCCCAGCCCCACCCATTCTAGTGAGTAGCTCATACTTGTAAAGAAGTTTAGATGCATAGAGGCATTTTTTTAAATTCATTACAAGTTAGCTCTTGATTGCAATCACACCTGATGGAAAATGATGATGCAATCGAAGATGAAGATGAACTTGTTGGGAGTAGGATGAAATCCACACCCCTTTTGGTGTCCACGCGACACCGAAACGTTAAATCGCCTGGCGGTATGTTTTGTCAGTAGGATAGTAACTAGCCACTGCCAAAGCCTCCCACCAGCTAAACCTGAACCAATTAAAAAAATCTTAGTCTCCGCAACTGGGAGTCGAACCCAAGATCTCCGTCTTCTTAAATCCACTGCGCATACCACTGCGTCACGGAAACTGTCATAACTTTGTATTTTCTCTACTTTAGCAGTGCATCTTCTACAGTAGTCTTCTGTTTAGCGGCGTATTGGCCATCTAGTCTGTTTGTATCATCTTCTAAAAACGTTTTCAAATAAGTTTAAATAATACTATTTACATCTACAGTACGTTCTAAAAGTAACGCTGGACGCGTTAGCCATGGAGATTCGATGTCTTTTTTAGGCGATTCGCGTAACTCAAACCTCGTTTTAGCAGTGCACTTGTACGGTTTTCGGAAAAAAACCTATATTATTTGTATTCTCGTCGTAGTAAGTTTTATTTTATTTTTCGTCCAGTGCGTCGCAACCAGCACGAAATGTCCTGGCTCACCGCCTCCTATCACAAGGAGATCGAAAAACAAAAGTCTACAAAAGACCAAGAAGTCCAAACAGAGTTGGACCTCCAAAAACGGAACGCGATCGTTCGAAAATCTTTAGAGATCCTCGAAATCACGGACATAGAACGCGCGGCGGACATCGAAGTGTCGTTCGAGAAAAGTCTAGACTTTACCGACTCAGAACACGAAAATTTCCAAACACCGAGCGATTTTTTGGAGCCGCTAAACGAGGCTGTTGCTCAACAAATCGACCAACTGATCGCTAAACTCGGCGATTGTGTTGAGATAACAGAATAGGTGTGTTTGGTGGTGGTTTGGTTAGATTTTGGCAGAAGAATAACTTGTGCGATAGCTCGTTTAAGTACCACCATATTTATTATTAGCCAGCGTCACAGCCAGGCACAGGAATACTTTTGCACATTTTTGGCACGTTTTTTGGACAGTTACTTGATCTGTCAATCTTTAGTCGTTGAATTTTTAGATAGTTTTGTGTTCTTAGCTATTGTTGAAAATAAGCACGTTTTTCGCACCTCCCCTTGTGCCTTTCTGAGAATTGTTTCATATTTTTACAGCTTTGGTATCGTTACACTCGCGAGAGTTCATTCGTCTACACTGACAAACCTCTTTTGGCACTTTACTTGATAATAATAAAAGAAGTCCGTGAGTGAGATTACCACATTTGCAATTTGATATTATATGTAATGAGATTTTGTCAAGCCCGCTAATGGTGTTAATGTAGGTCGATGAACAAAGGATGACACTATGGAATACGTGTACCTTGCTTGCTCTGCTAAGTGTTGCTCTATAATTTATAGACGACTAGAGGCCCGTATAGTTTTCGTTTCCGAGGAAATTTCAACATTAAATATGGCCTATGTGCTATTCCGATATATATGCTATATTATAACGAAGTTTCATTAAAATACATTAAGTAGTTTTTGTGTGAAAGAGCAACAAATATATACATTTTTGTTTTAAATAAAATAAATTTTACAGGAGCAACGACCCCAGCGCCTTCCGTCCACGGTTCTGAAGATGAAGATGAGGTCGATGAAGAAAAGGAGCTCGCGGAGTTGAGGATCGCAGACTAGTTGTAAATAGGTACAGTGCGTGGCCAAATGCGAAGATATAGCGAAATGAGACACTACTATATGTATTTAATAGATTATGTAATACTGGAATTGCGATATTCCACTTATATAGATTTTAACAATCAATCATTACGTATGATGTTATAGTCAGATTTTAATCCAAGGGCTCGAATCTTGCTAAGGATTATAAATGAAGAGAAATCTTGAGGGAAAACTTCTGAAAATCTTGCGAGAAATTGTATTTATATCAGTTCCAAAGTTAATCTGGGTTTTTGTCGCTAATCAAGAACAAAATAATCGGATTAAGATATGAGCGCAAAAGGAAATGGTCATCACGATTCATTTAAAACACTTTATTTATTTTGGTAAAGTCCATTCTTTCTTTCTGGACACAACTTTCTATTTGTCATATTTATGTTAGAAAAGAAAAAATAGATGTAAAAATTGTTGGACACACAGGAATGACATTTTTAGTTGTAATTTTTGTGTCTTTAAAGAAAAAGTACACTCTCCCCCCTCGGACGTACCCCTCCCCCCTGCATGTGAGGTGAGGATTCACTTATTAATTTGCCTCAATTCCTATAATTTCCTATTTGGCTCTGTACGCACGTGTGAAAGTATCAGAATATTTTTTAATATATCTTATACAAGTTAAATATTCCATAGGGAGTTTTTGATGGAATTCCAGGTCACAGGTTATGTAAAAGTTGTGTATATAGCGTACTTAGACTAGCTGTGAGATAGACGTTGTCATCATCATGCATCATTATCATAGACTGTCATAAGGCCATTACTGGGCCAGGCCTCTCTCTTTATAAGAGTCTACTCTCATTACGCTGCTCTAATGAGGGTTGGCCGGTTAAAATTGAAAATTAGTTGCAAAAATTTGCGAAGTTTTAAAAATCAGTTTCAATTCACTTACAGCTAGATTAAACACGCTATATTTATATGTTAATTACTTTTATATTTAGGATATGTGCGTGTTTGTAAATTATAAGAAACGGAGAAGTTTCCTTAATTTTACTTTATATTGGAAACGGACATTCACAGTATAAAAAAAGTATATGTGGCACTCGGAGACTGCCGCGGTAAAGCTATTGCATAGCATTTTTTAACAACTTATGTTACCTACAGACGTCATTGGGACCGTGGTCTAGCGGTAAGGCGCTCTAATCCCGTCGGTTCCGCAATTTTTTTTTTAAGCGTGATATTGCAAAAAGTCATTAATTTTTTAAAAAAATGACTGTTTGAAATATCACGCTTGAAAAAAAATATTTCGGAACCGACAGGATTCGAACCCATGTCTCTCTGGCAATCCGGGCACTTAGAGCGCCTTACCGCTAAGCCACGTTCCCCGATGACGTCGTTGCCGAAATTGTGCTTTTGATATTATGTTTTTGATACTCAGGGGGTGTTAGGATTTTTCGTTACGGAATTTCTGTATTCGGTCGCCACACTCAAGGCCCGCGATAAAAGCTATACAATAGCTTAAAATACTCACGTTAATACCCCTACTCGATTATTTATGTTATGACAAAAACATGTTCCAGTTCAGGTCGAGTCGAGTCAAAGTATGTTCGAATGCGTTTGTTTACGGGATGTCCTGCGTAAACGACAATCGCGACGCGATGTGACACGATGCTACGCGACACGACACAGGTGTCCATTATGTCGCGTCTCGCCGCAGACTGCTATAGGCCGCAGTTAGGGAATACCGTTGTTTTGATCGCGTTTCGGGTCGCGTCGTGACTCGAAGGACATCCCGTAACAGTCAAGAATTCCGTGGTTAGAGTTACATATTCGTTGATGCAAGGATTTCAACAAATCGCTATATACAGTCGCAGTGTTCTGTAACGAATATATTCTATTTTTATAAATCGACAGTATGAGTTTCGATTTCGTCCCTATCTCCGTCTATCTGAAGTATTTGTTAGAAAAAAAGAGATAGGGAATATGTCGACTTCAAAAATTAAATAGCGGAAACCGAATGGTGTCCGAAGAGAGATTTCTTATTTTACTAGGGATATGACGTTTATATCGGTATCAATTTTTCTAGCAGAATTTGTTGTTATTATAAAGTCATTTGCGCTCGCCGCAATTTTGTGTGTAATGGCTCTTAAATCTTATTATTTATAAGATTTTATTATTACTTTTCCACGTCAGTAAGATGAACGTTAGAAGGGATTTTAATTCCCTGATATTATTTATATGTTTTGAACTAATCGTGTTTACTCAAACAAATATTATATATTTTTTTTATTTATATGTAAGCATTAAAAACTATTGCTAAGGAATTTATATTTTTACAACGGTTTAATGTTTTAATTAAACATATCATATTTAATATTTGGGCTATAATTTTGAATAAATATTTATTTATTACAATGTATTTTTAACTCACTGTCGGGTTGATATCACCTGACGAGGCGTGATGAAATAGCAGTTTACTGGCAAATTAATGTTGACTTTACTACAATGGAATAAAGTCGAAAATTTATTATCATCAATGGTTTTTACTTGTTGGAGTCATATGAGTCATGTTATTGAATTTTAGACCTTATTTCATTGCTCCCAACGTATACATTAAATTAACAGTTCCAGATACCACTTCGCGCTTCATTTTGTAATCACCGACCTCTTATGTCATGATAACTTTATTACGTCGCGCACACAAAAACCTTTGTATTGGTTTTTTACTGTATATTTATTTATTGTTATTAAGCGTTAAATATAATAATATATAAATAATATAAAATTATGTGTGGTACTTATGACACATTTTTATGTTTTACAAATTTTTCACACTAGTTTCTAGTGTCCATTTTGTAAATTCTGTGCCACATTTTAAAACATAATACAATTATAATGTTACAATTTTTGTGATTATATAATATATATAATATAATTTATACAGATGCAATTCTACTACTGACTAGTATTTTTTGGAAATGTTCAAATTAAAAAAAATATTAGTTAGTAGATTTTATATACTATTTTTAAAGAATATTTTAGCCCATTTGGCAACATTAGGCAACCCACATAAAGACAAAAACGTTTACGAAGTTCCTAGTAATAAAAAAATTTAAAAATTAAAAACAAATGAAGTTGAATAAATATTTTTTTATTAATCTTACATTTTATTTACACCTTTTTTTCATAAATTACAAATAAATATACCCAGTTTTATGTGTAGATATATTTCGAAATGTTAACGCATTGTTATAGTTTCGAATGATTTTTTTTACTTTTTATATTATAACATTTTTAGTAATATTACTGCTACAGGTAATTTAGTATCAACTAAATAAATAATAAACATAACTTAAATATTTATCTCAACAGAATAAATTATACCTATTATTATTTTGATATAACTCTATAAATACGAAATGATACAGTTTATACAATAAAGTTATAGCAGAAAAATTATATTTACACATTTTTATGAAAACCGTCTGTTACTGTTTCAAAATGAATTATTACTGCTCTAAACTTGAAACACACCGAACTGCGCAGGTGCATGTCCGCGCTAAAAACTATTATGTACTGTATAATTCATTTATACACTGCGCTCTCATACGCCCCGTGTTCAGAGCGGACTAGAAATTTTGCGAGATTTACACTTTCGATTACAATGGATTCAGCATCCATATAGTCGTCTCTTATTCAGATAATAAACTAAATGACACCTATTCCTCCATACAATACCTATTTGATTTTTATATTATCTATAATTTATTTCATAAATAATAAAAATACTCTTTCTTATCTTCCACAAAACAGACATTCTTAGAATAAATGTTGAGAATTTTATTAAGTTTGTATGCTATCGGTATAATATCTAGATAAAGGAGTTATTTTTATACTACAGAACATCTATGTAACATGTACAGTTTGATAGAAGTTTAATAATACCTATTTTATGAACAGTTATGTTACTAAATTTTAGAAAAATACTAACACCAAAATACTGCCAGAATGACCACATTTTTGAAAGGAGGAGAGGAGAAAACTAAGAAAGGTCAAGGTAGTCAAAAGAAAGTACGTATAAGGTAGTTACCTTAAGAGTCTGGCAATAATCACATTTTACATTCCTTTTTGTTGATTTGGAATCAACCACTAATACTTATTTAGGATCATTATATTTGGAAGTCCCTAAAAAGGATATGTCCTGCAGTGGACTCAATCGACTGATGTGATGGTGATGATGCTGACGAAGATGTTTTTTTTTTTGGATTAACAAAATTGGATTACGTACTTTGAATTACTATACCTACCTTGCACCTTTTAGTAACTGTAGACGTTCTTTTCTCTTCTAAAAGTTTTGTACTATATTCTTGGCCCAGGAAAATATAATGAGATAGTCGGGGAATGTCAGGGATTTTTTTCTGACGATTAATGTCCTTAAAAAAAATGTAATTGGTTGTGTTGGTCACCCTACGCATTTTCCATATTTACCATTAGTATTTTTCTAAAGTTTATTTTTCATCTCCAAAATTATGAAAACACTATTAAAATAATGTTTATTAAAATAATAGGTTTACTACCTTTATTATTATATTAATACATATATTCAATATTTATAGCAAGATTGATATTGTCTGTTCATTATTGATGAACGTGTTATGAATAGAGAGGTTTAATTCGATTTATTTGTTTTGTGCCATAAACCGAATTTGTTATTTAATGGTCTAGAAATAAAATGTGTTCAATTTTAAGACTGGTTTTTCATTTCTAACACAAGTGCGGTTATTTTAAAATAAGATATACGCCCAAATACTGAAACGCAAAGTACGTTTCGAGTCGACTTGTTTTGATTTCTTTTGCAAACTATCAAAGTAAGCCGACTTGAGACTTAATTAAAGATTTGCATTTGAGTATTACCTTTTAAATTTAGATTCCAGGTAGCAAAGCTGCTGGTAATGTCAATGATCTGGAATTGACTTGAAAAAAAATAGAGACTCATTCAAAATGAGTCTATTTTTGCAGTTTTTCTTATACTCCTATGTGCTCGAAGAAGAAACGTTTCTAAAGTGAAGATTTTGATTTTCGAGTAGGATCTCACCTTAAGACAGACATTTTTGAGTTGCCATCGTTTGCATCTGTAGATTCGAATTGTTCACTGTTTCGATTGCAATCAACTTTTGTATCCTTAGCTTAATAAGCATCTTTGGATACTTCTTGAACGTCATCCTTACGCACAATGCAATTTTCGTTACCGTTTGTGTCGATTTTCACACAATTTAACTTGGCCACTTCTTCTTTTACCAGGTTCTTGATGTACTGTTGAGAATTGTAAAAATTGTTACTTAAAATGTGCCTAATTAATAGAAGAAAAACAAATCCTTACATATTATAAAACAAAGACCCCCGGCGCGACCCTCAAAGGCTACTGATGAGACCGTCATGCGGTTTAGAATAGAGTGATTCCCGAGGAAGGTATAAGTATATAACTAGTCAAGGTTTGGTGTAAATTGGATAAATATGATGATGATAATTGTTGGAAGTTGGAGAAATTTAAGCCGCCTGGGAGCTTCATCGAGAACGCAGTTTTATCTATTTCAGATATAACGAAACAATGTATGAAAGAATTGTTTCTCTTGATTACAAAAAGTCCGATGGCATATCTATCTTTTGAGGATAACTTGCTATACCTATTTTTCTTAAAAATAGGGTTATGTAAAATTTTTTGAAAGGTTGCTATTACCCCACACATTAATTACGACGCGGGCAAAGTCGCGGGCATCTGTTAGTTATAAATATGTTGGAGATCATAAATGCTTTTATATAGCATATTTATATCAGTTTATGAGAAATGTAAGAATTACAGGTGCTGCCATATAAATTGATACTGGCATAATCATGAAATTCGTACATACCTTTTTTAACATTTCAGCTAATTCTGGGGTTATGTTATTAAACAGTTCGTTATCCTTAGCTTCTACTGCTTTGGATTCTGGATCGGGAATATGAGCTTCAGTTGTGTTGTTGATGTTATCTGTAATTACTGTTATTGCAGTAACGTTGGGATTAGTAGCTTTTTCAGTACCATTATTTAACTCATCTATTTCTGGTGTTACGTTTTTATCATCTTCAGTTGTATTATTTGCTTGAGTTGCAATATGAGTTTCTGTGGTAGTTTCATTTGATTTAGTATCATTATTTGCCCCTATAATTTCTGTGGTGACTGCGATTACATTTTCTGTACTCATGGAAACATTAGCTTCATCGGTTTTTTCAGTACTGTTAGTAGAATTATTTATTTCTGTAGATTCCTCTGTGGTTGCAACTTCGGAAGTATTTTCTTCTGTAGTTGTCATATCAATTGTTTTATTTTCCCCTGTTTCGCCGATGTTGTAATAAATTCCAGGTTTTTGTAGATCCTGAAAATATTTTATTGTGACAATGTTAAAATACCTTTGAACTAAAAAAAGTTTAATTTTTGATAATAAATATTAAGTTTATACTATCATTATTTACATAAACGTAACGTTTTGTACCCGATCCTAAAAAATAATTACACTAGAATTAATTTATCGTTTGTTTCATCATTATTTATGTTGTTGACCCGACCAAGCTTTTCTTAGTGTTTTTTAAATCGTATCTTTTAATTTATATGCTTCACATATCATGTCACGGCGTTATACAAGAAAAGCATATTTAATATGGCACCACTAATTTATAACAAATTGCCTGTGGAATTAGCCAATAGAAATCTCAGTACTACTGTATTTAAAAATAGAATTAAGGCTCTTCTGCTGGAAAAAAGATACTATTCGATCGATGATTATCTAAGGGACAAATTATAAATTATAAGCAATATGAATGAATTGATATATAATGACATAATTAATTGATTTGACATTTTAAATATTATTTCTAATTTTGTAATTTTGTATTAATTTATAATAATTCTTTGTAAATTTTGCATGGCAAATAATAAACGGCAATACACTGTGACTCAACATTATTTTTTACGACCTTTTTTTTGTACAGTGTGTTATGCAAATAAAGATATTCTATTCTATTCTATAGTACCTAGCGAAATCGGTCCAGCCGATTGTGTATAGAATTATACTTACGTTCCAAATATAACCTTGATCATCGGAAAGCTTCATTCCATAAGTTTTTGAATTTTGAGTATTTCTTAATTGAAAATTGTTTGATCCGATCAATGCAAGGATGTTGTCAAAGGATTTTTCTATTGCATCATTGTCATTCGTACTATCTGAGCTTTCGTTTGAATTGATATTTTGTTTGATTTGAGAAGCGTCTTCCGTAGTTTTATTGTGTTGAGATGGTACTGCAGACATTTCTTCTGGTAAAGTTGGAGATGTGGCGCCATCTTCGTTGTTCTCAAATATATCTTCCTCTTTCGTACTTTCTATGTTTTCTTTTGAAATTTCTGCACTTTCGTTTGTATTTGGTTTATTTTCTGGCTCCCTTTCCGTTTTTTTACCTTCCTGAACTTTAGTATGGACTTGGGGGACTGCATCTAATAATTTTGGAGACTTGTGTCTCAGGTTATTAATGTATAATTGTCTACCTGCAATATTCTGAAAAAATAAAGCTAAAAGGTTAAACTCAGGTACCAACTTCATAAAAGTTCTTGCCTTTCTAGTAGCAATTATTTATGTTCCTAACGTTAACGTCGCTAGGTGAGTTAATAACATTTATTCCATAATTATAATGCAGTTCAAGGAGAAAGGTACGGATTATAATTAAATACTTTTTTATTCATTACAAGTTACTCTTGACTGCAAATACACCTATAGTAAGTGAATGCAATCTAAGATGGAAGCTGTCTAACTTCATAGAAGTGGATGAAATCCACACTATATCGCTTGGCGGTATGTCTTTGTCGGCAGGGTGGAAACTAGAAACTTCTGAGGCCTCTCACCAGCCAAACCTGAACCAAATTAAAAAAACCCAAGATCTCCGTCTCATAAATACTCACGTTCCAAATATCAATTATATCATCGTTGGCAAGCCTCATTCCATATGTATTCATAGGCGCATTGTTCATAAGTTCATTTTTAGATCCTATAGAAGCTATGATGTTGTCAAAAGATTTTTTAATTTCGTCATTTTCAATTGCATTAACGTTTATGGTACTATTATTTCCGTCTTTTTCATATTCAAGTGAATGATTTTTATGTGGAAGACTTTCTTGATAATTCTGAAACAAATAGTTTAAATCTTTTACTTCTTCTTTATTTTTCTTATTTCTGAATTTCTAGTTATTATAAATCTTCAAAAAAGAACTGAAAACCGAAGAAACAACTGTGGTATTACACACTACAGGACCAGGCCTCCTTCCTTATAAGATGGAGCTTGGACCTTTAACATATACTATGTTTATATTAATTGACATGTGAGAGATAATGACATATTCTCCTATCTATAGCGTTAGATGAAGAGACAGAGACGAATTTAACAGTCACATATCAAATATTAGTTACAGAATAGGGGAGCTGGTTGGCGTGTTTAGGTTGATAATGTTTTATTTACACTTAATGATCACTATCAGATGTTGTTATTACAGTTCCGGTATGGTTCCGGTACACCATTCTGGTGTACCGTAACTGTAATAATAGCTTAACGTGCTATCCAAGATTCGAGGGTTTAACACCACTAATTTTCCTACCCCGGGCACTGAATTAGATGGAGAATTTCACGGGAGAAAGAAAAACTCAATAGTTTATTAGTGAGGCTTCAAATGTTTAGTTTTCAGGATTTGAAAATCCTAAGAAAGTCAAAGATTATTTACTACCCCAAGCATAACAACACACAAGGTGGGTCTTCTGGACTCGATAAAGACAGTCTGATCCAGATGAACTTACCTTAATTCCCGCGAAAGCTGTCCGTGAGACAAACAGTAGTAGTAATATCTGCGGAAAAAATAAGGCTATGAAATACTTTTCTATCTGTTATTGATGAATGAAGGTTTTTAATAAAAGGAAGTATGTTGTGTTATGAAGATTATTTTTCATATCCCTTTTAGTTCAATCGTAAACTTCCGGATTTCAGCTTCTGGTTTAATTTAAGGGGTATCTACGTAACCTATTCCCCAATCTGCAAATAACTATGGCCTGCCTCTAATAATTTACACTACTAAATACTCGTAAGTAGACAGTTGGTTCTCTAATAATCTACCTTCTATCCTATACGTATAGTGCGATATAAAATGGCCGCAACGTTTGTGATAACTGATTCATGATATTTTGTAAACCGTCGAAAAAAACGGAGGAGGTTCTCATCATAACTTTTTACAGAGTTGTCCGATTTTAATAATTCTTTTTTTATTAGAAAGGGCATACTTCAAAGGTGGTTCCATTGTCATCATGTTAGGATCTGATGATGATATCCTGGGGAAATTGAAGGAAGTCTTCAAATTTTGGAGGCACGCTTACAGCGATTTCGGTTTTTGTCTCGGTATCGGTAGCATTTTGTAACTAGTGCCGTATAATATACTATGACAGTATACTACGAGTACGTTATGTGGCGATAAATCACTAAAAAGTAAGAAATAAAATTTTTTCACAAAAATAGAACTGACTCAAAACACACTAAAAAGTAAAAAATAACTGTGTCATTTACTTAAGCATATCTAGAAGTCGGTGCTAGCTAAGGTTTCTACTTTAAGGACGTTACCTAGAACCTACAAACTGCTTTTCTACCTACGTAAAAGAAATGTTCCTTAAACTTTGCTGGCACCGACTTCATAGATATGCTTAAGTAAATTAAAGCAACTAAATGACACAGTTATTTTTTACTTTTTAGTGCGTTTTGAGTCGGTTCTATTTTTTGTCAAATTTTTTTAAAATTAATATTACGACTTACACTCACTACTATAGATTTCTAGACCACCTAATTTTATATCAATGCCATGAACCAGTCCTTACTAATATGTATTATAAAACCGAAAGTTTGTATGTATGGTCAGATGTGTGTTACTATTTCACGCAAAAACTGCTGAATGGGTTTTGATGAAACTTTACTATATATAATATAGTTTACATGTCAGACTAACACATAAGCCACATTTTATCCTGAAATTACCACGGGAACGAGAACCACGTGGATGAAACCGCGGGCGTCATCTAGTTATTTTTAAACAACACTAATTTGACGACCTGACCTGACCTGACGGATTGACAGGTGTCAAAAGTCAGAAAATATTAAGCTCCGTATTTAAAAGTGTTTTTAAATTATTAAAATAAAGAAAAAGAACATTAAATAGTGATTATTACGTTACAAATAGTGAAATACAACTCAAGAAGTATTGGTACGTCCTGATCTTAAGTTATCAGTGTAAATAAGTGCCCTATAACAAGATGTATCTACTTACCTCAATAAAGTGAATACATCCAAGTAATCCAAGTAATACTGGGTAAGAACTAAAAATTTAAACATAAACTGTCACCATAAATACAAAACATAACACAATTTAAAAATTTAATTACGTTAAATAAACTACAACGCCAGTGTAAACAAACTGTCATCCGACCGTTAGCAGTTTGCGCTTCAAACTAACAGTAAAAATTTCGATCACAATGGTGCATAGAATGTCGAGCGCAGTGACTACCGACAGTGAATAACGCCAACTAACATCAAAACAACACGTCAATCGTCATACTGAGTACCTACAAATGAACTAATGCTATACTACCTATAATATCGTAAATTTGGCTATTTTACCAGAAGACAGGGAGAAACAATATTGTCCACGTTAGACTTATACGATCAGATACTGAGTTCGACTCTTGGCTGCGCACATTTTATATAGGTACTAGTGTCGCATACATGCACTATTTTGTAAAACAGGGTTGTATGGTCTAGATGACAGCTCGCCTAAATAGTATTACATAAATAGCACACAGAAGGGCAGTGCAAAGAACCACACTACTAACAGTATAAAACTACTGGTGCAAAATGGACGAATTAAAATTATTAATTACGCAAATGAAGAATGATATTGATTCCAAATTTTCTTCAATGGTGTTACGACTGGATCAAATGGAAGAAAAAATATCATCTAAAGTTAACACGCACATGAACCATAAATTTGATAACTTAAATAAGGACTTAAAAGATCTGAAATCACGGTTAGACAACCAAGAAAAAAGACTATACTATTTGGAAAAATCAAGTGTAGAGAGGAACCTTATTTTCTTTGGCGTTTCTGAAAATGAAAAATCATATTTGGATTTACAAAATAAGATCATAGGTATCATCGTCAAAAACATGGACATACCTATACAGACGACCGAAATTCAGTTAGTAAAGAGACTCGGTAAAAAAGATAATAAACCTCGGCCGATTTCGGTAACACTAACGACCTTGGGAACTAAGATTAACATATTGAAAAATAAAAAACGCTTAGAAAATTCCGGAGTTTATATAAGTCATGAATATCCAGCACAAATTTTGGAAAAAAGGAAGATTTTAAAAGAACAACTTAAGAAGGAAAGAGAAAGTGGAAATACTGCATTTATCAGATATGACAAGCTTATTGTGAAAAAGAGGGAGAAGGACAGCAGTCTTAAAAAGAGACAGTTATCACTCTCGCCGTCCTCACCTTCGATCTCGTCAGATCGCCAGAATCAAGCAAGTGATAATACACCAATACAAAGTGGCTGGGAAAACCAAAATGCTAAGAAACACCGATCTAATAAAAATACCATGCATGCGTATGTTAAACACAGTACGGAGGCGTGACATACAGAGGCCCCCCTAATCATACCAAATTATATTAAAAGGAAAATAAAACAGAAACTCACTCCTTCTCCAATACGACTGGTCATCGAGGAGAAGTATGACCAATACCCCCTAAATAATTCCATATCTTGTAAATATCCTAAAACACAAATTCAAAAGCTAAGCTTCTCAACTGACAGACATTCATTTCTTTACATTGCGACTATTAACGTACGTACTTTACTATCAGATAGTAGAATCACCGAACTAGAGTTGGCAATTGAGAAGTTAAACTGGGATGTAATAGGTTTAAGCGAGATCAGACGAAATATAGAGACAATAGAAGAATACTCGAACTACATCTTATATCACAGTTCAGCGAACAAGGGCAGGAATGGTGTTGGTTTTCTGATCAAACGGAAATTAAAAAATAACATTTTAAGTTTTAAAACTCTATCGGATAGAGTCGCAGCTATAGAGATACAGATATCTGATAACGAAACTTGGTCATTGATTCAAGTTTATGCCCCCACTGAAAACTGTGAAGAGGAGGAAATATTAAGCTTTTATTCGTCGGTTGAGTCCGCTTTGGATATTGTAAACTGTAAAAATCTAATTATATTAGGTGATTTTAATGCACAAGTTGGCAAAATACAACAAGGTGAAGATAAAGTTTTTGGTAAATATTCACACGGAAAAAGAAGCAATCGAGGCCAAAGATTAGTAGAATTTGCATTAGAACACAATTTAAAAATTTTGAATAGTACATTCAAACGGAAACCTCATAAGAAATGGACTTGGCGGTCTCCTGATGGTAAATACCTAAATGAGATTGATTACATTCTAACAAATCGTTTTAACCAAATACAAAATTTTGATATAATAAACAAATTGAACTTTTTCACGGACCATCGTATGATAAGATGTAAAATTCATATAAAATCGAATAGATGTAGGAGATTCATCAAACCATCAATAAAAGGTCAGTTATCTCAATTATCTGTTGAATCTGAAAAATACTGGAAAATGAAACTTGCAGAGTCCATTAAACCAACTGAGAACGTACAAAAACAATATGATGGTATGTTAAATGAATTAAATCTTCTATCGGCTGAGCTCCATAAACAAACAAAAAGTAAGAAAATACATACTTCTCAAGAAACTAAGCTTCTTTTACTACAACGAAATTTACTCTACAAGCAAAAAAGAACGAAGGAAGTAAGTTTCAAAATAACTAAACTAAGCAAACAGATAAACAGAAATTTATCGCATGAAAAGAAATTGAGAAGACGTGAAGTATTTTTGAATTTTATATCAAAGACGGGTGCTATAAGGAAAGCATACAAAGAACTTAGCGATAAATTTCAATGGGCTGCAAATCTAAAGGATAAGGCAAAAAATATTCTGTATAAAAGACCAGATATAATAAATGAAGCTACAAATTTCTACAAAAATCTATATACATCAAATCAGAAGAATTTACATTCAGAACAAGAATTTATTTACAGTGACCAAAACAAATTACCAGAGATAACATATTCGGAAATTGAATATGCTATTGAGACCCAAAAGAAGGGCAAGACCCCAGGTAACGATAACATTTCAAATGAAATGCTAAAATTATTTTTAAATATCTTGCGTGAACCGCTACATACCCTTTTTAATCAAATACTAAACACAGAAATGACACCAGAGCAGTGGTCAGAATCTATTATTATACTTCTTCATAAGAAAGGCGACCGGGCAGAGCTGAACAACTATCGTCCCATAAGTCTTATGTCAAATATGTATAAGATCTTTGCGAAAGTGTTATTAAACCGTGTATCGAGAACACTCGAAGAGTGCCAACCACGTGAGCAAGCAGGCTTTAGGAAACACTTTTCGACAATAGACCACATTCAAGTAGTGACACAATTAATTGAGAAGGCAAACGAATACGGCCTGGAACTCTACATGTGCTTCATAGACTATAAAAAAGCGTTTGATTCCATACACCACAGTATAATATGGTCTTCCCTATTAGAACAAGGCATTCATATCAGATATGTGAATTTAATCAAAAGTGTATACTCAAAGTGTCACGCAAAAGTAAGGTTAGAAAAGGAAGGAGATAGCTTTCAAATAAGTAGAGGCTTAAGACAAGGGGATCCTCTCTCCCCGAAAATATTTACAACAGTTCTCGAAACGGTATTTAAAAACCTTGAGTGGGAAGGGAAAGGCTTAAAAATTGACGGTGAATATCTAAGTCACTTACGCTTCGCAGACGATATTGTTGTATTCGCAGAAAACGCTTTAGATCTAGAGGATATGTTACTAGAAATAACAACAGAAAGCAAAAAGGCTGGCCTATCTTTGAATAGCTCAAAAACCAAAATAATGACTAATGCAGTAGAGAGAGTTATTAAGATAGAAGGAGAAAACATAGAGTACGTAAATGATTATGTATATCTTGGTCAATTAGTTTCTTTTGAAAATTGTACACCAAAGGAAATACAACGAAGGATCGCTATAGCGTGGAAAAAATATTGGGGCTTTAAAGAAATAATGAAAAATAAAGACATCAACATGAGCATAAAAAAGAAATTGTTTGATGTAGCAATATTACCATGCATAACTTATGGCTGTCAAACATGGTCGCTAAGAAAAGAGGAGGAAGATAAGTTAGCAATCTGCCAGAGGAAAATAGAAAGGAGTATGTTGGGTGTGAAATTAAAAGATAGAGTGAGTAATAAAAGTATAAGGAAAAGAACCAAACTAACAGACGTAATTAAAAGGATTAGATTGTTAAAATGGAAATGGGCTGGTCATATTTGTAGACTAGAAAACGAACGATGGACTAAGAGAGTTACAGAATGGATACCTAGAGACCATAAAAGAAAGAGGGGACGTCAGAGAAAGAGATGGAGAGACATCTTCTCACAAGAAAACGGACCGATCTGGATGCGCACAGCGCGTAACAGGAAAATTTGGAAAGATTTGGGGGAGGCCTACGCCAAAGAGGCGACTTGTATTTAATTTAAATTTAATGTTTTAAAATTCATAATTTCTAAGAAAGTTTGTAAATACTAGTAATAAAGGCTTTTTTTATTTATTTATTTTATTTTTTAATTTGACGACCTCCGTGGCGCAGTGGTATGCGCGGTGGGTTTATAAGACGGAGGTCCTGGGTTCGACTCCCGGCGGGGCAGATTGAGATTTTTCTTAATTTGTCTTGGTCAGGCTGGAGGGAGGCTTTCGCCGTAGCTGGTTACCACCCTACCGATAAAGACATACTGCCAAGCGATTTAGTGTTCCGGTGCGATTTCGTGTAGAAACCGAAAGGGGGATTTCATCCTACTCCTAACAAGTTAGCCCGCTTCCATCTTAGATTGCATAACCACTTAACATCAGGTGTGTTAGCAGTCAAGGACCAACTTGTCCAAAAAATTATGTTTATTGTGTTTAAATTATTAATTATTTATTTGTGTTTATAATTAAAAATTTTAATCAAATAACTGTTTATACATACCTGTGTACTTGTATACATTTTGGTCATGTCACTTTCACACACTTCCACAACACAAACTAAGATACAAATAAATTTCAACACTACTCGTATCATTTTATATACTAATTGATGCTTATCTTTTATCTGTGTATCATCTAGCAAGCATTATCAACACTTAGCTCTAACTCATTTTGCCCCGTTACCAAATTAAGAGCTAATTAAAAGGTCGTTAATAACCTTTTCGAACATTAATCATACCTAGTTAAAGGTAACTATGTATTTTTACCTCGTTAGTTACGTGTTGAGCCTTTATGGCTTTTGGTCTTGGGTGCGAATCTGGGGTGGCTAATAAAATATTGAATGCTTCTACCTTGTAAGAAACTGTCGGTATACGAGTTCCATGTTACACTCCCGTGTCTCGAAGAGCACGAAAAGCCGGCGGTCCCGGTATAAGATATCAACAACATCTGACTGACTCGACTGCCTCGTTGGTCTAGTGGTTAGCCTATCTGGTTTGGATCTCGAGGTCTTGGGTTCGAATCCTGGGTCGGGTCACGGAATAATTCTGAGTTTTTCATTCTTCTATGAAATTCTCAGTACATTCCAAGCCCGGAGTCGGGATGTTGGTGGTGTTATACCCCCGTGCCTCAGAGAGCACGTTAAGCCGTCGGTTCCGGTCACTGTCATCAACATCTGATACCTGATAGTGCCCGTAATAAACGAAACATTATCACCCTAAGCCCGTCAACCCACATTGGAGCAGCGTGGTGGGTGTACGCTCCATATCCCCTCTCCTGTAAG
Organism: Mycalesis mineus; assembly: GCA_034621355.1. Classification (NCBI taxonomy): domain Eukaryota; kingdom Metazoa; phylum Arthropoda; class Insecta; order Lepidoptera; family Nymphalidae; genus Mycalesis; species Mycalesis mineus. Next base: position 770,049 of record CM067888.1, read on the forward strand.
GAGGGAGGCCTGGTCCTGTAGTGGGCCGTCAATAGGCTGATAATGATGATGATGAACATCTGATAAGACAAAAGCCACACAGTGGTCTTAATTGCCGCCTTTTAACTAGGCTACGAGAACGGGCCGTTAGCCGGTAGGGTGTTTACTAGCCACGGCCGAAGCCTATCATTAGACCAGATCTGAGCCAATTTACAAATTGATCTAAGCTGGGAATCGAACCGAGGTCCTCTCTGTTCTACCGATCAAGTCAACCAACCAATTACGAAATCGTTTGGTTTACTTAAGGCACACATCCACTACTGGATATTATAGTGTACAAGTGTTCATGCGTCAAACAGTAGTGTAGTTTCTAAACCGCACTCCCAACTTATTGGATTGAACACCGAGATGACTGGAGACAGATCAAGTGCAGATCCGAGAACTTTACGTGCTCCCCGAGGCAAGAAATCAACATTATCATTGACATAGCCTATTATTAGCCTTAAATGGCTAACTACAGGGCCAGGCCCCCCTCTTATAGGAGTGAGAAAATTTGAGCTTAGATTGCCACGCTGTTTTAATGCGAGGTAATAATGATTTTACTTGAACAATCACTATCACAATGTTGATGACAATGACTGGCACCGACGCCATAAAATGCTCTCCGAAGCACAGGAATGAAATAACACTAACTTGTTTATAATTAAGGTATAGTTAAAAATACAAGTAATACACAACTTTATCATTTATTATTACTTATTTTCAATAAATATATTCTCATTACAATATAGATTTTTAAATTAATAATTGCTTGATAATTATCTAACACTGTATAGTTTAAATCACTTACAGATTACTTGATTATTATCTTTAGTAATAAATAAATTATAAGTAAAAATATCAATAATTATGCTATTATAAATTACTCGATTATTACCTACTTGTTAGTATTGTTACTTATAATATAAAAAATATTTCTTAATTTAACAGTTATTCCATTCGCGATGATGTCGTTCAATCAGGACTGCATTTTCGTTACTTCCACGGGAATTTAATCTGGTAAAACCGTTGGGCTCAGCTAGTAGTGAAATAAAGGCAATAAGATTAAATACAATATTTTTCAGTAAATCAGGTAGGTACGAAAAATTAATTACCTCTAACAATAAATAAATTATAAGTAAGTATATCAGTTATACAATTAGGTAGGGAAATATAACTGCAAATCGAATAATTTATGTGAATATGTCTAATTATTTTTTCATGGCAATCTTAACACATTTACACTGCGCATGCAGTAAAGCTAATATTATGACGTCAAGCTGATTAGTGACTGAAGACTCCATCTTGAGTTTTCTCATAGGCGTTACAAAAGAAGAAAGTGTTAATGTGTTAAAGTGTCAGATCTAATTTTAGATACACAAAATGTATTCAAGGTGAATACTCTCTTTCATTTTGATTGATTAGTCTTCGAGTTTGTTGATTATTGTTATGGAATGGTCGTCTCTATCTGATGTCGTCTTTGAATGCATTTCTTCTAGTTGCTTAGAGACTTCTTCTTTGACAACTGTCTGAATATTCTGAAATTAAAATGTAGTTGAAAATCAGTATACTATCTCTCTCTATATCTCTATATAGTTTTCTAGAGAGTGTCCTACCTGTTTTTAATTTTTAATTTCTACTAGCCGAAATATTTTTGAAGTTTTATTTATAGAAGCTAACACTCGATAGTATCGAGAGAGAGCCTCCTTAGAGTTGAAATTCAGAGAATAGACCAACCACGCCCCTGCAATGCAGGATAGCGAGCTTTGAGTAAGAGAGCCTGTTACGATAGCTCTCATAATAGCTATTTTGTTAGTGATATTAACCAAGACTGAGGGCTAAAGCCGCTCCAGTGTTGATAAATTCGCCTGACTCGCAGTCTTCTTAGTTTTTCAGAGCCAATTGACAAGTGTATTGATTATCTATCAGAAACTCTGGTAAACAAATGTCATGCTACCATTTTTTTTATTGTTACCTCATTTATTATGTCCATATATGCCGTAGTCCATTTTGAAAGCCAATCCCAAAACTCGTCCTACGAAGAAAGAATGAAAATTAATTAGCATTCTGCTACCTACCTACAAATTGGAGAAATAAAATATTCATAGAGACATACCTTATCAAACAGTTCGTCAAAATTCAGATCGGCGGAAGTTGTTTCTTCTTTGATAATATCATATTTTTCCTAAAATACAACAAACAGTGTATATTATTAATCAAATAATTCATAACATTGTTAGTTTATTGCATTGAATTTTTTAGTTATTGTGTAAAAATTTACAAAGAAGTGTTTTGTGTATTTACTTACTTGATCATCGTTATTTTTTTCTAATTCATTATCTACATCGATTGCTTCTTTAATATCAGATGTTTCTAAAACAGTTTCTTCGATTTCTTCTATACATGGCTCTTGTTTTATATCCATGGTTGAAGTCTCGTTTGAAATTTCTGTAGTTTCAGGATCTAATATTTCTTTTTCATTATCATTGCTCATAGTTTCTGTGGCTTGCGCTTCGGGTTTCTCAGGTAAATTTTCTTCAGCCACTTGATTATTATTATTAGAAGATTCAATTCCGTCATGCTGAAATATATATCAGTAAAATAAAAAATCTCTAACATTATTTTACAATCAATTAGAAATTCACGTGGAATATATTATAAAAAATGTAAAAGTATAAATTCGTAACTTACATTTAAATTACATAAGTTTTCCACTGGATTTTCCATTTCCTCATTCGTTTCAGTAACATTTGTATTGTCTCCTTCATTAGTATTATTATTACGAGTATCATCAGTGTCATGTACGTTAACAATATCCTCACCTGGTACTAATTCATCTGTCAGATTCAGTTTGTTAGGAATCGAAGGAATATAATCATTGACTTGCGTATCCGCGATATCCTGAAATAATTTATACATATATGATTACTTATTAATATAATATATAGTACATAATATAAAAATGAAGTATAATTTTTTATTAATTTATATAATATCTATATATATTTTTTTTTTTTCATTTATTTATCAAATAAAAATTACACATAAAAACAAGTACAATAAGGATACATGTAAATAACCACAGAGGTTTGACACAACATGTATCGGTCTGCGTCTTTACATTAATATACATTTCTTTTATAATACAAAATATTCTTTTAATTTATTATATAAAGCTATGTCTTACCACATTCTTGTCACATGAAAGTAATTTCTTTGCTTCTGGTGAAATCAAAATTCCATTGTAATTACCTAACTTATCTTTAACTTTGTCTTTGATACAATTTATTCTACTATTTATTTGATTGACGTTATATAGCATTTCTTCTTTAGTTATACTGTTTTTGTTCACTACGCCATTATTCGTAACTGTTTGTTTGTCAACTTGAGGAATATTTTCACTATGAACTATCTTAGATATTTCGTAATTTGTTTGCTTCTGTATATTTCTATCGTCACGTATATCTGACGTGGGTGAATGTTTTAAGTTTTTTTTATCGTTGTCGGGTTTATTCGATTGTGTTATTTGTTTATACGGGCTATTATTTGATGTTTGGCCTTCAAGTGGTCTTTGTTGAGCTTGATTGACATATTGGTTCTGTATTGCTTCATTTTGTAAGTTATTTATTTGCTGAAAACATAAAATAATCAATATTCAACTAAGTATTACAAAATGTTACTTTATTAGAATTTCGCGAGTGTTATCCATATTATTAAAAATATAACGGCTGAAACTCACGTCACGGTTGTCGGAGTATGCTTGGCTAGATTCGAACCCATACGGGGTCCTTAGTCATGAGCTTGCTTGTTCCGGTAACGCGGCGCGAAGTTTGCTTCGCGGACCCCGTATAGGTTTGAAACTAGTCGGGCATACTCCGACAACCGTGACGTGAGTTTTAGCCTTTATTTTTTTTAATGTAACTTTATAGAGATACTAGCGGACGCCCGCGACTTCGTCCGCGTGAAAACCTCTTAGGTACCCTTTTAATTTTAAAGACAGACTTTCATATAAAGTGTGCTCTTTCCCCGCCACCCCTCTCAATTTAATATTTTTATAGTTTCCCCTTAACAATATCCTCCGTCCCGTCCCGTGTACTAAAGATCTACATTCTTGTTAAACATTGTACGATATTACAGTACATTAAGATTAACAATATATATTAATGGCAATCTGATGTTTATAGTTTGTATTAAAAAGTCTATTTCACTTTGAGTCTAGCTTTTATAATAAACAAAATAATTTACAATTCGACATGCAGATCTCGAGATTAGCCCGTTTAAACAAACGAATAAACTTTTTCGTATATTATATAAATATGGTCTGCCATGCCAAATAAACTGAAAGAAAAGATCAGCCCTATTCGGTACGTATAACATAACACAGAGGAGGTCAACTTAATATATTGGACGATATAGCGGCAGAATTGTTTTTTTAGAAATTTTGTAATATCTCCGAAACCATATAACTAATTAACATAATGTAAAAGGCAAATCTTATCTCTATAATATCCTTGTGATTATTAAACAATTTATTTTGATAAGGATGTAAGTTTAGTTGTATAAATAATGACGTAAACGTAAGCATATGAATTAAATGTTTTTTTAAAACACAAAAAGTTATATATCTGCCAAAATATAAAAGATAGATATATGCTATTGCAGACTTTTTTGTTGAACTTTTTAAGATGGACAATACTATAGTACATTATTTTGGTCTATCTCGTAGGGTACAGCCAGCGTTTGCAATATAAGCGCACAAAAACGTGCTTATTTACGACATCACATTAGAAACCTCTAAATTTATCAGTGTTTCTACACTATATTATGCATGTATTATGCATATAAACCTTCCTTAAGAACCACTCTATCTATTAAAAAAAACCGCATCAAAATCCGTTGTGCAGTTTTAAGGATCTAAGCATACATAGGGACAGACAGACGGCGGATAGAGACTTTGTTTTATACTATGTAGTGATGACACACTACAATTGCCCCGCGGTTTTATCTACGTACTTTCCGTCCCCGTGGGAATATCAAGAAAAAAGTACGCATTGTTTTAGCTTTTCTATCGCTATCCAGGGCATAATCTGCCTACATTCATAATTTCAGCTAAATCACTACTTTTATCAATAGTTCCGTAGTGAAGTAGTAACAAACACACACACCCATACACACACACACAAACATTCGCTTTTATAATATTAACGTGAAATGTAATAATATAAGCTCGTAGCTAATAAAGCTCTACTTACATTCCATACATAACCTTGATCGCTTTTTAAATTCCCTGCTCTCGGTACATTACCAAAATATCTGTTTCCGGAAAATACTGGGTTCATGTTGTCATACTGACCATTTCCGTATTCATCCCTCAACATAGCACCGTTCGCCCATTTAGAGCTGTCCACAGACTGAAAATAAATTAATTCACTATCATTATCATCATCGTTATCATCATTATCATCATCATCATCATCGTCATTAGCCTATTTTTGATGACACAATGATGGGCAACCACTCGCACTACACTCGGAGGGGGGCAGCAGACCGCCGATCGACCGACTCACCTCGCTACGCCCATGATGACTATCAAGTCCTAATGAATCTGTACGTCCGTACGTGACCGATGACTAAACATGCTATTAGCGGCACAGCGGTGTAACACCAATGATATCCTAACTTCGGGACGATTGTAAGAATTTCTTAGAAGAAAGAATTTATTTAATATTTTATAGCCTCGACTCGAAACTCAAATTGAGGTCCTTATGACTTAAAGCCACTCAATTCTCTCACTCAGTTGGTTAATCACCTTAGTAACGAGACATCGAAAATTGTATTGCACTTTCTTTTATTATCATTATGCCTCCTTGCACTGGAAGATCAATAATAAAAATTTTAATTCGTTTGAATTTCATTTTCAAAAAATGGTTTTGATTTGGGAAAATAAAACTGCATATAACAAAGCGAGGATTTAATTGTTAAACTAATGTATGGGTTAGTTTTTTGATTGTCCTTACATTTAATTTTATCAGTCTTAAATAAATATATTTAAGTTGGTTTTGTTCTTAATTTCTATTGTTATATAATCAATATTCGTAATTTTATTTTTCCTAAAAACTAACTATAAAGTTATCGGGTATTTTATTGTTCTTACATAATTTAATTTACTTTATTTTTTTACTTACTAAGTAGTACCTAGTTATATAAGCAGTTGGGAATTCGGTATGTTACTGTTCTAAATTTGATTCTCTTTGTTCTTGTATTTAATTTTACTTAAACTTAAAATCTATTATTGTTTCTTCACTTACTGGTCTAGTTACTATCATTCTGTTAACGTGGTCCGGTATTACTTGTGGGTCCACATTGTACTGAGTATCAGGTATGTTCTAGAAAAAAAGATATTGTTATTTACAGTTGCGGTGTTGATCGTTCTCGTGGTGAGTCTATGTGGGTTTAGAGCACGATGGTCTTGGGTTCGACCCAAGCGCTTAACTGTAGAAAATTGAGTTTTTTTTGTAAGAAATTTTCAGCGAACTGCTTGTCATTGTTTCATTTCCATGCCCCATGGATTACTATCCTAACCCTAATAAAATTATTATTATAAAAACAAAAAACCCGACTGCTTAGAAGTTAAGAACTGAAAAAAGAAAAACAAGGATCACTATATCTATATAAAATTCTAAATTTTTATGGTGTTGCAGGCGGGGACAAACTTAGTTTTGGTAGATCTTTCTTTCCCAGGTAGTAAAGCAGTCGGGTTTTTTGTTTTTATAATAATAATTTTATTTGAGACTTTTTAGTTTTAATTTGTGGTATAGAAATGAGACGGTACACTTGGTATACTTTTTGACATTTTTTGTTAAAACCGTAATATAAACATGATATGATATTTATTTTTGAAATGGTCTTTTTACGACCTTTCATTTGGTACCCATATTGCTAAGATAAAAGAAAGAAATACACACATCCCCCCTTTTTCCCCCATTTACAGCCGCCAGTTTGAAAATTCATGTAGCCTATGTCACTTCTACAATTTTGCCAAAGTCAACGACACCTCACATGTCAAAATCTGTTCAGCCGTTTAGGCTGTAGCGCGTGCCGAAGAAATGGACATACATACATACATACGCTCGAAAAACATTACCCTCCTTCTCACGCAGTCGGGTAAAAATAGAGAGTATATACCTATGTAACTCTTGGCTTTTGGGAAGGTATTGGTGGAATACACATGCCATTCAAATTCAAAATAAGCTAATGATAATATATAGGCGTAGCGAGGTACAGCTGCCACAGGGATAGCGGTCACTTGTAATGTGTGCTCACGAGCTCCATAACTCCAATGTGGAGAGACTCTAAAATCAGTATAGGTCCTTACCCAGTCGATTATTTTCTTGTCTTCTATCTCTTATTATTATATACAAACTCACATTATCGAGATATTAGAATACTGTTAAGGAGGTATAGGTGTATAGATACAAGTATATGCGTATATATAATAATGCTTCATGCAAGTATAGGCTCAATAGTGAGAGCATGTACACTTTACCTGATAGTTTGCTAGTTGTCTTTTGCGCCGAACTTTGTCCTTTGGTTGAACCTGTAACATATTTCCTCATTTAATTATTCATAGAAACTTACTTGTTGTGCACGTTGAGCTGAGCAAAAGTGGTAAGTCCTCAGTGTGACAATGCCTGTAGTTTGAGTTACTTTTATTCCCTTCAGCTATGTAGGTATGTAATATATATTCTATGTTCAATTCAAGTCTTCTTTATGGCTTTATCCAGTAGATGAGGATGGCAACAATATAACATATTTGACTAAACAATAAAGTTTAGAGTTTACCTACTAGAACGAAGGATTAGAAGGAAGTAGGTAGATACATTATCAGGCTAACGTTTTAGTGGGCAAGAGTGTCTAAGAGGAATGTGTAGCTGAAATTTTCATCTAGCAATGGGTACTCACTTTGTGCCTTTTTATACTTGGATACATTTCTTTCATTTTGTCTAACAATTTATTTCTGAGTTCCTTGACCTGAAACATTTTTGTTATAATGATATTTACTATAACTGGTTCATTGTTATTTTGCCTAGTGTTATTCTGTACCGATGTTTCTATAACTCGAAATTATGATATATTCGAATTAATTTCTTCTTCTATACATCTATAGTATGGTGTTAGGCAGAGCGAGATAGTGACGAATTTCATTAATTTTTGCAAGTCCTAGGTCCATTTATAATATACAGCCGCACTTTTAAATACCTATAATAAACTTACGTCAATCGGGTCCCAGTTAGCGAATTCGTAGCCGTGTCCGTTGGTGAAAGGGCGAGCTGTTACAGCCAAGTCACTATCCTGTAAACATGGTCGGCATCATAGGATTGGTAGTCATTTTACTTACTCGTACAGTAAAAATAAAATCTTTATCAGCATAAGCTTACAGCGACTCACCAATTAAGTAATAGTGTTTTCGATTTATTGAGAGTTATTATTTTATTATTTATTTATTTACCTAGGCGAATTTTATGTTGTTAACTAATTTTTCTTCGAGCTAATAATTGTTCGATTAGAGATCTCCGAGGCACGGTAATGTAACAGCACCAACTTCCCAACTCGGAGTTGGGAAGTTCGTGCTTGGAATAATTACTCAACCTTTTTTGGTATTGACTCAAAACTCGTCGTAATTTCTGAGGCCTTAGAACCTATGACTTCGTGATCTGAGTCTAGATAGGCTAAGTATAAAACGAGGCAGTTATGACAAAATTAAATGAATAAAACAGTATGGACTGTGTTTGATTAGCAAAGGAACCACTTGCACAAAAGAGCAAGTGAAATAAAAAAAAAACATAAATAACGCGGAGTAGGTACTTGCACGAATGAGTGAGTATATACAGCTAATGTAAACTGTGGGCGTCGCCATATTGGCCTTGTCTGGTCTAGCGCCTTTTATTTTACCTATATTCGGCTATATCCGCAGCTAGCTGTACTGCGACATGTGATAGATGGACGAAAAGATTTGGATGGATTTATAAGGTAGAGATCCTGGGTTCGATTCCCGGCTGGGTTAATTTAGATTTTTTTAAATTGGTCCAGGTATGGCTGGAGGAAGGCTTCAGTCTTCAAAGCACAGTTGTACCATCAAGCGATTTAGCTATCTGGATTATATTTAGGTACTTGGATTATGGAAACCGAAAGCGATGTGGATTTCATTCTGCTCCTATAAAGTAAGTGTCCTGCCATCTAACATTGCATCATCATATACATTAGGTGTGTCAAAGTCAACAAAGGTGTGTGTGCAGTCAAAAGTTAACTAGTAGTAATTAATAAAAACGTGTATCAATGAACGTACCTCATGATTATCATGTGTGTCTGTGTCGTCACGTACGATGTCATCAGAATTATCACGTCTGTTAATATCTAAATCACCAGCTGTGTTTTCTGCTTTCACTTTATCATTTGTTCGTGATTTTTGTTGTTCCTGCGTGATAGACCATCAGTAAAAATAATATTTTCCTAACATTAAGGTTTTTTTTTAAAAATCATGCAGCAAATTTTGAATTTCTGGGAGAAAAGTTGTCTACGTCTCCACCATTGCTTTAAAAATGTGTTCTTGGTTCTATTAGTTTTCTTGTACTACGCTTGAAGAAGTAAGTTTTAAGTAATAACAAATACACAAAATCCTCAAGTCTGAACTACAAGCAGCATAATACAAGTGTAGCGTAGCCACACTACATTTTATTTCTAGTATATAAGATGGGTGTAAATAAACTACTGTTCTGAATCTTTATAATACGTCAGGAATTACAGAAATCTACTTCATGTATAAAAACGTGAACTTGCAATAAATCTGTTCGTGAACCTAGAAAACGTGCAAGAGATTAAGAACCACTAAAGATGATGTCAACATCACTGTATATATTAACCTATATCACCATATAAATCTGCTGAGCAGGACCAACGAGACATATTCATTTTAAAAAATGGGTTAAAATGAAGTAGAGCATACTGCTAGTCAAACATGACATTCTTGTTGACTTAATTAACTTTGTGTGAGTGTGCACATATTGCTACTCGTCACGTAGTAATAGAACTCACATTCTTGCAATTTTTATTGCACACTTGCACTGTAAGCGTTTGAAAAACAAAAAACGATGAGCCATCTTGGATTGACCAATCTATATCCACTATTTGTTAACGTACTTATAAACATTATTCTACTTGTCAATAACAAAAATGTTCGAGCCGTTTTCTACTTAAAAGATTTTGAAAGTTTATGTTCGGTTGCACTTTAAAATTTTACGATAATAATTTCGCTGTCTGAATTAAATCGAATCTGAAATAGAAACGATAGAGTTTCAGAACCCCTTTGTAAGGATTCTCTAGTCTTAAAGAATCTCTTTGTAAAGATTCTCTAGAGAATCCTTACAAAGTGTAGAGACACTTTACTCTTATTTTGTACTTATACTTACATCAACTAGTTCCCAGTTGTCGTATTGATAACCATGCCCATTTGTAAATGGGCGAGTTGGTTCAACCAGCTCTGTAGAAGTCTCCTGTGGATCTTTTTGCTTTATTGTGTGGTCCTGCAATAGCAGCAGAATTTGAATTGAATGTTTAATGTTTTTATTTTAATGTTTTTGGCGGAGACCCGACTTAAGCTCTCCACGTATATTTAACACTAAAATATTTTTCAATTGAATATTGTTAGTATAATATAAGCCTTTTGGGAACTGTTCTCAGTTTTTCAAATCGTAATTACACTGCTGTTTGGTGACTGCCTAGTAGCTCTCTAGTGAATAGCCTAGGTATATGGCTCCAGTCATGAGGGTCGGGTTGTCAAATAATTATAGGTTTTTCTTTCACCTAAGAAATTTTAGTAAGTTCTATGTTCGAAGACGGGCAGTTGGTGGTGTTACAACACCGTGCTTTGGAGAGCACGTTAAGCCAACGATCAATATCATCAATTCATCAACATCTAATAGTGATCGTTAATAAATTAAACATTATCGCCCTAAGCCCGCCAACTTGCATTGGAGCAGTGTGGTGTGTCTACACTCCATATCCCCTCTCAATAATGAGGTGGTTCATAAAGGCTTGGTGTTAGTAGGTATTTTCTCTAACTAATTCTGTGACTAAGACCTCTACTATCTCTATTGTTCTTTAGATTTCATAATTCTAGATATCTATAGAATAATGAGTTCATTTTTTTAAGTGAACGACTATTTTTTATTAAGATTTTTTTACGATAATGTTAAAAAATATTAAGTAATATAATAATTCAAAATGAATTTTCAGATGTTTTTGAATTTTTATTTAGTTTGTGTAGAATTTGTAAATATTACCTGTATCTGAACTAAAGTATACGCTGTCACTGAGACCAGAAGCTGTTCTGCAAACAGCAGTAGGATTATCTGTAACGTAAAAAAACATTGTATACGTACAAAAAATATATATGAAATAGTTAAAAATAAGGCCACTTAAGATTCAAAAGGTTTTGGGTTCAATCTCCGTCTGTGCTTTTTGGTTATATTTGGAGGTGCAAGGGGTAACATAGTATTATACATATTTAAAGAAAAACCAAGACTAGAAATCTGTTTTAAGTTAAAAAATATTTATTTAATAAATATTACATACCTGAGTATAGTACATTTTCACTGCACGATCACAATAGTACTAAACTGGAATGACTTTATAACTATTGAGGAGGCAGTATTGGTTGAGAAATATTAGATAATATTTATATAAAATTTTCTAATTAATATTTTATCATTTCTCTTTTTATCTTCAATTATCGCTATTAAATAATATCGTCTTTATTACTAATTCATAGATAAAAGAATTATTGATGAGAAATGTTTATGTTGTGTAACATTTTTACCATATGATACCAGTGAAGTAACTACAATGATTTTATATCCCGACAGACGAAATCAACAGATAAAAATAAAAAAATATATTGAAACTTTACTATATTTATTTCGTATAAATCTAAATCTATGTAAAATATGTTTGTTCCAGTGGATATGGAGTGGGTATGGAGGGTGAAATTTCAAGTACTTATCAAACTTCGATAATGCCTATAAATATACTTAACAGCTATGCTTCAGGTTGAAGGGCGTAGGGCAGAGATAGTAGAAGTCAGAACGTAGTTTTATTAAGTGCACCCTGTAAAGTGTTATAGGCGACGGCTAATCACTTAAGTAATATGCTTGATCTATCAACTATCAGCATTAAAAAATGAAAAAATTATGATGGTAAAAATAATACTAACACAATTTAAGAGATACATGAATTTAATATGTTAATTATAAAATATTTTGTGTATGTATAAACAAAATTATCTAAGAATTCATACTTTAGTTGTATTAATTTTAATATTAGCTGATATAACTCGCTCCTTATTTGTTACTATTTTGAAATTGTTCAAATCATTCAATAAAAGCTCAGGTTCCTTGAAGTTTTTCTCTTTTTTGATGAAAGCGGTTGATTCCTTTTGAAGTGCGGGCTTTTTTAAGTTATTTTTCGTTGTGTTTTGTACTGGCTTTGGCTGTATGTGTCCTTGGTATATAAGGCTGGCCCATAACTGTGACGGGGTTTTATTGATCATAGGTATACTCTGTTGGTAAGCATAAATGAAAGGTATTGTGTCATTTTTGAGTTCACTAGGAATGGGGAGAAAATCTTTACTTTCTGCATGAGTTTTCCAGTCTCTGGAGAGATTAAGTTTCATTTCAAAAGTAGGTTTTTCTGTTGTTTTAACATTTGAAAGTTCTTTATCTAAATCTAATTTGTTTGAAATTTTTTTAAGGAAAGTTTGTAGTATTTCTGTGTTCGTATCAATTTTGTTTAATATTTCAAATGTTACTTTCTCATTTTGTTTTATTGTGTCTATTATTAGCGACTCTGGCCCTAAACGAGGGTGGAAGGGAACTGAAAAAGTTAACCGGCTGCCGCTCAGGGTTTGATTTTCAGACGATTTATTTATTTTTGGTATTTCAGTAGTTGTCGGTAATATAACAATAGTATGAGCCAGTCCCGAAAAGGCTGGCGACATTGTTGTAAACGAAGTTGTTTCAGTGTTGTTTATAGGATCTAAGTGTTTTACAAAACTTAGATTTTCTTCATTTTTTGCTTCCAAGCTACTTCCATCATTCCTAAGTAACTTAACTGTTCCATCGATATTGTACATTCTGTTTGATTCAATAATTTTTTCTAAATGATTACTTTCCGTAATTAAACTATTTAATTGACGATCAATATTTTTTTTATGCAATTTCAGTAATGCTTTTATTTGTTTTTGTTGATCATTATAATTTAATGACGCGCCACGTGTGTCGTGAGTTTTGTTAAGTGTTTCTATTTTAGATATTTGGGACATATTCAGCAAAGTATAATAACGAAAACCATTTTCGTCGAAACTTTTATTAACAATGGTGTGAATTTCTTTAAATCTTGCATTTGTATTAGTTTTGTTTTTTGGTGACATTTTAACTGTAATCTTATAATCGCTTCCTGCTAAAGAAGGCATCATTGCACCACGAATTTCCTCGTCCTTTGGTACACTTAAATTTTGCAAGACTCTAACAAGGTTGTGCTCAGTTGTTGTTTTGCTATATTGATAACCTATCACTGGCTTACTTGATGGTTCAGTCCTGTATGGTTTATCATTCATCTGATATTTATTTAAATATGCTTCTTCTTTTGAGTTAGAGTTTTTGTCTAAAAATATGTGAGGGTATAGAGACATAAGTCTGTTTGACTTTATAGCTGTACTATACACATTTTCATTTAGTCGTGATGGTATGTAAGGACTTTGAATTCTATATATATTATCAAATGGTATCTCCTCATCGTAATATTGGTTGTACTTATTTATTTTTGAATCTGCTGTTTCTACAGCTCGTATCATAGTTTCTTTATCTGAATAAGTGTTTTCTCTTGAAATAAAAAATATGTTTTCTTCTGAATTTTTTTGTTGCATCTTCGAAATATCTTTAGCAATTATTCTTATGTTATTAACTTGACGTTTATTTCGTTTTTTCATCAAAATTACTTTTTTATTTACCATTGCTTTTGTATTCAAAAATCTATTTAATTTAATTTTAGATTTCAAGTTTGATATTTTTTTCACATTTAAAGATCGCCTCCTTCTATTAGCAAGATTAACAAGATTAGCAATCGTTAATATTTCAGATGGTTTTAGTTTTTTATTAAGTATTTTTTCATCTACAATTATAGGTACTTCTTTCAAGGATACATCATTGCTTGGAGCATCATATATTTCATTTTTATGAAAATTATATGTGTCATTACTACGTTTGAATATATTCAAATATTTATTAAATGACGGGTTTTCTTTGAAAAATGATTTAAATATATTTATATTATAATAATTAGGTATTGAACGTCTATAAATAGTATGTAACTTTTCAACATTTCTTTTGCCTATTTCATGACCATTTTCAATAAAATTATGGTCATGGTTAACAGCGGATTCACTACTAATTATCTTATGTGTATTATCGTATGTTCTATGATATTCTCTAATCAAATTTTCTAATCCGTTAAACATTTTCATACTTTCTTTATCTGGAGGTTCACCTTTGTACTGATTAAAACCAATTGAAAATCCAGAACCAGCAATGTTTTTTAAAATAAAGGTTACATTATCAGAATTAGAATCTAATACTTCAGAGCTATCATCGTTGTCGCCTGTTTCTGTATTTAAAGGCTTTTGCAATCTCTTTGAAAAACCGTTCCTTCTTATAACTTGGTCGTAATCAATATTAAGTTCATTCATTTCTGCAGAGTTAACAGATTTTGAAATAGATAAAAAGTTTGGACCTTTATATTGCTTTTTCCATGTGTTTCCATGTCTGTCGACTATGTTTTCGAGGGGCCCCGAACTTTTACCAATGGGATCAAGTTGTCTATGTTCAATAGGATCTACAGGCAGTATTTTTTTTGGGGGTGAAATATTTATCTGATTGGCAATGGGGTCCTGGGTTCGTTTAACAAATTTTATATGCTCAACGCTATTATGTTTTTTTTCAATATCAGATCGCAATGCTTTTTGTATCTTATCAATAAGACTTCTCACAAGTTTCTTTTTCTTTTCTCCTTTTATACCTTTTCCATCTAAATGTGTTTCGATTTCTATGTACAAATCATCATCATCTTTGCTCTCACGTCCATGCATGGATTTCGTTTTTGACAATGTTGTTACATTATTTAGGTATCGGATTTTGATCTGTCTTTTCAAGCGTTGAGTTTTTATCTTTTCGAAGTTTTGAATTGAAAGTTTTTTCAAATATTCGTCTAATACTGTGTTAAGTAAAGGAGTTGGCTTATTTCTATGAATATTATGGTTTAGTTCCGAAGATTTAGATTCGGCTGTATATGTATTAGAATAATTATGACTATTTTCCGGTTTTACAATGTTATTATTTCTGCTATTATTGTTTGGCGACTTACTATCGTCATGCATTTGATTTATTTTGATAGATTTTCCGTTATATATCAGTTTTATAAGTCCTTCAATGTTTTCATTTAGATGTCTGTAAATAATTATAAAATTATTATTAATCCATACCTAAATTATACATGGTAAGAAAATAGTGCTTATATGATATTGTATTAAAAATTAAGTAAAACTAATCAACGTTATCTTACGTTTTATTCGGTTTTTTGAATATATCCTTGTCTTCATTTATTTCAATTATAGTTTTGATAAAAACTTTATCCTCTGTAAAAATTATTTAATGTAAACAAAAATTAATTGTATTTTAAATAGGTTATTGAAAAACTTAAGAATACACGTTTTACCTTTCCTAATGAAATTTTTACTTGTAGTACTTATTTCGTTAAAAGGTGTTGTTTTTGCTATTTGTTCTTCTAACTTCTTACATTTCATAAATTCCTCGAATAATTTATGTTCATCGTTATTATGCATCTTATTTTTGTCACGTGATTCGTTTAATATCTCTTTAGAATCAACAATAGCATTTAATATTTTTAGTTTCTCATCTATAAATAATAAAATTTAGAATTGAAACTTTTGTGAGTGCTTTTCATGTTATCGAAATAAAAAAATGTCCAAGCTTACGTGTTTATTGTCGCCCCCCACATGAGTTTGAATCTATCCGGGCATACTCCAACAGTTGCAACGAGAGTGTCACCATTTCTCTATTTAATTGATTATTTTAAAGTTATGATTACACGAAATAATTTCAGATCCTAAAATAACTGCTTCGTTGATCCATAGTTAGCCGATGTGTCTCCAAATTACGAGATCCTTGGTTCGAGTTGTTGAACAGGCAATAGAATAACTGAGTTTGTCTTTATTCTAAGAAATTTTCAGTAAATATTTTTGTAATAGGCCGATAATGATGAAAAATTGATAGTATGTTGTAAGGAATAGAAGAAGATATGTGTTAATTTAAAAGTACTAGCATAAAACATTTACCTGCAGAAATTTTATTTTCACTGCCTTTATTCAAAGTTTGCACAAGCATATGAACTTTTTTATATACATCGTTTATGTCCATGTGCCCAATTAAGCCTTTCAAAAGAATATTGTGCAGTGCAAGATGTAGTAAATCATCATTCCTAATGATTGATGCGCTATTGTCCTTGTCTTTTGTAACTTCAAGTTTCTTTGCCGTAGTAGTTTCAAGCTTTTGCTCTTTTTTTGCATCTTGTTCTTCTTTATCTATTTCTTCCAGAAGATTAGCTAATCTTCTAGAAAGCATTTTTTTCACTGCAGGATTCTTGATGTGAATAATTGGTTCTGATTCTAAAATAATTATAATGATTCACTTACAGTATATATTTTTGAAAGGTTTTTTTAAATATATTATTATACCAGTGTTACCTATGGATCGTTTAGTTCTAAATAACGGGCTTATATCATTGTCGTGGTTTTTATATTCGTTAAATTTTATGTATTTTGTTTCACCTTTGAGAGTATCTTCTTCATTAACAAAAGTTTCTGAAACGTCCAAACTGTCTGGAGTGTCTGCAATATGTCCAAAAATTTAGTTTTATGGATGTACTAAAATTAAAGTTATTACAACAAAAAAGAAATGTGTACTTACTTTTTTTCTTAATAGATAACAAACCATCGATATCTACAAAAACATTAGTCAAAATTACAGTAAATGTAAATGCAACAACCAATAATGTAACACAAAATACTCTGAAAAACACAACGTCGTAGTCGAATGTTGACATCTTTATTCATTTAACGAATACTTCTTTTAAATGCTTCTTTAATAACTTTACTGTACTACTATAACATATAAATAAACACCATGATGACGTATTTTTAAACGATTTATTTTTTCTATATGATAAAATTGGAATGATTTAAATTGTTTAAATAGATCAATTTATGGCATATTGCCAACTTTAATGCTGTTTTCGTCTGCGCGTTTAATAGTTCCACTAGTGACTGCTGTGTTCTGTTGTTTTATAAATAATGCCATTGAATTACCATACAAAGCAAATCTTTTAGGATTTTTTTGAGTCACACAGTTTTTTATAACATCCGTATTGTGTGTTACACAAATAGAACAAACAAGAATAAATATTTCTCCTTTCTCTCTTTCTTTGATACTTTAATTTTCATGTAATTAGATATTTTGATATATCATCATCATCATTATCATCATCATCATCATTGCCATCGACACCATCATAATCATCATATAAAATCCAGAATGTTTTTTTCATATCGACTACAAGTTGGCCCTTGACTGCTATCACACCTGATGTTAGGTGATAATGCAATCTAATGGTCCACTAAAGGATTGTCTTTCTTGTAGAAATTTGGAACTTAGATCAACCAAGTTGCTCCAATGTGAGATTTGCAGCATCACTGACTTCTAGTTTGCTACATTTTTCTTAACGAAAGAGAAGCTATGATAGGGCTAATGATAGCCCGATTTGGGACTTGAACCCACGTTCTTGTGAGCTGAATTCGTTTTGACTCAACTACACCAACAAAGTAGTTTGGTTAGCATATCATACTTCCGGTGGTTTAATAAAACTCCCCTAAAAAACTTTCCATTCCAGTCCATTTTTCACATACTTAAAATTGGGTGAGATTTTAGTCTGGTCTATAACTATTATAGTACATATTATTATCTATAGTTCGGTTATTTTATTAAAAGAATAAATGTATACAAAAGACCGCTATGTGAAAGCGGACGAGTAATGTCACCGTTAGTATCTCTCCTAAGCAAGAAAGTTTCTAAGTGCAAGTTGTATCACTTTAAGTAGGAACTAATTTTATTTGCTTAGTTGGATTACACACAGCAATAACACAAAATGGTATCACAACTCCTAATTTATTTATTGACGTGACAACGTCTTGTAATTCGATAAGCCGGCTGCACGCACGAAAAAACATGACGTCATGCGTCGTTACCTCGCTTTGAGGCGTTCCATGTAAGGCTTTTGAAGTGCAAGTGTAGAACGCGGAAAGAGACAAAAAAGCACAATGGGCCTTTGTGTTCGGCAGAGTTAACATTTCATGTTGCTATTAAATATAATTATTAAATATATTAATTTTAAATTAAAAATTAATTTATTTATAAATTAATATATTTATTATAAATTTAAAATATAAATTTATAAAATCAAAATCAATTATTTTATTAATTTAAATTAATATTTATAAAAATATACTTAAATTAAAAATTTTAATAATCAATTAAATGCTACCATTCCATCAGTATTTTCTTAAGACATTGTCACGTTCAATTATCGTCAGTAAACCGACTTTACAGACAACCAATATTTTTATATGTTTTTTATTTCTTATGATTGGTTACAGTATGACACTAAGCAGACTTTGATAAAAAATGACAAGTGACAATCCTTCTCATTTTGACATTCAGTTAATATAATAATTATACAGTATAATAATATATTTTTATTATTTACAATTTTTAAAACAAAATTTAAACAAAAAAGAATTATGCGTATGTGTTGTTCCTTATTAATTAACATTTTCATGTTGCTTCATCAAAATGCTTATCAAACCATCCCTCTTCTCATAATTTTTTCGTTAATTCTGGAAAAATAGGAAACATTCATTTAAATTTGTTAAAATTATGTTATAAAATAATTAAACACTACACTAATATTATAAAAGTGAGAGTTGGTGTGTATGTTTGTAACTCGAGCACGCCGGAACAATTTGTCTCGTTATCTCTATCACTAGTTTTCTTTTCATTTATTAAAGAAGAAAGATAACATCCGTATTATTCCATAATACTTGAACCTAGAGCCTCGTGACACAAAGCCAGATAGAAAGTTAAATTAGAAAAAAAAAGAAATCAGTACGTTGATATACCTCCTAACTTCAGCGCGCCTTTGCGCCTGTAGGTCTAAAGCCATGGGATCAACCTGGACTTTAGAATTGCTGTCGAGGCCTGGCATTATGTCAGAAAAGCCGTCACTATCCATATCACCTGCAAAGAAAATGAATGGTAGAATTTTTGTAAGCACCCCGAGTTTATGACGAAGACCTAAGCCATGGAAATTGCACAAAATCCTATGTAAAAAATGAAAATGAAGGATTCTTTGTCTGATTTTAAAGTAAATCTTAAAATATAGGTATCTATAATATCTAAGTTTATTTTATAACAGGAAATCTAAAAATTACGTCCGTTGCTCGGGTCAGCCAATTTAATATAAAATTAAAATTGTCTAGTTCAGTTAATAAAACTGAAGTTTTACCAAGATGAATCCTTGAGAGCGTCTTTGTGAGGAATTTTAAAAAATGTATTTACCAAAGCGTACAATGTCGCTGGCGTGTAAGCTTCCGTCGTAGTAAACTGTACCTTCAGTGTCTGGTTTTATGTCTGAAATTGCAATATAGATATTGTTATAGTGATCCTACTAATCTCCATCAATCCATTTTGAATCTATTTTAAATTTAATCGTAAACGTATTTATTTTATTAATAAAAACAAAGTTTTCAAAATCACGAATATTGAATGTTTTTGTTTCACTCAAGACACAAGACAGTCTTGTACAAAATCATGCAACATCAAGTGGTATTGGCCAATTTTCAGTTAGTTTTGGTTAAAAAAATATAGATGTAAAAGAAGCTGTATAAATTTTCTCATAGATTTTTGTCATCCAAATGTAGCTTTGTTGCTCGTTAAATTACGTACCATATTCCTTTAATTTGTTCTCGAGCTCGTCGTTATCTGCAAAAAATAATAATGATAAACAGATAACACCCTAAGCTTCCTATGTATCCCGTGGTTTCTTGGCCCCTTTTTATACAAATATTTTGATGATGACATTATAATATTAGCTATTAGCGAGTGAAAGCGCTATCAAAATCGGCTTAGCCGTTTCAAAGATTACCCTGAACAAGTAAACAGACAGATCTGTCAGACAAAAATTTCAATAATTGTTTTTATAATCTAAGTACCGTATATATGTCTATAAAATTAACAATCTTCTCATATATTTAATTGACAGATTATTTATATTTTTACGGGAAGATTTAGGTAAAAAATAAAATAAGTATTAAGTATAGTATAGTATAAAAGAAGTATCCTGAGTTAAGGAAAAAAGGATACAGTTACCTGGAAAATACGCGAAAGAATCTGCAGTTGTTGTTGTAGTCTGGACATTTTGTTTCGGTTCTTTTGGAATTGGCGATATTGCTGGAACAATTAACTTAAATTTAGTTATATTTATATCTTTTGACTAACTTTTGTGTTGGACGGTTGGTTGAAGTAAGTAATATTAAACTAATGCGAGTTTATATTACAATTATGTTAATTACTTTTGAATATGAAGACACTTACGCAATATTTGAACTGCTTGATTGCGTGCTGGTGACGAAGTACTGCGAGCAGTTGATGTTTCCTTAATCATCGGAGATATTTTTAAGTCTAAAAATAAAAAAAATAACTAATATTATTTCTACGCTATTGACTTTTTATCGAGACTTATATCATAGCGTTTAGTATCAACAGTTAAAAAAGTAATTTCTGAGCTGAAAAAAGAATAATATACAAACGTAGCGAATTTTTTTGGCCTGTAACTCAGCCAATGAGCTAATTTTGATTAATTTGCGTGCTGGGATATATGGAATAAGAGTTTAGACTACTATTAAGCACAAAAGTAAGTTTAAAATTATACTGAATCAGAATGTAATAAATAATTTTTAAGCACCAAATCATTGATTTTATCTAATACAATTTGGCATTTCTTACCTATTACTTTAAGCCTTCTTAACGCTTTTTCAACACACCAATTTAACATCTGTAAATTTATATTCTGACCTATTTCCTTGCAAAAGTTTAGAGCCATTGTTATAAATGGATCTTTTTTAGGAGTGTCTACTTTTGAAAACTCAGTTTTAACTAAATTATCTTTTACATCAGACACACTGTTAATAGGTGTTCGAGGATCTTTTAAAACTTTGTTCTGTTTGTTCTTCTTAGAATGCTTAATCCAACGTCTATTTCTATGTATTTCGTTAGCTTTGTTTGTTTTATTAACGGGCTTCAAATATGTCGTTTTGAGTTTTGTTTTTTGGTTTCGTTTATTTTTGTTGCTGTCTGTAGCTGCTATGAACGTCGCTAAAATTTTATTTTTCATCAAATCGTCAATAAATGTATTGTTGAAATAGTATTTGTAGATTAATTCGTCAACGGGTTGATAATCTTTTTCGTCTAAAATCATTTGGTCCTGATTTTCAAGGCGACTTAATGTTGGTATAGAAAATAAATTGATTTTCACTCTTTCAGTTGTAGTGGAGGATGATGTAGTAGATAGTATTTTATTGGGAATTCTTATAGGCTGTATTTTTTTTGGTTTAGTTATAACAGTATTTACTTTGGTTGGACTTATTGTGCTAGAGTCCATGAAGACTTGTTTAGCCTTTTTTAATATTCGTGCAAAATTATTTTGTCTACTCGATATTTCAGCTTGAGTTTTTGCTATGATATTTTGTTGTGAGTTTATCTTTGCATTTTGTGCCAACATTATTTTTTGCACGCTGTAAAATTGTCGCTGCTGTTCTAAGAATTTTTTTTGATGATTTTCGAATAGTTTTAAATTTTTAGTCAAATCTTCTTCTCCTTTGTTAAATTTTTGCTCTTTCTCTTTTAATTTTACCTCCATTCTCTTTAATTCCTTATCAAGGTTGACCATAAATAAATACTTAGAATTAAAGTCTTTAAATTTACTCTCCAACTGCTCAGCATTTTTAGTAAAATCACCATTAAGATCGTACAACTTATTGTGTATCCTTTTTATATCCTGATGCTGTTTCATAATCTTTTTGAACGTCTTTGTAAGCATTGTCAACACCTTCAACATACCTTTTTCATTTATGGGTTTGTTTTTTACAACATCTTTCTCCGGTATAATTTTGTATACATTAATATTTGATGCGGGTGCAGTATCCCAAGATATGTCCTCCTTGTTAAATACACTTCGGTCCATATTGTTAATTTTTCCGTTTGTGCTGTTTAAATCTTCAGTGAATTCAATTTTTTTAATTAATTCATTTTCAGTTTCATAGTCGTGTTGATTCATACTTCGTTTTGGTACAGTATTTGTTTTATTTAAGTGAAATTTATTTATATTATCGATAGGAATTATTGTGTATGTCAAATTATAATTTACAGTCGAAGAATTTTTTTTAATAATGTTGTTTAGGGTGTCGATACTTTGGGTGGTAGCTTTGTTATGACCGTTTGATCTTTTTATTCCAATTTTGTTATTTGTATTGTCGTTCTCATATAGATTATTCATGTTATCATTTTGATTGTTCAGCAGTACAGCTACCTCGTAAGGGTAGTCGTTGAAGACTGAAGATGGTTTCAAAGTTGAAATGAATTTTGATACACCTGCTCGTATATTTAGACAGTTAGATTTACTATCGCATTTTACCTTATTACTTGCATGTAGTCTCGATTGGTCTGAAAATTATTCATTAATTATTTGAATATGTTAGACAGCTGAGTGGCGCAGTGGGTAGTGACCCTTCTTCTGCGTTCAAGGTCGTGGGTTCAATTCCCACATCCGGAAAAATGTTTGTTTGATGAGCATGGATGTTTTCGAGTGTATGAGTGTCTATCTATATGTATTGTAAGTATTTTTTATATTTGTTGCGAGGTGGATCTACGCTCCATATCCCCTTTCCAAAAAAAAGGGATGTTCATGGTGATGATAATGGTCTAATAGATCGTAAAAACAAAAACTATTCGCAAGTTTGCATTCCAGAGTCAAAGATTTTATAGTTATTTAAATTTGATAAATATTGTCATATGAGGTGCCTGCGTCTTGCATTGTATTGTTTGAAGTTAAAGTTAAAAAAATTATAATAATATATTTCTTTTGATTAATTAATTTTATAGGTATGCATACGTTTATTGACAATTGTTGAAACTTATACTTGAAATGATTTTCGATTAATATATATCAGCTCTACTAACCATTCGCCGAACGTTTACTCCTATCCATGTGGAATCCAGAGAAAAATGCCGAATTAGCGACATTGTTCTGTCCCAACGCGTCATAATTATTTTGAAGAACACTATCAACATCGAGCGAATTTGCTCTGAATATAAAATCTTTCGTATACTTCCTATCTCTATTGTTTCTTATCCACAAACCCTTATTTACAATGTTGTTTCTCTCCAACTTCGGTTTCACATAATTCGATTCAGCTTCCGAATACGCGGCAGACATAAAACTCATTGTAATATGTAATACTTTCAAGTAAATCGATATCTTCAATGGTTTACACATCACTAATATATTACTTGTATTACGTACGACTGCAATGAAGTGGCAGATGAATGAATGTAAATCGATTTCGGAATGTACCCGAGGTTTTAGTTTGTTTGTAAATATGGATCTAGAGATGTCGGCGCAACGACGAAACGTTATCGACTTGCGAGTAAGTACTTTTATTAGTTTCATGCATTTTTTAATTTGTTTCTGATAATGGTACTACCTACGTTAAGGGCCCAATGCGCTAGAATAGCGACCCCGCACTGGAATGCGCAGTGTTGATCGACTCCCCAACTAGGTGGAGTGACAACATTAAATGTGTAGCAGAGAGCCGCTGGCCACGAGCGGCTCAGGATCGTTGTGTTGGGAAATCCCTAAAACCGCCTATGCCTAGCATTAGGACATCCATAGGCTGTCAATGCTGATGATGAATGGTACTACTACGACTAGGTACATACTACCTAATTAGTACTTACAACATCCACCCACACACCACATCCATGCGCCCAATATTACGTTAATTTCAATGATTGTATTTTCTGTTACTTTTACTTTCTTGTATATTTTATTTGATGCAATTTTATAAATTATTATTATTTAGTATTAAATATATATCTGCTTTGCTTAAATCATCATGAATCTCTTTAAATGGATATCGACAATAATTGATTATCCAGTGCCGCACTACTGTTTACGTTTTAACATCAATTTTATTGAGTGTAGTTCACACAGAAATGTTTTATTGTATTTTTTAATCGATTCAATATTTACTGACGATAACACTACAGTGATTGTTTATAAATCTTAATCCTTGACTGAATCACGTTGAAATTTGCATGATCAAACGTTTTCAGCATTTTTATTGCTTAAGGTACATTGTATGTGCAAGCTAAGCGTATACCAACTGCAGACACAAAAGGTGGCAAACTCCAATGCTTGGAGTAAATCCGGACATATTGATCTCTATCATATAATAAGTTAAATGAAAAACATCATGTAATCATTCCGTTTATTTATAAAATGTATTCATAAATATATAGGGATAAAAGTAACTATGAAATTATACTATGCATTATTTTAATACATATTTATTTGATGTTTACAAAAGCTTTTCATAGACATAATATGCTTCAACTTAATGAAAAATATTAATTTTTCATATTTTATGTTGTCACTCGCTGAGTTTCCTGTAAATAAAGAAAAATAATTACTACAAAATATATGGTAATAGCTTAAATAGATTGTTAAAGTTTAATGAAACGGACTGTCTCACTAACCAAACTATTTAACGTAACCTATTTTATATGAAAAGAGGAGTATTTTATAGCAAGCCTTAAATATCTCATGTAGAAAAAGACATTTTACTGTATAACACATAAATTAATGATATTATGATATTATAATATAATAATATAATTATACTTTAATAGTATAATTATACTTTGATAGTAATTTTACCTCTTAATACAAGGCGCCTCCCAAAACTTCTGTTCAGATCCGTACTCTTCACCGTCCTGTATTGTCTGTGGCATGTTTTTGCCCATAGACTCCGGCAGGAAGAGGCATAGACAGCCGCCGAATATGCCTATAGCACCTAGTATCAGAAGTGGGATCTCTGGAGAGATTGTAGCCTGTTAGCAAATTACGATCCATGAGATGTGTATACATAGGTATACACCCACCCTATGTTTTGTTATAGTCATTGTATATACATATAGATATACAATGACTATAACAAGACACAGGGTTGGAACAACAAATCGAAGTATATTATTATTAGAACACTTATAGCAACACTCCCTGGTTCCCGGCCTGCCCGCGAGCGGCGCCGTCCATGTAGATATTTGGTCTAAGTATCCCACTAGCGCCGTCAACTCCTGCGGCTTATAAAAACAGTACGCCTTAAGCGTTGAAGGGATACGTATACATGTTTGGTAATCGTTCCCCCCCGCGTACTCGGGAACGCGCAGTGTTTTTAACGTAATCTTTTTGTACAATGCTGAGTTAATTGTAAACAAATATAATAGCGGGTGTGTGAAGTTAGTTAATAAACATTTGATGGACACTACTTTCGTGTTTTGTTTAACGCCCCGCGATAAATGGCGTCCAACTAGTGGCCTACGTACCTAAAGGCTATAAACTTTGAACTAAGTGTTGGTGTTGTTTAGGTACAAAGTGTAGTTAAAAGAAAAAAAAACTATCGTACGATCTGTGTATAGTCGTTTTTTGCATAATATATAGACAATATCAAACACAGATTCTGTTGTTCAACACAAATTAACTTACAAACAATTGTTTTAGTGGTTCGATAGTGATGCATGGACTATTTTAACGAACTTTCTTGTTATGTAAACAATTGTTTTAGTGGTTCGATAGTGATGCATGGACTATTTTAACGAACTTTCTTGTTATGTAAACAATTGTTTTAGTGGTTCGATAGTGATGCATGGACTATTTTAACGAACTTTCTTGTTATGTAAACAATTGTTTTGGTGGTTCGATAGTGATAAATGACTATTTAACGAACTTTCTTGGTGTAGTCGTGATAGGGGATGCAATACTCAACATTTTATTCGCAATTGTAATGCCTCAGACACGTAGTAAGACGGGTCTTACTCTTAGTGAGGATCAGGTTTCGGATATGTCGACCGCGGACGAGTTTCCTGAGGCTGGCGCTAGCCACTCGTCTTCTCAACCTACTCAGGTGTTGATGACAGATCAACAGCTGTCGCTCCTCCTGCAGCAGGTGCTGCGCGCTCAAAGCATGGATCCACCACCTTCTCCATCATGTCTTTTAGCCGGTAATTTCGCTAAATGTTCAGCACGTTTTGATGGGACTAAGGACAGTGACGTGCTGGCGTTTATAGATGCGATTGAAACGTACAAAGATTGCGTGCCTATGGAGGAGAGGATCGCTATACGCGGTCTACCAATGCTACTTACGGGCATCGCGGCGACATGGTGGCAAGGCGTTAAACAGTCTGTTCATACGTGGACCGAAGCGACAGACTTACTGAGGAAAACGTTCGGCCCCCGCCTTCCTCCACATCGTATATATCGGGAGTTGTTCAGTAAGGAACAAGGTGAAGAGGCAACTGACATCTTCGTGTGTAAGGCGCGCGCTCTAATATCGCAGCTTCCGCCTCAGACGCTTCGAGAAGATGTTCAACTAGATATGGTGTATGGTCTTTTAAACAAACGCATAAGAGAAAAAGTGGCTCGTAGCTCCTTTACAAGTTTTATGGAGCTTATTGAGCAAGCGCGCCGTGTCGAAGACTTGTATGAAGAGAGTCATAGTTCCGGCCGCCGCAATCCAGCAGTTCCAAGTGTTAAGGAGTTTACTCGGGAGGTTACGTCTCCATGTGTACCGAGTCCGACATCACACACATCTCAATCTTCAAGTATGAGGAAGTTACGGGAAAAGTGCGTTTATTGTAAGCTGTTTGGACACAGAAAGGAAAATTGCCCCAAACTTAAAAAGAAAGAAGGGGATGCCAAGATGGTTGAGGATACTAGCCATGATGGTAACCGAGTAACGCTTACCTGTTTTGGGTGTGGAGCCCCTGGCGTCATCAGGTCTCGCTGCCCGACGTGTACGACGAAAACGGCGACTACAAATGGACAATCGTCATCGTCCGCGTTTTTGTCGGTTACCGCGAGCGGTGTAGGTGTTAATCCGCGTAGTAGGCCGATTTTAAATATTGAAGTGCTCGGTCAACGTGGGCGTGCGATTATAGACACTGGTGCGAAACAATGTATAGCTAGTAATAGTTTTAGAAATTATTTAGTTAAGTCTGGTATTAATTTTAAGTTTGTAAATTTAGAGTTAAAATTTGCTGATGGTTCAGTGCGATCTGAACCTGTGGAAACGGCGTGTGTTGAGGTTGGCGTGAAAGGAGTAGTAATCCCTACGTTATTTATAGTATTACCTAATGCTAAAGATTCATTGTTAGGAATGGATTTCATAAACGATGCTGGCATGGTACTTGATTTTAGTAATAAGTGTTGGTCGATGTCACGCGTAGCTGGCAGCTTCCCACTGGAGTATGAGACTCTGGAAGAGTCTATTAAGTGCTCAGCGGTGCAGTTGCAGTTACGAGAAGATGAAGGTTCTTCTTTAGGCTCACAGCAACGGGAGGCTCTATCGGCTTTATTGGAGAAGAATGAAGATATCTTCCAGCCAGGGGGAGCTCCGACGAAATTTGCTGTTCATCGAATCGACACTGGTGAGTGCAAACCCATTTCAGTACCTCCATACAGGATAACTCCAGCCAAGAAGGAAATCATGAGGAAGGAAATTGACAGGATGCTAGCAGAAGGGATTATCGAGGAAGCTGACTCCGAGTGGACCTCACCTGTAGTGTTAGTACCCAAAAAGAATGGAGAAGTTAGGTTTTGCGTAGATTACAGGGCTCTCAATTCTGTTACTCGAACCGACAAGTATCCTTTGCCGGTGATTGATGAGCTGCTGCAGTCTACGACCATGAATAGTGTAATGAGCACTATTGACCTGAAGGCAGGTTACTGGCAAATCGAAGTGGCTGAGGAAGATAGGAATAAAACATCTTTCGTTTCTCCTTACGGGACTTTCAGGTTCCGGAGGATGCCATTTGGATTGAAAAACTCGCCGTCAACCTTTCAACGGCTTATTGACAGGTTCAGAGCAGGCCTTAAGGATGTGAAGGTAGTAGCTTATCTTGACGATATCCTGATTATCTCAGAAAATTTTCAAACTCACCTAGAAGATCTTAATATGATCTTTGATCGCTTACGGTTATTTGGATTACGTGCTAACCGCAACAAGTGTGTTTTCGCGAGACAGAAGGTGACCTATTTAGGTCACGTGATTTCTGAGAGAGGTATCGAACCTGACCCAGGTAAAGTGAAAGCTGTTTTGGACATGAGACCTCCGAAAAATCTTAAAGAGTTACGGACGTTCTTACAGACCTGCTCTTGGTTCAGGAAATTTATTCCGCAGTTTTCCGAGGTCGCACGTCCCCTTACTGACCTTACAAAGAAGAATCGACGTTGGCACTGGGGGGAGGACGAATCAAATGCTTTTGAGCAATTAAAGGTACTACTTACGTCCAGTCCGATTCTCAGGCAGCCAGATTTCAACGAACTGTTCATTCTCCGCACAGACGCGAGTGCGTTTGCGTTGGGTGCCGTTTTGATGCAAGGGTCCGAAACCAAGGACGAACGCCCCATTGAATATGCCAGCAGGTTATTGACAGCTGCTGAACGGAATTACCACACTACTGAGCGCGAAGCTTTAGCGGTAGTATGGGCCTTAGATAAGTTGTTTTTTAGAAGGTGCTCAGGTAAGAGTTGCTACTGACCATCAACCCTTACGATGGTTGTTGTCAGTCAAGACGCCTAGCGGCCGATTAGCTCGTTGGGCTATGAAGATTCAGTCCTATAATTTAGCAGTGGAGTATACCCCAGGTAAGGTGAACGTGGTCGCAGACACGTTAAGTCGTCCTTCTGGAGTTGACACCCCCTGTGATGTCTGTCCCGTCGTGGTGGATTTGCCTCACAAGACCCCAGAGGAAATTCGAGATGCCCAGCTCGCAGATCCAGTAATAAAGGTAATTATACAGGATTTTGAAGAGGGTGATCCTGATGCTTCCACTAAATGGACTGACCAAGGGTATTACCTGGATCAAGGTGTGGTTCTCCGAGCAAATGATTCGGAGGAGGTTGACGAGCCGAAGTTGTTAGTTCCGGCAGCTATGCGCGAAGAAGTACTCCAAGCACTTCATAATGCACCGACAGCTGGTCATCTCGGAATTGAGAGGACCTTTCGTCGTATAAGAGAACATTTTTATTTTCCAGGGATGAGACGTTTTGTGGAAGAATACGTCAAAAGGTGTGAGATCTGCCAGAGATTTAAGTCTCATAACCAGAAGCCTCCTGGTTTTTTGCAGATTCCCGAGCTACATCAGAGGTTTGAAGTCCTTGCGATGGATTTGTTTGGTCCTTTACCCCTAGGTCCGCAGGGTGAGAAGTGGGTCTTCTTGGTGGAAGACACAGCTACCAGGTGGGTAGAATTATTCCCTCTCAAGGACGCAAAAGCCGAGACTTGTGCCCAAGTGCTGGTCGAAGAGATCTTCTTAAGATATGGATTTCCCCGTCGCATCATCAGCGACAATGGTACCCAGTTTGTATCAGCCGTGATGCAGAAGGCTTTGTTTGTTTTAGGGGTGAAGCAAAGTCTGATTCCTGCTTACCATCCCGAAGCTAATCCTGCCGAGCGTAAGAATAGAGATTTAAAGCAAACTATAGCTATGTTAGTTGGACCAGAACATAGAAACTGGCCCAATGTATTGCCTATGGCAAGATTCGTACTTAATACCAGCTATAATCAAGGCACCGGTAAGACAGCAGCCTTTTTGAATTTCGCAAGAGAATTGCGATCTCCCATAGAAGTCTCGTGTGATATAAGCACAATTGTGGGACAGGAGAGATTTGTACCGCAAATAACGCCGTACTTGCAAAGGTTTGCCGCCCTTCTTCCAAAGGTAGCCGAACGGGTTAAACGACAGCAGGAAAGTCGCAAGGTTGTAGCCGACAAGCATCGTCGTGAAGAGCCTTCGTACCAGGTAGGTGATCTGGTATTGTTAGAGACCCACAGGCTCAGCTCTTCCGCTCAAGGATATACGGCGAAATTTGGCCCTCGTCGTGATGGCCCCTATCGTATTCGTCGTTTTGTTGGTCCTACATCGTTGGAGGTAGAAGATAAGGATGGGGTATTGTTGGGGAAGTACCATGTCAGTGCGTTGACCCCGTATCTCTCTGAGGGACAGCTCCTTTCACGACGTAAGAGAGGTAGACCTGCCAAGTCACTCCCGAGACGTAGTCGTGACTTGGAGGGGGAGGCTATAGCAACACTCCCTGGTTCCCGGCCTGCCCGCGAGCGGCGCCGTCCATGTAGATATTTGGTCTAAGTATCCCACTAGCGCCGTCAACTCCTGCGGCTTATAAAAACAGTACGCCTTAAGCGTTGAAGGGATACGTACACATGTTTGGTAATCGTTCCCCCCCCGCGTACTCGGGAACGCGCAGTGTTTTTAACGTAATCTTTTTGTACAATGCTGAGTTAATTGTAAACAAATATAATAGCGGGTGTGTGAAGTTAGTTAATAAACATTTGATGGACACTACTTTCGTGTTTTGTTTAACGCCCCGCGATACACTTTTATTTTGCTAATAGGCGACAAATCTAGACATGATAGAGTAGATTTCGCAACTCGAATGATTCTCAAATTATACTAACCTGGCAATGGAGCATCTTTTGGAGAATATCTTGGCCGATATGATAGATTCTATACTGTCGAAGCCGGTGATAATGATGAAGGTGGCAATAATAATGAATTTCTGCAACGGTGAGGCAGACATACGTCTCGTGACTCCCTCCCTCCCGAAATAACGTTTGTGGCCTGAAACTACAGTGGGCTTGTACCCACTCGTCTGATGTCGACAAAGTAGTAGAAACAGAGTATACTTACCAAGTAAACAATATACGGGACGAGGATGGTGGCCACGTAACCGCTGATGTGGATTAGAGCAAGCCCCTGCGCTCTCACAACAGTCGGCAGGAGTTCTGCCGCGTACTGCATTCCAATATTATACGAAATATTGACGGCGAAACGACCAACTATCGCCAGAGACGCAGATGGGATTCCTGAACAAAACAGAAAGATAGACATAAATTATAACAATTTATGGCTATGGTTATTATATTGAACTTTTCAAAAGTGCTATATATTAACCAGCCTCATATTATTTTACTTGTTTTATGGCACAACTCATTCAGAGGAGTACTACCGCCATGCTTATTTATTCTATCAAGCAGCTGTTCCGGTTTATTACTAAGTGTATCGCGTAGATTAATTATGTGATCATAATCAATCGTAGTGAGTTTATGTCATTACTACTTACCAAGAGGAACAGTGGTGGCTAAAAAGCTGAATATTCCGCTAATCACCATAGAGCCAAATGCGAGCCAACGCCGACCTAGACTGAAAACAACAAAAAATAATTTAGAAATCTTGTACACTGTTAGGAGAACCATAAACAAAACTGAATAGTTTAAGACAATAATTATAATTTTTAAAAGCAACAATCCAGACAACGAAACGCCTTAATATTTCAATGGAACGAAGGTGACTAAATGAAAAACACCAGCAATTAAACATTGCCCCTAAGATTTATTGATATAAACCCCGAAGTATCAACTCATCCTTCTACCATCGTGAGTACGGTATTTAGGCCCTTATTAAATTCTGGACATTTGAAACCTGTGACATACTAAAGATACTGCTATGGCCACAACTGTTTAATTCTACCATGGCACCAGGTAGATACAACTTCGTATTTACATAAAGAAGGCGCTTTTATACGAAATACAAAATTATAAAATGTAATTGCATACTTACACATCTAAAATCAAAATTAAGAAGATATCAGCGGGGAACTCCGTAGCAGTGGCGATGGTGAAGGTCACAAACATGTCCAGGCCCAAAGAGCCCACGTTCCTCACGTGGCCGTCGAAGACCATGGCGATGGACATCCAGATGACTACGAGCAGGATGCTGTGGCGACGCAGGCGTGGGGTCTTGAATAGATCCACTACACTATAGTTCTTTATCTCTGCTTCAGCTTTGGCTATTTCTGTGGCTGTTTCCTGCAATCAAGGATATTTATATATTTTATTTACTACAAGTGAGTCCTTGACTGCTATCACACCTGATGTTTAGTGATGTAGCAATCTATGATTAAAGAAGGTTGACTTGTTAGGAGTAGAATGAAATCCACATTCTATTTAGTAAACGACGTCGTCACGAAATGCTAAAGCGATTGGCGGTACGTGTTTGCAAGTATTATGGTAGTTACCACCCTACTACCAGCAAAGGCAAGAGGCTTAAGCCACGGTTGAAGCTTTCCACCAGCTAGACCTGGACCAGTTAAGAAAATTTTAATCGAAAATCGAAACCAAGACCTCCGTTTTGCTTTATAAATCCACCGCGCATACCATAGACCGTCAAAGTAATTAATTTGTGTAGTAGTTACCTTAAACTCTTTAACAATTTCATCAGGTATTTTTGTTCCGTTTAATCTTTGGCATTTTTTCAGAATTTTAAAAGCATCATCAAGGCGCCCCTGTGCAATCAACCATCTGAAATTAAGCATCAACGTATTAATTTATTTGAGTTTTATAAAGTTTTCGTCCCCTTTTCTTATCTTATAATTACATATAGCGATTCATTTTAGAGATAACTACCTAGCATGATTACAATTAAAAAAAAAAGGTTTTCTTGAAAACTTTCAACCGATAATGAAATAGATTTTAAAATTTTAAGCTTTTCTCACTTTTAAGAAACTCTAATTAAAAAATTAACGTCTTCAATCCCGGTAATTATCATTAAGTCAGCCAGTAAAATTTTGGAGCAGAGTGACAGCCCATCCCCTATTAGGAAAGAGGTCTGACTCAGTCAGTAGTGGGCTATTACAGTAGGCTGATAATTATGATTTGGTTTATTTTACTTACCTAGCACTCTCAGGGACCACGAAGGGTGTGAACACGGCCAGTACGAGCGGCACACTGGTTATGAGGGTGTATAGCTTCCAGTTGGCTACCCCCAGCGCTATCCAGGGCAGCAGACATGCCGCGAACGTAAAGTATACAGCTATTGACATGTTCGCCACAAAGGTACGCCATTTGGGCCCCACGTACTCTACCACTGAAAATAATTTCACTATTCAGATATGGTTTGCCTATCTAGTTTACTCTTATAAGAAATAGAAAATCCTTGAAAATAAGAAATCCTTGTAATAAACGTACCACATGAATCAATTGCATTTAATATATTGGATGATGCACAATTTTTCATTTTTAGCATACCCATACCATGCCTGCCATGGTTATCTTTAACGCCAAGCATTTTTATGTTCCGGTGTAAGAAGTATGATTATGAGTGCCGGTATTATTTATTGCAGATACACGTGGTTTAAACACTTATGACTCAGGGTAATAACGATAACTAAATGTGGTAAGGTCGCCCAACAGCAAGTACCTAATCAAAGATATCTCTCGCTCTTTTGTTACGTTGGGACGGAAGAGAGAGCTATTATCGCGATTTCTTCGCTACAGACAGGAGTCCGAATGTAGGAACATTAATTATTTTCTCTGCATTGTAGCATTACATACATTGTAGCTTTAAAAATCTCGGTTAGTCACAAGCTAAGCCATGTCTGAACTCTTACTAAAATATTACTTACCTACAATGTACATAATAATGAAGCAATTGTCATACGCGAGCCCCACGAGGAACCTACAAAGGCAGAAGGACCAGAAACTATTCGCGAACGCTGTCCCCACTCCGGCCAGGAAACCTGCCATGTTTGTACCTAAAAAATGATCAAAATGATGATTTGATTTTACTTCAATTTCAAATCATCTTACCAGCTGTTACAAGAACAACAGGATAAAAAATATATTATATGTTTGGATTGGAACAAATGGAAGTAGTGACTTTCTTTTTAGATGTAGTTGGAAGGTTGCAATTGGTTTCGATATTTTAGAGTGAAATTACAACATACATAGTTAAAAGTAGTAGTTCAAAAACCTACTTTTAATAGTGGCATTATAATATTATGCATATAGCTAAATCTAATCGAGAAACCTAGACAGATGAAACATAGAGACATAATATGCTCTTCTACGTACAAGATCAGGGTAGACCGCTAAAGGAATGTCAGGGGCTGGTTTTATAACGAGAAAATTAAAGTATACGTACCCACAATAGCAGGAACTCGGCCAAATTTATCGGCTACCCATCCAAAAATTAACCCTCCCACTATTGCTCCACAGAAAAAAATCGCTTGTGCTGTTGCAGGATAGTTGTCCTTATCACACACCCAACCCAACTGTTTGAACGGAACAGGGATAGCATTAGTATTATTGTATTGTGGTATTTTTTAACCGACGAAAAAAAACGGAGGAGGTTCTCAATTCGTCACGTATATATTTTTTTTTATGTATGACCACGCATAACTTTTTACAGAGTTGTCCGATTTCGATAATTCTTTTTTATTACAAAGGGCATATTTCCAAGGTGGTGGTCCCATTGTCATCATGTTAGGATCTGATGATGATATCCTGGGGAAATTGAAGGAACTCTTCAAATTTTGGAGGCACGCTTACAGCGATTTCGGTTTTTGTCTCAGTAACAGTAGCTTTTTGGCTACTAGTGCCGTATAATATACTATGACAGTATTGTAAGAGTACGATACATGGCGATGAATCACTAAAAAATAAAAAAGACGTGTGGCACTCGGAGACTGCCGCGGTAAAGCTATTGCATAGCATTTTTTATCAACTTATGTTTACCTACCGACGTCATCGGGACCGTGGCCTAGTGGTAAGGCGCTCTAAGTGCCCGGACCGACGGGATTCGAACCCGTGTCTATCTGGCAATCCGGGCACTTAGAGCGCCTTACCGCTAAGCCACGCTCCTCGATGACGTCGTTGCCGAAATTGTGCTTTTGATATTATATTATGTTTTTGATACTCAGGGGGTGTTAGGTTTTTTCGTTACGGTATTTCTGTAATCGGTCTCCACGCTCAAGACCCGCGATAAAAGCTATTATTAAGCATTAAGCTATTAAGCAATAGCTTAATAAATAAAAATTTTTAAATAAAAATAGAACCGACACAAAACGCACTAAAAAGTAAAAAATAACTGTTCCTTAAACTTGGCTGGCACCGACTTCATAGATATGCTTAAGTAAATTAAAGCAACTAAATGACACAGTTATTTTTACTTTTTAGTATGTTTTGAGTCGGTTCTATTTTATTTAAAAAAAAAATTCTCGAGGTCTACTTCTCTATCTCAGTGTTCAAGGAAGGTTTATAGGAAGACAATCGCTCTTAAATTTTTTTTCTTCATTCATTTTTTTATCTACTTTAATTTATCAAAAACATCTCCAGTGGGATACTAAAAAAATATTTTTTATAATGTACCTACATAGAGCCAGAGTTATGAAGAGTGACATAGCCTAATTATTTTCTGATATTTATTTACAATTACCTGTGTAGCAATAGTTTCATAAGGTACATCTGTGAAATTGAACTCCCATTTTTCGTTGCATTTCTTCGTCGGCCATTTTGAGTCTGGCATCAAGTTGCCAGTCTCCAGAACACTGGTCCAATCAACATCGTAAACGAGACATTTATCGTATAGGGCCATTTCATTTTGAGGAATCGAAAGGTGACGTCTGGAAAAATTAACAAGAAGAAGAAGAAGAACATTTATCCACGATAGAATTACCAAAATTAAATTAAAAAACATTACGTAGTACTTAGTTTAGGTTTACGTTGTATAAGTTGTGAAGTGATATATTAATATAGTAAATTATTATTGAAATCTCATACATATATCTTTACGTAGTTATTGTGAATAAATCAATTATAATAATTATGATATACTGAAGAAACGAAATTTCTGTGATCATAATCTCAACATGATCGTTAGGTAACTTTTGCTAATAAATCTTTGCTAACGAACCTTTGTTCAACAGTTAGATTTCCAAGTTCAGGCACATAACACCAGTGCTCAGAGGGCACGACCGTCATAAATATCTGAGAGAAGTATACGAAAGCAAAGAAGAAGGCGTAGGGTATCATCAGAAGGAACAGGATTCTTTGGTACCAGCCAAAGCCACCGAGGTATGGGAACAGATCGTCCAAGTCCTTGAGAACCCTTGGTGAGACAGGACCGTTACCTGAGCGGAGAAAACTTTTTATTATAAAGGCAGGAATTTCAGCAAAATCATAACGTAATTTGAGACCATTTTAACGCTACAAGTACATATTTGCAGTCCGTGTTATGTATATTATCTTAGCACAAGAAATTAGTTCCTTTTTACCTGACTGCGTAAGAAGGATGGTTATGTTTTTCGAGCGTATGTATGTATGTATGTCCATTTCATTGGCACGCGCTACAGCCTAAACGGCTGGATAGATTTTGACACATGAGGTGTCGTTGAATTCGTCAGATTTGTGCAAGTGACATAGGCTATATAAATTTTCAAAATGGCGGCTGTAAGTGGGGGATGTGTATATTTATTTCTTATCTTAACAATATGGGTATCATTTGGTAAGGTCACAAAAAGACCATTTCAAAAAGTGTACCGTCTCATTTCTATACCACAAAGTAAAACTAAAAAGTCTCAAATAAATTTTATTATGGAAACAAAAACCGGACTGCTTAAAAGTAATAAACTGAAGAGGGATAAACAAGTATCACTCTATGTATATAAAATTTAATATAGTTTATGGTGCTGAAGGCGGGAACAAACAATACTTTTTACTACAGGCAAAGAAAGATCTACTTAAACTACGTTTGTTTTTTGTTTATTAATTATTGTAGCCATTTATTTTATTCAGGCTATCGAAGGGTTTTTAAAATTAAGAATTTTACCATTAGATGTGTGCAGTTCCAGGGAGACATGAGGACCGCGGGTTTCGCCCGTGGTCTCCGCTCTCTTCTCATGTGATTCCATTTTCAAATTCGGTTTTTCCCTTAAAAGACACTTTTTCCGACGTCTTTCTGGTTACGGTGAAGCGAATGATAGGTGCAGGGCTGCAACAAATAAGTAGTATTTTTAATAGTATCTTATAAAATCATCATTTTTTTCAGTCTGATTGAAAGGTCCGCTACAGGGATAAAGTTCCCCTTCTTATAGCAGAGCAAACCCATCACGATGTTACGCGGTTTGGCAGGTTTATGTTTGATTGTTGTAATGATCTCTATCAGACGTTATTATAAAGCCGTGGGCGAAAGCTTTATGAGCTCTCCGTGGAACGGCGTGTTCGTTTGTTGAACATCACTAACTTTGGAACACTGAGCAGTAATCATAATGATGAATTTGTTTAATATTAAAAAAATTATTAAAAGAAACATAAATTCAAAAACGAGTGGACGAACGAAAAAGTTTTAAAAATAAAAATATTTTTATTTAAGTTAACACCTTTTAATTCTGAAAGAAGGTTTTAGAGCTCAGTGCCGGTTTTGAGACTGAGTTCTTTTATGTTAGTGTACTCACAAATAAACGCATATGTTTATTTGATAAATAGGCTTACAAAATAAATCTGTTATTGAAGTCATTGTATGATTGGAAAAATATCCATAGCTACCATGGTATACCTACTTATATTTTCTAATTGCAATAAAGTTCTTTATGATCTCAATAATCCCACATCAGTTAATAGTACTTGTTGATGTTATCGCGTTTAAGGTCACCGCCAAATGGAGCGGCAACAATGATCGTTCGTAAAGCGCACAGTGCGTAGTCGTGAGAATCGACGCTTTGTGTAATGCGTAACGTGTCTACTTAGAGTCCCTCCGTGCTTCATGTATGTCTTCTGTGTCAATTTTTTTATTTATTTTTTTATTTTTATGAAGATCAATAGAATTTTTGTGAGAAAACAAATCTGGCGAATTACTACCACTGCGCTTAAATTTATCATTAAGCAGTGTCACTGTTTTGTTTGAGTTGTACTGTTGCTTGTTCAGTAATTACAAACATAAATATGGTTTTACAGCTCTGCTTCAGGATGTATCCTGCGAGGCTTGCTATGTGTAAGTGTTGTAAATACTCGTAGTATTGGCTTATGAGTATTGGAGTGGAGTGACAGCTTTAAGCTACAAATCACTATTAAACAAGAAGCTGTAAGCTCTTTGTGAAAGACATGGTTGAGTAGAGGTTTGTCCTTACGCTGTTAAAAATAGTTGAGAGGTGTCAAGGGACACCCGGATAGAACGAAGTTATGAATACTCTCGACTTCGTAAACACAGTAGCGTATAGGTTAGAACACGCACGGCTTGCCCCCTTTCACAAAGCGCGATAAGGAAGTTCGTTCTAAAATAGTAGATAGTGGTTGAATTAAAATTGTTGCTCAATAAGTCGCTTTGCAGCAGGTCCTTCATTCAGCGCTGACCCTAATGCATCCCCTGTCAACTGCAGTAGATGAGTTCACATGGCACCGTTTGTATAATTGTTATGGGAACTATTTTATGTTTAATTAAGCTGTTCACTCTGCTCTCTATTAAACCTTTTGAGCAATATATTTCATTGAAATAAGATGGTTACTAAATGAGCCGTCTCGTCAGTTTATTAAGATTGCCGCTGAACTGGTTGTATTTTCAGAGAAATATTTAATATTGAATGAAAATTGTTATTAAATGAGGGCTTCATCACTGCGAGACATTCCTCACTGAAAGAGTAGCTTCGTTTCCACTCGGCTGTCGGCGTTGACCCTAATTAATGAATCTCGTGTAAAGTGTAACTGCAGTGAATAAGCTCATCGCATCGGTCGCATCTTCTGAGGCGATAGATTGTTTTTAATTGGGCGACGTCAATCATTGTAACTATTACACTTTATTGATATTGGACGCTTTATTGTTCAAAAAGAATTGCCGACAATTTTGTTACACTATAGGCATTAGACTGCCTCGTTGCTAGTGGTTAGCCTATGTGGCTTCGACCACGAGGTCCTGGGTTCGATTCCTGGGTCGGGTCATGGAATAATTCTGAGCTTTTTCATTCTGCTATGAAATGTTCAGTACATTCCAAGCCCGGAGTTTGCAAGTTGGTTGTGTTACACCCCCTTGTCTCGGAGAGCACTCTAAGCCGTTGGTCCCAGTCACTATCATCAACATCTGATAGTGTTCGTTAATAAATGAAACGTTATCACCCTAAGCCCGCCAACCCGCATTGGAGTAGCGTGGTGGGTGTACGCTCCATATCCCCTTTCCTATAAGGAGAGAGGCCTGGCCCTGTAGTGGGCCGTTAATAGGCTGATAATGATGTTGATGATGATAGGTACTTAGTCTGCAAATGCCTTATTGGTCCAGTGGTAAGGCTATTGGGCTTCAGATGACGTTTTCTTGGGTTCGAGTCCCGGGTGAAGCTTTAGAATGAAACTGAGTTAATTTTTCTTTTTAAAATAAAAATAAAATCTTAGCCTGAAGTGCATCGAAGAGAACGTTAAGGCGGGACCGACCCAGTCATTCGTATCAACACCTGATAATGATCGTTAAAGTTTTCAACATTATCACCCCAAGCCTCCGACGACCTCCGTGGCGCAGTGGTATGCGCGGTGGATTTATAAGACGGAGGTCCTGGGTTCGATTCCCGGTGGGGCAGATTGAGATTTTTCTAAATTTGTCTTGGTCTGGCTGGTGGGAGGCTTTCGCCGTGGCTAGTTACCACCCTACCGGCAAAGACGTACCGCCAAGCGATTTAGCGTTCCGGTACGATGTCGTGTAGAAACCGATAGGGGTGTGGATTTCATCCTACTCCTAACAAGTTAGCCCGCTTCCATCTTAGATTGTATCATCACTTAACATCAGGTGTGATAGCAGTCAAGGGCCGACTTGTAGTCGATAAAAAAAAAAGCTCGTCAACTCGCTTCGAAACAACTTAGTGTGTCTAGGTGTGTTATATATCTTATTTCCTATTAAAAGGGAGATCTGTCCCTGAAGTGGGCCATTCGTAGACTCATAACGATGATACTTTGTGTAGACTCTAAACCGAACGAAGTATTTAAAGTATCATCAAAAGCCAAGTACACTTTGTGTCAAACTTCTAGTCCGTTCTGAAGTTGGACTTGGAACATACCGAACTGCACAGGTACTCGTATAACAGCCGCGCTGAAAACTATCTATTCGTGCAGCTAAACTCCCTGCTTTTAGATCGGAGTTTAGCAAGACTTACTTAGGCCTGTGTACACAAAGATTTCAGTTATGATAACCAACGGTTAACATAACTTTACTATAAATTTACAGTTCACGACAACCCG
This sequence comes from Mycalesis mineus, assembly GCA_034621355.1. NCBI lineage: Eukaryota > Metazoa > Arthropoda > Insecta > Lepidoptera > Nymphalidae > Mycalesis > Mycalesis mineus. The sequence goes on from CM067888.1 coordinate 810,709, forward strand.
TACGCCGGTTAAGGACGTAAACCGGGCCGTTATTTTAACCGAGCTTACGTCTTTAACCGGGGTACGGGTTGTCAATTGTCATGAACAGTAAATTTTACGTTTAGCTTATGTTAACCGTTGGTTATGATAACCGAAATCTTGGTGCATACAGGCCTTATTATGTCATAAAGACTTCCCAACTTGAGGGTGCAATTTCTTAGAAGATAAAGCACAAAAGGCTAATCACAGGCTGAAACAAGGTGGCAGACATTTTATAGGATTTTGTATAATGCCGTACTATTATGATAACGTTGATAATATAAATCTCATTATTAGTTACAGATAAGAAATTACATCTCTGAAATAAACATAAAGATTAAAGGAATTACGTTTTATACTTCTAATACCTTCACACATTAAATTATAATAATGTGTTTTGTTGTTTTAAGTAGTTAAATGTTTTAAAGTACCTATTTTAATCTATACAAATAAATTAAATTGAATTGTCTGTTTGTAATACATATCTAAATGTCTACACGTTAAAAATTGTTAAGTATAAATTATAAATCGTAAGGTTACATACTCTAGCCTCTATGGTACGGTATGTACATAAAATAACAATTTTTAAAATTAGATTAGCCAGAGTAAACGGACAGGTAGATGACTGTCCGTTTACTCTGGCTAATCTCTAAACTGGCTGGACCTATTTTAACGTGACTTTCGCTCGCAGATAGCTAAAAGAGTAATTGAATTTCTACGGAATGCTTTAAATTCTTGCTGGCTATCTGTCTATCTGCACTATTTATATGTTCCCTTAAAACTCCCAAACGGCTTGGCCGATCATCGATATGATGACATATCCTTATAGGAAAAAGTCTGAGGAGTGCTCTTAGCTACTTCCGGTTGACCTAGGCGTGTAATCGAAAGTGGGCGTAAATTGCAAAAAACACCATAACAATGCTTATTTTTGATGGTAATGTTGAAACGAAAATGTTTTTAAACATAAAATTGTTTAGAATATGCTCTTCCGGTTCACTTTCCGGTTTCCGGTTTTTTCTTTCGGTTTCAAAACCGAAAAGAAGTAAGTATTTACTACAAGAAAAATATAACATGGAAACTGCCTTGTTGGTCCAATGTCTATATAATAGCCTATGGCTTTTAAGATCGTAGGTTTCTGGGTTAGATTCCTGGGATTACCTATAAAATATTGAGGTTTTCTTGGTTCCAAAAAATTGTAAAAATATCAACCGACTTCATACAACACAAAGATTCTACACTAAAAAGCGAAAAATAGTATTAATATCAATGTGCTATCAATTTGGGTTGGTTTAAAGGCGGTGCCGAACAAAATAGATTTAAGTTTTGGATTTTTGTCCCTTAGTAACCTGTACCTCAGATATCACGTTAAAATTATTGATAGTGATCGTTACAGATTCAAATTATTTGTTCCGGCTAATCTTTGAAACTACCAGTGGGGTTGTAAAAAATCTTTTGTCCCATGTCATCATGAGAGGCTAATTTGTATTTTGATTTTGCCGCATGAATGGGAACTAGACGAAACCACGGGCGTCCGCTAGTTACTAGTAAGCTGTTGATGATAATGACAAAAAAGAAAGAAAAATATAGATAGTTTTAGACTTACCTCGCTTTTTATGAAGAAAGATTATCACTAGGGACTTTATATGTAAAATAGTAGAACAATATTATTTGAACTGCACGTGTGTGGCGATGTGTCAACGCAGAATGATGGTAACACATTATCAATTCGTATCTTATATGCACATCTCGCGGTGCTCTCGCGTCTGTCGTGCAATAAAATGTGGTAACTGCAATATTTAATAATTTGTGTCATGTTTGTATATTCCGCCAATTGTGAATGACTAGTAGAGGTAGAGAGAAAAATAAAATAATCATACAAATAATTTTTCACATGCCTGATATGCTACAACGTATAAGCCCTCTAGTATCTACGTGTGGGTACAAGTATCACATCGAGGTTAATTAATATTTAAAGGAATACAGCTAAACAATTGTACACAGCTATTTTGGTCGAAATGGAAGATAAAGGGAGCTTGTAAAATATTTACTTAACACTGAAAATTCTCTTTATTTATGAAGCGTAAGTACGGGTATTACATAGATACTGTTTACTTCTCCAGGCTGGACCACGTCAATATCTACTCCTTTTAAATCCAATTCCAAAACGCAAATTGTCATCAGCTCCAAAATTAAGCAGTTGGTTTCGAAGATCAGAAAAACTTAATAATCAAACCTGTTTTAAAAAGAGTTACTCGTCACTTAGCACTGTTTTCTTTTGCAAATTACATAAAATACAAACGGACTGTAAGTCTTAAATTCAAATACGTAAAGTGTAAATTAGCTTTGTAAATTGCTGCTTGGCGACAAAGCCTAATTTGGTTTGGTGTAATTATTGTGTTTTGGTGTTCTTTTTATTCAATGTGGGATTACGTCATGCGCCTGAAATACATTTCAGGCGCAGATCGAGAGGCATGGGTAGGTGCTTTAGATTTAGCATACGTTCCTATTTCATCCAACGGTCACACGGTGAATACACCTATCAGGGGTCAAAGTATGAAATTGCCGATTTGTACTGAAAAATAAAAATTCGTGTTTTTTTTTTATTTAACATATTTATTTAATCAAAATAATTACCATTATTATCTATACATTGCTGCCATCTAATAGGAAGCTCATTTATGCCTTTGCGATAGAACTCTGGTGATCTAGATTCAACAAACTGTGTGAAAGCATTTCGCTCTGCCTCCTGAGAAGAAAACTTATTATCACGTACAAAATTGTCCAAATCACGAAAAAAATGGTAGTTCGTTGGAGCAAGGTCTGGCGAATATGGAGGGTGACGAATGGTTTCTAATTGCAGTTCCTGTAGAGTTAAAACAGTTTCTCGTGCTGTATGAGGTCTCGCGTTATCATGGAACAATAATGGTGAAGATCGATTCATAAGTCGGGGCTGTTTCACTGCTAGTTTTGCTATCATTGTTCGGAGTTCGGCGCGGTAGACATCTGCCGTTATTGTTCGACCACACCACTGAGACCACCAAACAGTTACCATTACCTTTTTATTGGTAAGTTTTGCTTTAGGACATTACGATTATCGTAAAGAATCCATTTTTCATCACATGTCACAATTCGATCCAATATTCCTACTTTTCTGTATCGATTCAACAAGGCAACGCAAGTTTCAACACGCGTCCAAATCATGAGGCACCCAATTTTCATGTTTTTTTATTTTATTGATTTGACGCAAATGAGTAATTTTTGGTAAAGTAACCTTAAACCATGCCGCTAATTCCTAGCTATTTGCCTCGGACGTTCCCATCTCTTTCAAATCATTGTTATTCACCTGTGTGGGCGGTCTTCCACGTGGTTCGTTCTTCAAATCGAAGTTTCCATCACGCGTTTAAACCAAAATCGCACAGTGCGTTCATTAGCAATCCCCTCTCCAAACGCAACATTAATATTGCGAGCTGTTTCTGCCGCTTTAGTTCAGTGTCGGAACTCGTATTCAAAAATCACACGAATTTTGGAAGTATCCACCTTTATTGTGTCAGCTGATTAAAAAATACAACTGAAAGTTGATAATCAAATGTTGCACATTTTTTAAAAGAAGAACTACACAGGTACCGTATGAAAAAAGTTTCACTTTAAAACCTTAAACCATGAAGGTTCTATGCCAATTCGAAGTACCTATTACAATAAAACGGAAATTTCATTCTTTAACCCCTATTATTTTGAAGTCCCTCTAAGCCGCAGTCTGAGTCTCACAACACATGCCCTTACGTCCGAATACTCAAACGGATATCAAATTTAAGTAGTCTCATATCAACTTATTTTAACCTATTTCTATTGCAAACTGTCAAAGCAAGTTGAAATTAGACATGCGTTTAAGTTTTCGACTGTTAGAAAGCTCTTTTCTTCATCTTAACTTCGGCCACTCTCTGGTTATGCTTTTGCATTGACACCGCTGAGGACCTGCATGGTGCCTACGTCACTTACTTCATTAAAAATATTTCTAGTGTGCTTGTGCTTGTGCTATAACATTGTAGTAAGTTTTTTTATTGGTCTAATACAATATAATATTTTGTTAAAGAGTACTTACTCATTAAGTACCTACCTATCATAAATAATGTATACTAAAGCCAAACTCGATTGAGAATGCTTGTCAACAAAACAAATTAAAAATGAAGGTAGAAATCACTAGTCATTTTACACCTATTTTTTTTTAAATTAACTAGTTAGTGACGAATTCCTGAAAAAAAATTGGATAAGTAAGTTTAAAACTAATTATTATATTCAATATCTTTTAAATAAGATTTTATAAATAAACAAATCATAATTTTAAATTTATTAGGCATTAAATGTGTTGCATTTTCTACCTTCATTTTAAATTTGTTTGTTGACAAGCATTCTCAATCGAGTTTGGCTTTAGTATAGTCTACTGTACTTATAGGGTTAGTTTGTTATTTATTTAAATAGGCACCTAGCTAAACAAGGTTTGTACCTGAATTCATCGTCATCATCACATCAGACGATGGATGTCCACTGCTGAACAACCCACCTGCTTAAATTCTTTCTCTTGGGAACGGAAAACGGAAACACGGACACGGAAAATTGCGGAGAAAAGTCAGTAAATATAATATATAAAAAATGTGTAAATATAACATAATTTCCCTTCATATAGAGACACAAGCAGACATCACTCGCAATGCATCCTTATTGTATATCGATTAATAATTAGTGTAAATGGATCTTTATTTATCACCATAGACTTAAGTAACATCTCGACTTTGATTTTTACATGATGCGCAAATGCGTGACGATACGAATAGTTTAGTTAATTTTTCATGACAACGTTGACTTCTCCATCATCGTGATAATAATCATCGTCAGTGATAATTGTTTGGTCGCAGTAGAATAGTGTACTCCTATTTTCAAGAAATAATACACACACACAATGAAACAAGTAGGTACTACAATGCCATATGATTCATATCTATGCCTAGTAGATAGTCTATTAATTATCTGATACTAATAGAATTCAAATATTTACCTAGAAATTAGCGTTCAAGGGAAATGGTGTAAAGTACAAGTGAATAAAAAACTCGTTACATATAAATTAGTTTCTGGGGACAGTAGTGATTTTGTTTTTATTTTATTGTATCGGGTTTGGTCATTAAATGTGACCAAATAAAATGTTAATCGTTCAAATTGTTGGTTACTTATTTTTGAAGTTACAACCCGTGTAGTTCGTGGTTATACGGGCTGAATTTTTCGAAGGCAAACCCGGTACGCGCATTTTCTAGGTCGTGTTCTTGACGCTCTACAAGTTGTTTTCTTGTCATCCTTGTTCATCATCTCTCATTTAGACTTCATAATCAGGGGCTGATATACTACAAAGCGGCGAATACCGACCCGCCCTCGGGGCTCCGTCACTGGATCCAGTGCTCCTCGAATCAACCCACTCTTACGCCATTAAGCGTGCGCAAAATTGTCTTGGTCTGTCGCATTGTTTCATCACTCTATAGCTCGCCCTAAGTAGGTGGCTACTTCACAATGAGACCCTAATAATAGTCCTACAGCTGCGGCCAGCAATAAGTAGTTCTCAACACGACGTCTTTGTTTTGTTATTAATACATATATTAGTACGTAGTGAAGTGATCTCTTAGCGAATAGACATTGTAGTAACTTTATTTGTTAAGTAACATTCACTCTTCTGATGACACTACAGTGGCTGCAAATTTAGATGAAAATTATATTCTCACAGTTGGTGAAAATGAAACGAATCTGCAATGATTTGAGCTTATTTGTAGTTTGTGTATACTGTAAGCCCATTTATGTTCTTAGAACAACTAGGCCAGATATCACACATTCAATTAAAAATCAGTCAGAATTTTTTTTTCTGCATTTAGTATGCAGAAAAAAATTCTTTATACTAAATAAGGACTCCTAAATTCGTAGGAGAATTAGTTAAGAGTGACATGAGACTGGGCTGAAAAGGCTAAAAGTCCCACGTCTTTCAGATTGCTACAAAAGTAGACTGAATTGGTCAGATCAGATCCGCACCACACTCCGCATGTTCTATGTAAGATATATGAGGAGGAGGATTGTAGCAAAACTTGTCAAATACAAATTCAATATTTTAAGTACAAGCTCTTTTGAAACATCATGTTAGAATATTTGTAGTTGTGACTCTACCACCGGCTTCGAAGACCGATTATTCAAAGGATGATAATAACAATTGAAAGTAATAATAAAATCTTTCGGACCCGTCAAATTGTTATGCACATTTTGTTACATGAGTAGAAAAATGCAAAGTATTATAGAAGCCTAAGAGAGCTACATACACTTTGATATAATATCTAGTTAAGAAAAAGATCTAACGTAAGGTGGAGGAGAAAAAAATTTTTTAACAAAAAATAAAAACGCCTTCAAAACGCACTAGAAAGTAAAAAATAACTACGTCATTTACTTACTTTAATTTACTTAATAACATCTGTGAAGTCGGTGCCATCCAAGTTTAGGTAAAGTCTTTAAAGTAGAAAGCTCGGGTGGCACCGACTTCATAGATGTTATTAAGTAAATTAAAGTAAGTAAATGACGTAGTTATTTTTTACTTTTTAGTGCGTTTTGAAGGCGTTTTTATTTTTTGTTAAAATTTTTTTATTTCATACTTTTTAGTGATTTATCAACAACGAAAATATTAAAGAACCTACTCGAACTAAATCATAAGTACCAATATTCACTAGCTAGTTATAACATTCCAACATCCCTACAAATGTACCTATAAAGTTTGAAGAGTTTCCTCGAATTTTCGTAGATCTCATCATCAGATCATGACTTAGTTAACATTAAAACTGGAATTTATAACATTACAAACTTTTCATTGATACATATTAATCGAGCCCAATCACAAGGTAGCTACTGTTAACCGTTAAAGAGCTCCCTCAGCTGTCCTTCTTCATCGCCAGACCCTCAATGACAGTCATTGCCCATTTAATGTAAAGTTCTCATTGAGACAAATTAATCGAGCCCAAACACTAGGTAGTTACTGTAAACCGTTAAAGAGCTCCCTCAGTGGTCCTTCGTCTTAATCGCCAGACCCTTGATGACAGTCACAGCCCATCTAAATGTAAAGTTCTCATTGAGACAACTTAATTGAGCCCAAACACAAGGTAGCTACTGTAAACCGTTAAAGAGCTCCCTTAACTGTCCTTCGTCTTCATCTGCAGACCTTCAATGACAGTCACAGTCTATCTAAATGTAGATTTCTCATCGAGACAAATTAATCAAGCCCAAACACAAGGTAGCTACTGTAAGTCGTTACGGAGCTCCTTTAACTGTACTTCGTCTTCATCACCAGACCCTCAATGACAGTCACAGTCCATCTTAATGTAAAGTTCTCATCGAGACAAATTAATCAAGCCCAAACACAAGGTAGCTACTGTAAGCCGTTACGGAGCTCCCTTAACTGTACTTTGTCTTCATCACCAGACCCTCAATGACAGTCACAGCCCATCTTAATGTAAAGTTCTTATCAAGACAAATTAATCGAGCCCAAACACAAGGTAAATGCAGTAAATCGTCAAGGAGTTCTCTTATATGTAGATCGGTTTCATCATCAGATCGACTCCAGACCTTCATCAAATTGTAGTGCTTTTAAATACTTATCGGAAAAATTAACAAACGTACTTGTTGTCCCTACAATTTTTGAAAGTTCCCCTCGGTTTCTCTAGGATTCCATCATCAGATCCTGGTTTCCTTATCATGGTACCACTACCGGACTATCTACTTTTCAACAAAAAAAGAATTATCAAAATCGGTTCATAAACGACGAAGTTATGCGCGAACACACATAAAAAAAAATAAAATATATATATAATATATATATATATATATATATATATATATATATATATATATATATATATATATACGGTCGAATTGAGAAACGCCTTTTTTTTTTGAAGTCGTTTAAAAAAAAGAGGGGGAGCATAGGTTTGTTAATTACTTAATTAAAATATGCGCCTACCCCATCTACTTTTGCGAATACATTTACCGTATAATCATATGATCATTGAAAACAGAAGTTTATAATTGTAAAATATTTCATAATTGAGGAATTCAAATTGTTTACATAATATAGTAGGAATAATAAAGATAATTTTTTTGTACCTACTAACTTATTTATCCAACGTACTAGGAGATCATAATATTAAAAAGAATTTAGCGATAGAGCCTTGTTGTAAACAGAAACAAATATATGTAAACAATTAAAACAACAACGAATACTGCAAAATACCAGATAACATCGGTTGACGTAAATTGATAAGATAGTAAGTCTGTTTGTATGAATATTATGTATCTATCTAATCTTAACAATTTAAGCACATGTTAATTATTTGTCACGATTTTATTGTCTTTTTAAGGACCTGATGTAAAGCTGATCTGATTTTTACTGAAAGTGTAAATATTGTACAGTTGCATCGTTGATTGAGTGGTTAGGCTATGTCTTCGCGTTAACAGGTCCCGGGCCCTAGTCCGAACTATGGACTATTGAAGTAAACATTCTTGCGCCCGAAATAAGAAATTTCTCATTTTTGTGCTTCAGTACAGCTTTTATTGTCGGTTGGATAAGTATTGTTTAGACAATTGTTAAGTAAATATTAAGGATGTATAGTAAAATAAAACAAAATCTATATTCTATGATATTTAATCACATTATTATTATTATCACAGAACGTTTTAGTTATGATAATTTTGAACCAAAAATATACAAAATGGCATCCAAGAAGTATTTTTTAAACCAACAAATAAATAATTACTTCTAATGCAGTATTTCATTCAAGGAAAATTCTGGCGTGATTCGATATAATTTCGATAAAACATCATCAGATATAATTTTAAAATATCGTTTTAAAATAATTCTAAATTATTTTGGAGTGTCAGTTTGAATTTAGCATAATGGTAGAACACACCGTATGACTTCGCAAAACATCATACTTGAACTTTCCGATACATGATTTTTTACTTTGTTTTAATCTACAAGGAACAAAAATTAACTGTTGTAAAAGAGGGTACTTTTCACAACAATATGTACTCGTACTACAGAAATAATATTCCTCATTATCTAAAATAAATTTGTACACATTCATCTTAAATTAAATTAAACAAATATTTATACGAATTAAATTATAGTAAAACTAATAACGTTAAAACTTAAGTCGCATACAGACTTTATAAAAAAAGTATACGACCGAATAAAAGATTCCTTGGAATATATTTTGATAATGTCGTCTTTTACTAGTTTCTAAAATATTAACAATATTTTCTATTATATTAATATTTCATATTAATATAATAAAGGTATTGAAATAATACGAATTACAAAATAAACTGTCCAATTGCGACTTAATATAACAACAAAATATATTCATGTCCTGATTAAAACAACTTTTGTTTATTGACAAATGCATACTTTATCCTTGTAAGTATATATTTTTAATAATACAAAATTGTCACATAAAGGACCGTTTGGATCCTTTAAGACCATAGTCAGATGGATTGATAATTGTATTAATAACTACAAAAATCACAAATGAATACCGTTTTGTACTTACAACACAATTCAAACATTTAAGAGATCCTTCACATATCCCACGGGGTTCCTTGCCTGCTTATTTCTCGTAGATATTGCAAAATCTTAACCGACGTCATATTCCAAGGTAAAAACACCGTTGATCACTAATCACTATATAGTTGCAGATTTTACTGATAAAGCATAACAAAATATCTTATTTTTTTAAAAAGTATCACAGATTTCAGCTCAAAATATACAGCTGATATAACCCTGCGACGGAGAATCATTCAGCCAGTTACAGATTAAAAAATTCGATAATCGCAAACTGTTATTCATCATTAGAAAATGTACTTTGCCCAAAAACTGTGTTTTAAAATTTGACATTGCAAAGTCACTTTGTACAACAACTGATTTCTAACATTTGACATTTTAAAACCAGTTTGCAAAACACTTTGCGCTAAAGTCTGCAAAGTTTATAAAAAAGGGCAATTTGTCCAAAGATTGATTAGCCAATTCTCAAGTATCTTTTATGTTTTAACATCAAACGCCATTATCCTCTTTGTTTCTCCTCGTCGATCTAGAGGATAGCCTTATAGACGCTCTGACGGAAGCTCTGGAGCCGGAGGCAGGCAAGGACCTCACGAAGTGTTCTTCATGATTTGCACTCGATTGTGTGCTGTATTTATCTTGTGACCTTGTCTCGTTCTTTTTTCTGTAATACAAATAGGTTAATAAATAATTACGAATATTTATTTTAACACGAGAAACAGACATATAACAGCTGTGCTAAAAGTAAGCATGGTAGGCGCTACTATTTATTTTGAATCAAGATGACTTTAGGCACAATAGATTTTGAGTTATCAAAATTGCTCTAAAGGGTTTGTGTAATAGAATAAAAATTGCACCGCTTGTTGCTTGGCTTGAATTTGGCTTGACACGCTGCTGGGGATTATGACTCTAACTATCGTTATTACCTGGGGAAACACGGTATGTCCCAGAAGCTCTGGTCCTTCCCGAAGTTCTCTCCATCGGCCAGCGTCTGCGGCATCTCGGTGTCCATGGTCTCGGGCAGCAACAGGCAGAGGATTCCGCCCGCTATGCCCAGCGCGCCCAGGATCAGCAGCGGCAGGTCTTGCGATATATTGGCCTGGAACAATATCGTACGTTAGCCCAAGGACTTTTTGGCGGTTCCCTATAGAGTGGCTTACTATATTCGTTATCGTCATCACAATAATTATAATTTTTAATAAAGCATTGCAGAGCAAAGTACATGCGACCTATGTTCTGCATTAGGGATTCATCTATATGTATATGGATCTTTCAGGCCTCTTAACATAGCATATTGCATGCCAATTGGGCGTGATACGGTTGCACATGGACATGATATATTTTTGACACCTTTCTGTATGTACTTACACTGTATCATCAAATAAATAATTGATTAATTGATTGATTGAGTACCTTAGTACCTAACGAACTTCCGTAAACTTGTTGTTTTCTAAATAAATAACGAAGGGTACCCATGATATGGATAAGCGCCCAATGAAGTAATTATGTAAGAGCGTATGTTTCATTAAGGGTGCATGTATTTACCAAGTACACGACGAAGGGTGCGACGATGGAGGCCACGTATCCCATGATGTGGATGAGCGCGACTCCCTGCGCGCGCACCACGGTGGGCAGCAGCTCGGCCGCGTACTGCAGCCCGATGTTGTACGAGATGTTGACGGCGAACCGGCCCAGGATGGCCAGCGAGGCAGACGGACCGCCTGTTGACAAGGGAAATTACTTACAATACGTAAATTAATTAACGTAAATTTCGGCAACACCGAATAAACCAAAGCCACCGTCACCATCTAAAACGCTGCCGCTTGTACCACCGCCCGCACGGAACGAGTGCATTGTTGAATCACTACGCACACCGACGTACCGTGACATCGTGTCCAAAACCGATCGCGTGCGCCAAGCGAAAAGTGTCCGTATGCAGAGAGTGACTTCGGGTCAGGTTGGCGTAGCGCCCGTCGGAGCAGTGGCGAGTGAACAGCTGACTTTTGTTGAATTACCGTCGGAAGAAAACGCACCTTTTACAGTTGTGACTAATAAGAGACGCAAATTAAAAAATATGCGTGGTACGTCCGATACGAATTGTAAAATACAAGTGGCCGACTCTCACTGCGCCATTTACGTTTCGCGAGCGAAGAAATTTGTAACCGTGGACGACATGCTGGAGCATATCGCCGACAAGGGCGAGGAGTGCGTGAGCGTTGAGCTGCTCAAGCAAAACCGGGAGACTTCTTTTAACTCGTTTAAAATTACTGTGTTGGCCAGTAAACTTGAGACCTTTTTGGACGGAACGTTTTGGCCTAAGAATTTAGTATTCAGACGATACCGAGAACGTTACAATACCAGCATACCATATAGCACGGATAAAACAAATAAACAAAATAATGGATAATAATAAGCTATCAATAAAAGATCAAGTTAAAATGGTTTCGTTTAACTGTCGCTCGGTTAAGCGTTCAATGCAACATGTTCGCTCTTTGTGTCAAATGGCTGACATTGTAGCTCTTCAGGAAACGTGGCTCCTGCCCCACGAACTTGATTTAATTCACCAAATTGATACTGATTTTAGTTGCCATGCAAAGTCTTCGGTTGACACTTCGGTTGGTGTACTGCGGGGAAGGCCGTACGGAGGCTTGGCTTTGCTGTGGCGAAAATCTGTCTTTCCTAATGTTTCTATTGTGGAGTGCCCTACCGACAGATTAGCGGCCATTAGGTTGGAATTAGGCGACTGCAGTCAGTTACTCGTAGTAAACGTTTATATGCCAACGGACCAGGAGGAAAATTTAATTGAGTATACCGCGAATCTGGCCAGCATACTGGCTATAATAGAGGACAATGATTCGGAGGCGGCTTTTGCTTTAGGTGACTTTAATGCACACTGCAAGTCGAGGTTTGGTGACGAACTTATGCTGTTCTGTGCGGAACACTCCCTAGAGTGCGTGGATTATGATGTACTGGGCAGGAGTTCTTCTACGTATACGTATGTGAGTGACGTGTGTGGAGTGACGCGGTGGCTCGACCATTGTATCGCTACGAACGCCGCGAGGCAAATGGTCGTAGATGTAAGTGTAAAATATGACGTGGGGTGGTCGGATCACTGTCCACTTATAATAACATGCAATCTGGACTTAGTTGTAAGTAAAATTATAAGCAAAAATAGTGGTAGTTTAGTAAATAAGGTAAAGTGGGGTAATCGAAATTCCCACCAGATTACTGTCTTTAACAAATATTGCTGTGATAATTTGAAAAATGTTTATTACTCTAGTCAATGTTCCAAATGTGATGATTTTACTTGCAAGGACCACTTGTTTTTACTAGGTAGTTATTATGACCAGATTATAGATATTTTAAGAAAAGCTGCTATTCTTAGTTTCGATTCGCACTGTCATGAGAATAGGAAACGTAAACAGGTTGCGGGTTGGAACTACCACGTTAGTCAAAGTCATAAGATTGCCAGACTTTATTTTTCTTGCTGGCTATTGGGAGGCAAACCGTCATATGGTCCTCTATATAATAATATGGTAAATAGTCGTAGGCAATTTAAAAATAAACTGAAATGGTGCCAAAACAATCAGGACCAAATTAAAATGAATATTATAGCCATGCATAGAGCCAACAAAGAATTTCCAAAATTTTGACAAGCCACGAAACGATTTCAGAGTAAACCTTGCTTACCGCATAGCGTTGAAAATGTAGTAGAGTGTAACGAAATAGCTAATCTATTCGCTAATCACTTTAAGGTGAAACCATTAGATGCTAACGGTGTTGAGCATGTGCGCGACACTAGCTCGCCGGGCCAGGATGACGAGATCTTGCAGTTTTCACCGGAAGATGTTTTTACGACGATACGAAAAATGACGCGAGGAAAGTCACCAGGTCATGATGGGCTAAGTGTCGAGCATATGCTTCATGCAGGGGAGTGCTTGAGTAGTTCATTGAGTAAGCTGTTTAATTTATGTATTAGGTTTAGCTACTTACCCAAGAATCTTATGAAGACCGTGGTGGTTCCAATCCCCAAGAATAGAACGGGTGATTTATCAAAATTGAATAACTATGGCCTATATCTTTGGGAACTAAAACCGGTAAAATATTTGAAAGACTGTTACACCCGTCTCTTATGAAAAATGTTGCTATAAATGATGCGCAGTTTGGTTTTCGTGCCGGTGTCTCAACAGATTCAGCTATTTTCAGCTTGAAGAATACCGTTAGGTACTACACTAGCAGGAAAACTAGCGTTTACGCTTGTTTTCTGGACCTGAGTCGAGCTTTTGATCTGGTGAATTACGATTTGCTATGGTCAAAGCTACATAAGCATAATGTACAGGAAAACGTCATTGAATTGTTGAGATATTGGTATGGGAACCAAAGCAATAGTGTAAAGTGGGGTGACACATTTTCCAGTGATTATAGGTTGGAATGTGGTGTTCGCCAGGGTGGATTGACATCGCCGGATCTTTTCAATATCTATGTTAATGACTTGATTGAGGAGCTAAGAGGCACCAAGATAGGTTGTCATGTTGGTGGGATTTGTGTTAACAACCTGAGTTACGCCGATGATATGGTGCTTCTTAGTCCCTCTATTAGGGGTTTACGGAAACTGCTCGGTATATGTGAAAAATATGTTGCTAGTCATGGCCTTAAATATAATGTTTCCAAAACCGAAGCAATGGTGTTTAGGTATGGAAAGGGTCCGGACAATGTCCCTCCACTATATATCGATGATGTAGCAGTGCGAAGAGTGTCGACATTCAGGTACCTCGGGCATTTGCTTACGGAGACCGGTAGTGACGATAGCGACATTGAGCGTGAGAGGCGGGCGCTTGCTGTACGGAGCAACATGATCGCTAGAAGATTTTTCCGCTGCAGCGAGCAAGTCAAAAAGACGCTATTTACTTCGTACTGTCAAAATCTATATACTTGTCAGCTGTGGTTTAACTACACGAGACGCACTTATAGCGCCATTAGGGTGCAGTATAACGATGCGTACCGCATCCTAATGAAGCTACCACGATTTTGCAGTGCGTCGAACATGTTCGCCAACGCTAGAATTCCGGATTTCTTTGCGGTGATACGTGCAAGAATCGCCTCTTTTTGGGAGCGCTTACGTAAGAGTTCCAACGAAATCCTCAGAGCAATGCATACGCACCTGGATGTCGATATCTTCCGGCACTGGTTAAAGCAGCATCGCAGTGCGAATCGGAAGTAAATGTAATTTAAGTTTTGCTGTTTAATGTTTTAATTACCTAGTTTTAAATTTTAAAATTTTAATAGATTTAATGATTTTATATTACAATGAATTTATTATTATTATTATTATCTTATTAATTATTATTGCTATTTTAATTGTATCTTTTGTAATAGTTTTTAAATTCAAATTTTTTGTATATGGGTTATTACAATGCCTGAAATAAAGATTATTATTATTATTATTATTATTAATATAGAGCCACAGATACAAAATAGCACCACAGAGAGTAATAAGGTACAGAAATGTCCAGACTTTTGCCTTTTTACACCAGCTTGGCAAGTGATAGCTTTAGCGTAATTTTAGTAATTTTTGGGATAGTATTAGAAATTGTGTCGGGGCGAGGAAATTTCGCAACTAACGAATTATATAATTGGTAAACCCTCACCAGATATCGTTGAAGATAACCTTTATGCATGTGTCAATCAACCTTTAACAGCAACAGCCAACACTTACCAATAGGAACAGCTGTGGCCAGCAGACTGAATATCCCACTGACGACCATGGACCCACAAGCCAGCCACCGTCTGCCCCAACTGAAAATAAAGTACATATAATTATAATTTCATATCAATATCAATAACAACGTCTTCTGTATGATAAGTCTAGCTTTCTCTTAGCCTCTATTCAAAATTCTTGTGATTTTTCAGGATTTTTCGGTCAGTCCTAAGAAATATGAAAGTATTAAAAAAATTCATTTATTTAATCCGAAAAATACGACTATTCTTAACTTTGATTATCTAAGATATCAGCATTAGCTTTAAAGTTGTTTGTTGGTATATGTGCTACAAGCTTATAAAAAGACAGACTAAAAACACGTCCTACAGATCCATCTTTCAATCTGAGAAGTAGGTGACTAATGTGACGTAATTAAAAACAACAAAAATCTTACCGATCCAAAACAACAGTTAAAAACGTATCAGCAGGGAACTCTGTAGCGGTCGCAATAGTGAAGGTCAGGAAGATATCCAGGCCCAAAGACCCCACGTTCCTCACGTGGCCATCGAATACCAGCGATATGGCCATCCAAATGACTATGAGGAGTAGAGCGTTGCGACGGAGCCTGGGAGTCTTGAAGATGTCCAACACGGAGTAGGTTTTGGATTCAGCTTCGGATTCCTTGATGGCTTTTTGAGTTGCCTCCTGGAAATGTGTAAGGAGACCGGTTTATAAATATTTTCATAGCTATTTAATTTCTGTTCATAGATTTTAAATAGGTATTGATTTGCATTTTTACGTTTGCATCATTTGTATACATTTTAAAAACGATATTTATTTATCTATGTGACAATCGGAATCAGATTAGGAACAAGGATAAAAAGCATTCCGAGTTCAAAAAGACATTTTATTATTTAAATCCAAGTGTATAGAGAAGTAAGAAACTAACCGTGAATTCATTTAATACTTTGTCAGGTATCTTGGTTTTGTTGATTCTTTCGAATTTCTTCATAATGACCATCGCCTTGTCGATCTTGCCCTGCGATAGCAACCATCTGCAGAATACAAGTAATAATTAAAAATGATTTTTTTCATTGTAATGTACCTGGCTTTGTAATTTGGCTGGTGGGAGGCTTTTGCCGTGGCTAGTTACCACCCTACCGACAAAGACGTATCGCCAAGCAATTTAGCGTTCCGGTACTATGTCGCGTAGAAACCGAAAGGGGTGTTGATTTTCGTCCCACTCCTAACAAGTTAGCCCGCTTCCATCTTAGACTGCATCTTCACTCAACATGTGATAGCAGTCAAGGGCCAACATGTAGTCGATAAAAAAAAACCTATCTGAACTGCTGCAGCTTTTCGACTTTCAAAGATCACAAACAGTTCTTAGAAGAAGAAAAAAATATTTTTTAGTAAAATTAAAAAAATATGTACGCTATCTAATTTACCCGTTGACATATTCACATTTGACTTAATTTACTGTTGTAGATGAAGAGATCCCAAGCCTGTTCAGTAGGTACAGTGTTGCGGGATATGATGACAGCAGGGAGTGATTGAGGTAGAACACGCGCGTCTATCAATCGACACATGAAGAATACGCCTGCCGTCCGTACCTCTGTCACACCCCGCAACCCTGAACTGCGAAGAGTATGACTCATCGTTGTATAATGTGCTTTGAATAGTTGTCGTTGCAGATGTTACCTGGCACTCTCCGGTACCAGCCAAGGCGTGGCCGCAGCGATGATGAAGGGCGCGCTGATGCCCAACGCATACCGGCGCCAGTCCGCCGCCCACAGCGCGATCCACGGCAACAGACTCGCGCCCAGCGTGAAAAAGATCGCGATTGACATGTTGGCGACGAACGTGCGCCATTTCGGACCCACGTATTCAAGAACTGTCAAGATAAATATGGAAAACTACACATTACACATACATGCACCCGAAATCTGTTAATGCATTGCCAGCTTTTAAGGAATTAAGTTGTCTATTATTCGTGAACTGTTAAAAACACCTGTGGCGGGGAGTTGGTTTCGCAATTATTTATATTAGTGCTGAAGTGCGAAATGATCTGATAAATCGGTTGATAAATAACATCCCGTCTTCCCGCAAATCAGATGGGGAAGATGGAATTTGTAACTCGTAGGTTATTATATTTTTAGTAATTTTGACACTTTGATATTTAAAACTTCGTTACTTAATTTTAGGCCAGGTGAAAAACGATGATTTTCTTGAACAAATGTAAAATATTGCTTAATGATCACTCCGCGGGGTCTACGATACTATTCTTGCCTAATTTCATGTGAACAACATGCAACTTGGTTACCACACTGCAACCGAAATAACAATACACCTTACCCAATATGTACATCATGGTAAAACAGTTGTCAAACGCCAATCCTACTAGGAACCGGCATAGCGCGAACGACCAGAACGCGTTACAGAACGCGGTGGCTATTCCTGCAGCAAATCCCACCAAATTTGTCCCTGGAACACGAAATGTTTTGAAGAAAGATTTATAATCATATACCTATTTTTAACAGCCGAAAAAAGGCCAGACAGATATGATTATTACAATCACACCGGGACTGGCGGCTTAATACTGTCCGTGGCATGAGTGCATAAAATAACTTATCAATCTCTATCAACTTCATAAATAATAAATAAATAAATAAATATTATAATGGAACAAGCAGATGATTGATGATTTAAGTGGAACCACTCTCTTAAATAAACAACAATTCGTAGGACTCGGACCTTAATAGAACAAGTCCAATAATTCACTGGTTTGCGCCCTTCAACATGAGGTGTTCCATGCTTGCTTATAATTTGACCCGCAACCATACCCTTCAGTGTACCATATTAGTTTGTCCGACAAACTTCCAAATAGCTCTATCCATTACTTCTATATACAATGAATATTGAAGTGAATATTTTTCTTACCTACTAATGCTGGTATCCTGCCATATTTGTCAGCTATCCACCCAAAAACCAGACCACCAACGATGGCTCCGCAGAAGAAGATTGCCTGCGCAGTCGCTGGTAGGTTGTCCTTTTCACACACCCAGTCCAACTGTCAAATCAATAATGTCCGATGATAGAACCGGGCAGTATTACACGAATGCCCATCGTCCTACAGAAATATCATTTAATAATTTAAAAAGTACCTCAATTATACTTTTTAACTATGATATATAGCAGACATAGAAGCCATGACCTTTCCGTGTTAAATTCGCCGTGAATCTATAGAGGTTCCAAATTTTATGAAAAATCTGTTGGGATCGGGAGTAACTGGCGTGCATTATCCAGCTATTATTTAGTTGGAAAAGAGGAGACAGTAAATGAGAGTTAAAACAAGAAACGATAATTAGAGAGATATACATAAGAATAGAGAGTGGTGTTAACTATTATATGTAGGGTTACCCAAGAGTTCCGTGAAATTGATTTCAAAGTATCAAAAATCTTTTAGGTATTTTGATATCAATTGATATTTGACTAGATAAATTCCAATACATTTTCATTCCGAATGGTCAAAATACCTAGAAGGTTTTTGATACTTTGAAAGGTGTTAACTATGTCATAATTATGTTTCTTAGGCATGATGATCCGGAACAATATTTATATATTTCATATTTGATGTCAAAGAAAAAAAAATACAATTTATTTCATTAATAATGTACCTACTGTCTTACGCTTGATTATAATCAAGCCTGACTAAAAATAATAGCAAATAGGTCTAAGCTGGAGCCCGCTATCCGAGATTTACTTTTGCTTTGCTCAATATATCACAACATTATTGCATTTCTGCGAAATGCTTTAAATTCTTGTTGTCTGTCAGTCTGTCCGCACTATTTATATGTTACAAGTCCCAAATGTCTTGGCCGCTCCTCAATATATATCCCAATCCCTGATATGATGACATATTCTTATAGGAAAAAGTCTGAGAAGTGTTCTTAGCTACTTACGGTTGACCTAGGTCATCCAGAAGAAGGTGTATATTGCAGAACCTATCAATGTATATTTTTGATGGCATTGTTGAAACGAAAATATTTCTTTGTTTTATTTTTATTTTAAATTTTATTTGTTGTAATTATTAAATATTTATAAATATGTACATACAGTTAAGCCTTTCTAGACATAAAATTGCTTAGAATTAGAATATGCACTTCCGGTTCAAATTAGCAAAGTATAACATTGAGTTCAATATCGAGCGCAGGAGTGTAAACGGCTTCCAGACGTTCGTACTCCGAGAGACTAGACATACGTTAGAAGTTGCATAAAGATAGTAAGAAAATTCACATATCTCCTGGAATCCTAATCCTTAAAATTACATTAAAAAATAAGAAAAATATGTTAGTGCCCCGGAAAAGAAATATTTTTCAAAGGGCGATGGGAAAAATATGTTAATAAATGTTACCTGAGATGCAATAGTTTCATATGGCACATCGGTCCTATTGTACTCCCAGCCATTGGTGCAGGGGACGATGGACCACTCGTCATCAGGCGTCGTCCGCCCCTCAGCTAACGCGAGGGTCCAGTCCGCCTGGTACATGTGACACCGGTCGTGAGCGAACGGACCTTCTGTCTTCGGTGGGATGGCTAACGCGCGTCTGGAACAAAAAAAAATAGTATTAAAAAAATTCTATTACACGGACCATCACTTCTAACGGCGTGCAAGGTACACGTTCTACAAAGTATAGGCCTGTATCTATCAACGTAGGCGTAAAGGTGTGAAGCCTCATGTGTCTATAATTACCCTGGCAACCATGCTCTTCAGACCGGAATACAGAAATGCTACTTGGGGACAGAAATAAGCATGATGATAGTACTTCCCCGGACGAATTCTGCCACTAAATGCTCTAACACTCCTAAAAACCTCTTTGTCCTTTAAAAAGGTATGACTCTTAAAATAAAGAAATTTTCTAAAACAAAATTATATATAAATGCCCTCACATGTAATATGCGGTAGATATTCATCTATAACAGAACCTGTTGAATTTCTTATCGCCACTACTCAGTACTTAGAATTTGCTTGCTGCTGGCTTCCCAGTAAATCGATACGAGAGTTTCTACAAACAGGCAAACTTACCGTTTCAAATTGTAAATCAAATCAAATTAATCAATATAATCTTAATTCGTTTATCTCAAGTAATCTTGGTTTTGAAATATTAAATTCTGTTTGTAGTGACTCTATCACTTGTTCGGAAGTGAAATGAAAGGAAGGAAGGCAGGCAGGCTTGGAATATAAAACTAAGCCTGCTATAATAAACGAATTTGAAAGTGTTTGTTTGTATGGACCCTATCTCGATAGAGTTAATACTTCCTCCATAATACTTTATTATTGTATTTTTTATTATTGTATGGTATTTCAGGGCAAGAGACGGATTGGTACATGCTCAATCATTAAAATGGAAGTGGGCCGGTCATGTGATGCGCATACGGGATCAGAGATGGAAGAAGAGGGTAAGTAGTCACCAGGCAGGTCCACAAGGGAAAAGAAGGAGAGGTAGGCCTGTAATTAGTTGGGAAGCCGACCTCAGAAAAATAGCCGGCTCCAACTGGTATCGGGTAGCCCAATCTAGAGAAGACTGGATGTCTTTGGAGGAGGCCTTTACCTACAGAGGGGTTCTTGCAGACTAGATTGTAAAATTAATAACAAAATTTTATTTGTATTTCTTTTTGTAAATCTGCACGAAATAAAAGGCTTTTTTATATTTTATTTTTATTTATTATAGTATTTTAGGAAGTGATTCTAGTTTAGCTTTTCAAGATTTGACTCGCACACACTCGTACTACCACAGAATAAATAATAGTTTACTTATAGCAAACAATAAAGTGCTGGTGATAAATAACCGTTAATATTTTGGAAATCAATAAAACTATTGCAAACTATACCAAACAATCGCTTTGTTTGGTATTTACATGATGTAAATATTGCAAAATATTTCACGCTTTTTGCTGGAGTTCAGAGGAAATAACCATCAGTTTTTCAGCGCTATAAAAACGTTGTATTTATTTTTTGTGACGCAAACGATTTGAACCGAGACCGTACGGTTTTTGCTTCTGTTTATCAAATCGCGCATATTTTTGATATATAATATGTATATCAAATCCTCAGTGTTATCACCATCATCATCATTAGAAAATTATTAAATAGAAGTCCACTATTGGACATAGGCCTTTATATAGGCCTAGGGACATCTAAACACAACGATCTTGAGCCGCCTGTAGCCAGCGGCTCCCTGCGACACGTTTAATGTCATCAGTCCACCTAGTGGGGGATCTACGAACACTGAGCTTTTCGGTGCGGGGTCGCCATTCTAGCAGCTAGGGCCCCCAACGTCCATCAGCTGTTCGTACTACGTGCCCCGACCATTGTCACTTCAGTTCTGCGACTCGCCAAGCAATGTAGTTACTTTGGTTCTTCTCTCATTCCCTCATTTCTGATTCGAACATGCAGAGATACTCCGAGCATTGTTCTTTCCAGAGTTATAGTTGGATTCTTTATGCCAGAGCACGACTCGGGAAGTACTACCGCTATTTTTATTTCATCTTCTAAACATCATTGCAGTTGTTTGGTTTGAAGGATATGGTGGCCGATATATTTACTGGCGCATGAGCTAGTGCAGAAGAAGATTTTATGGGGAATCTTCCTGCACTAGAGAATTTAAAACTTTGCTGATCCATCTAGCATTGTTATTGACGTTATGAAGTGGATTTACAGCTTGAATCAATTTAGAATCTTATTGTTCGAAAATTTGTCGGGTCTGGTTTGGGGGTAGGTCGTGATTACTGATTACCAAGAAAGACTTCTTTAAGTGCCTCAATGGTGCGCTCGTACTGATGTTTTCTATTGTATTAAATTTTGGACTTAATATAAGGTGCGATACAACAGCAAACTTTTCTTAAAAAAATATTTTAGTTATACTTATGAATTGTTTTACGTATATTTCAATTAAGATACTCTTTGATAGCTGCAAATGAGGTTGTAGTATTAAAGTATGAGGAAAATATAAAACTTTTCCTTTAATTCAACGTCTAAAAAGAATCGGTCTTTGTATATTCTCATCATCTTTTTTTTAATTTTGGTCCTTCGCCTTCGTGGTCATCATTATTATTGATTTAGAACAATATTTTTATCTAGATTAGATGAGATGTAATATTTTATTTGAAAGTAGGTTAATATAATACGAAAACGAAAATAATAAAATGAATACATTACTATTCTATATGCCGAGGTTTTGTATTAGCATTTTATTTCCTAAGTTCTGTAAACCAACTTTTTAGTTCTCCTTAATAAATTAATCAAGATATTACAATTGTTTTTTAATTTTGTTTAGTGTTTTATGAGTTTTAGAGTAACTACTTTATAAGTTATTTTAACTTTTGCTCTGGTTGATACGTTTTGTTACTGACCAAGCAGATAGGTCTCCTGATGGTAAGTAGAGAGCCATCACTCTACCATCATCACAGAGCAACACTCTGCAGAATATGCAAGGAACACGTCTTACAAAGTGTCGTTCTGTGTACATCGATCTGAGGCGTAAATGTAATCCTCGTGTGCCTGTTATTCACCGACAACAATGTCTTTTAGAACCTAATAAAATAATGCTGCTTGGCGGCAAGAATAAGCATGGTGATAGCTTAATCCATAAATAAGAAAAATACCTAGTACGATTAAATATGTTGTTATTTTAAACCGACGAAAAAATGGAGGAGCTTTTCAATTCGACGCGTATATTTTTATGTAATATATAAATACGCATAACTTTATACAGACTATTCTGATTTCGATAATTCTTTTCTTATTAGAAAGGGTATATTTCCATTTACGTTCAAATAGTTATCATGTTAGGATTTGAAGATCGGATCCTAGGAAAATCAAAGAAACTCTTCAAAATTTTTAGGCACACTCGTAGATATATAAATAGAAAATTCCGAAATTTGGTATGTAGTCGGACTGTATATACATTTAGTTATTTACTTTCAGATACATTTAGTGAAATGCTGTTAATTTGAAATAACAAACAGACACTTTGATTTTATTTATTTGTATAAGTGTATAGATTGTTTAGTACCTAATGCTGATAAGTAAATTATTCAGTTAATTCTAAAGTCATACAGCACCTAAGTTTGGTAAACATCGGAGGTCAAAGTCAAGTAGAGACGCTGAACGTTCATACAAAACTATCAGCGCGACTAAACTGAAAATGATTAAAAAACCAAGGTTCGATAATAATTTGCTGCTGTTCGCAAGGCCCTTCCTGCTTCATATAATATTTTGTGAACGTAACTGACTTAGGGACATACTTCCTATTATGTGCTTGCTTCCGTGTTTTGAAAGGTGGGCCCTAAAAAGATAGAAATCCTATTTTTACGACCTCAATTTATTATATTTATTATAATAGTTAAAAAACCTTTATATTTTGCGACCTCAAAGATTACCTAATGCTTATTATTAAAGTCACAAAAAACTTAATAATACAAGGTATAGGTGTAATATATAAGACAAAATCTATTGAAAGAAGTCGGAGAGAAACACAATATCAGCAGTTGATAGAATTTTTAAAATTTCAAAGTTGATTTAATTATCTCACAACGCAACAGGCTATAATAAGGCTTTGAAATAAAAAAACCCATAACAACTCGGTTTCTTTTGAGCGCCCTCGCAATACTGCTTGGGATTTAAACTACCTCGTATGAGTCCTTGTATAAAAGTCTGCTATATCACATTGTTTATGAATTGGTGGGTTTGAAAATTAAAGTTAAACATTATATCACCAACCTTTGCGTGTTTATAGAGATTGTTTAAATTTCTCTTTTGTTTTATTTAAGTCATTTAATAAAACAAACCAGATGAGTTTCGAAGGTCAGATATGGTGGTAGGCTTTTATATACCACAATACGGCTGACGCTGACCGTCAAGAATGTTCAGTTTCCGGTTAATTTGGTATATTGTAACATTACTGTTGTTTATATTTTCAAACCACGTATAAGATTTGTGCATCTAATAAATCACGTAACCACAATTCAGTCTTGTGTTAAATTTAAAGTAGCTGGTAAACTTGCATGCAAAATTGGCGAAAATAAAAACAACAACCACTCAACTTATAACAGGAAAATTGGGCGTGTAGTTAACATATTGAAAAGCTGAAAGATTGTCTGTCTCCTATCACAGGTAATTATGGAGTTTATACCATTCAAAATCTAAAGTCATAGCTCTTTGAAGCCATTTGATGGCCGAGTGGCGCAGTGGGCAGTGACTGCTTCGTTTCTCTTTTGTTTTATTCTAGTCATTTAATGTAACAAACCAGATGCGTCCTAGGTCGTTGGAGTTCGATTTATTCCACATCGCTGCGTGACCGCCAAAATGTTTGTTTGATGAGCATGGATGTTTTCCAGTGTGTGGGTGTTTATATATGTATATATAAGTATTTATGTATAATATATATAAGCTACCTAAGCTTACTTTGGGGCTATATGTGATGTGTGTAATTGTCCTATTGCCCTATTTAAGCAGCAGCCTCGCCTCGGGCGATTAGCATTTTTAAAGTGCCGGCTCAAGGCTAGATTAGGTAGGAACAAGTACATACTTTAACGCTCCTACATTGTCCTGGGTTCGGTTTGTCCTCGTTGGACTAGTAGTTAACTTATGTTGCTTCGATAGCGAGGCCCTGGATTCGAATCCTGGGTTGTAGAATTATTCTGAGTTTTTCTTTCTTCTAAGAAATTTTAGTAAATTCTAAGCCCGGCGATAATAAGTTCGTGGTTTTACAATATTATCTGTGGAAAGCACCTAAATCCGTTGGTCCCGTTCACTATTATCAGTATCAGATAGTGATCGTTAATAAATGAAACATTATCACCCTTCGCCCGCCAACCCGCATTGGAGCAACATGATCGGTTTACGCTCCGTATCCGCTCTCCACTAAGAAGGGAGGCCTGGCACTGTAGTAAGCAGTTAATAGGTTAATAATGATTATTGAGTTTGAGCCCGCTATCAATTTAAACTCACTCACTTAACATCAAATGGGATCGCAGTTAAAGGCCAACTCGTCATTGAATAAAAAGAGAGCCTTTCAATATGCATCTAAAAAACTTTCCTACTAGGAAAGGATAAAGCGATTTTGCGATCGTTCCGTTTTCACTCTCAAATACTCAAAATAACAGTCATAAAAACTGCCGGCGTTTTATAAATAACATTAATTTATTTCTGTCAACTTGCGACGATGACTGGCCGAAACAGTGGCCTCCGCACGAATTCAACGACCTTTACTTGTTCAACCTTACTTGTTCAAGTTCAGGTAATTACGATGTAACTGTTACCTAAGAGCGCTTAACATTGTCGAATCGTACACGTTATGCAATGTTGTTGTTCGAGTGTTTAGACAAATTTAGGAAGTTCATCTCAAATTATATTATTTTTTTAAAACAAGCACCGGATTGCTGCAATGAGTTTGAAGATTTTTATGATGAGTAAGTAATTCCTAATCAACTTAATCATCCACGGTATCCTTGAATCTCTTTCCTTTGAATCTAATTCAACATCGAATAAGTGAATTTAACTAGATGATTAATTATCAATCTGTTAGTTTGTAAATATTGCCATGGGCAAACTCAAAACTCCTTCTCGTATCTAAGGATAATCAATATTTTTTACCTCGTAAAATGATTTTAATTAAATTTTGTTGTTGTTGTTTAATAAAAACGCAACAAACAAGCTTATAATCATCTGCAAAATAGTTTAATTATCTATGATTAACATAACGGGATTAAGTGAAACAAGATTAAAAGAAACTGAAGCAGATTTTAATTATACCATCTTAGACTATGCCTACGATGATAGTGTGCATAGATCTCGGCGAACAGTATGAGACGAGAAAAAAATCATTGTTCCGGGCTAATGCGTCACAAAATTCAAAAAAGCCGTAATGGTCACTAACCTTGGTTGAGGAGATGGCACATGAAGAAGAAGTAGTAGCATCTACAGTAATAAATTTATCAAGAATATAATTATCATTACAACGTTATGTACATCAGAACCGAATTGTTATTTTGCCTCTGCTATAGTTCAGCCTTAAGGTACACACATCAACTTCTGACAGGTCAGCACAAACCATGGACAAACAAGAGCCTGCATTGAATAGACGCATACAATATTACGGACATCCGCAGGTCCGAGGTGAGGCTGTGAACGGATACGGCGTTTAGTTTAATTGCTTAATTGATCCACTGTGCATATCGCAATGAAACTTGAGCCTGACCTAGCCTTAGGAGGATAACATCTGTATGTTTCTCATTATGAGGAGGGACCTTTAGAACTTTCGACCTTCTTGTATCAAGGTGACCTTGATATGACATGACAAATTATAATAGTCGGTGTTTAAGTAATGTTGACACAAGTTATTATATGTGTTATTGATGTTTTTATATTTGTAATTAGATTTACGCTACTTTGCATACTGGCACAGCAATGCACAGTATTAGTACCTACATCTTCGGATGAGCTTGGCATATTTGACGTCTACCTTAGACGCGTTTTTTCATCAAAATGTTTGTTTGTGAATGATTATCCTTAATGAAAAATGACATGCTTTAAAAAATATATCAACGTAATAAGTCGACACACCTAAGATGATTCTTTGAATTCATTGTTATGACGCAAACTAGTCAGTGATGTGAACAATACACAAAAGTACAAAACCCAACGTCATTTATAAAAGCAATTCGTGACTATCGCTTTTTTCTTCGCGGCGTTCATGTACTTCCTCTCTACTAATAAATAGCGTAACCGCAGATATAATTTTAGATACAGGATCCCTTTTCTCTGAAGATCAACAAAAAATATCAAGTTTTAATTACTTAGCTACATGAGCTTAAATGAAATTTAAATACAATATAAAAATAGACTAAACCTACTTACGTACAAAAATTATATCGAAAAAACAAAATAATTAAAATAACAAACTAATTAACCTAGTTAACTAATTAACTCTAATGGATGGAAATTAAAGAAAAACTAAATTGAGATTTGAAAAAGCTCTACTTCCCCTGTACCTAAAAAAGAAAGATAGTAAGAACCAATATTAAATGTAAAGTGGATGTCAATAGTGGTATTGGATGCATTAGGTAAGCCTAAAAACTCCCGCAGCTACAACTACAACGCCCAAGAGGAAATTGGCCAACAATCGATCGTATAAATTGCGTACTTTTAAGATTAAGTTGACTAGCGTTTATTGCACGTAATCGAAACTGAACACCGACTGTCAAACAATCGGTGACCAATTAATTAGTTGGATAAATTTTCATACTAATTACTGACTTGGACTCGTTGGAGTCTCAGCACCTAATTACCTATTATACTATTAGAAACTATGCTTGGCGAAGTAGTGAGCTGACATAATATAAAACCTTACTTTGAGGCTTAGAGCCCCTGCAGCTGCTGTACTTGCTTGCTGGCTCAAGGTTTTGTACAAAAGAAGCTGGAGAATTCAAGTGATCAATTCATCAAGTAAGATAGCTGAAGTGGCAAAGGGTGGTGCATAAGCCATGGCCTTGAAGACTGAGGTTCCAGTGTATTGGATGGCTTGGGAATGAACTGCTTTATTTGTCCATGTACATATTCAGCTCTAAACAATATTGTAAAATGGTGATAATACTCGTAAGTCTGTCTGAGTTTGTTGGCTCTTCGCGAATCAAGATTTAACTTTAAGTTACCGACTTTAAATGATCCCCATTACTCTAAATAATTATTAAAAAATTATATCATGACGTTTCAAAAGTTTAACTACTTAATTTTGACTTAAAGTACCAACAAAAACGTGTTGTAGGGAGCTGCTTGATGCTGGCAGCTTAAAATCTTGGTATTTGGAAGGACTTTCAGGAGTTTAATAGTCCACTATAAATGGTGATGGTGAAAGGCATCGTGTGCAGAGGCACAGGATGGAACAATATAAAATACCTACATTATCTTTGAATTTGTATCAATTACAAATTGAACCACCAATTGGAAGAAGGGAATAAACGCCACTTTTTGACATATTCACTTTTATACACTTTTATATTCGTTAGACGTAGGGCTAAGTTGTGAGTTCGAAAAAAGAAACAAAGTCCATTCATTTCGTATAGATTCATGCGGCTAAAAAAATTGTTAGTTGGAAGAAGGAAACAAATCCTTCCTTTATTCCCTTCTTCCAACTATTAACTTTACGAGTAAAGAAATAATATTTCTTTTTGGCTGTTTTTTTATTCGATAAACAAAATCGCATCACATAGTGGTGGGGGGCGTTATACTAGCGATCTAATAGCCGCCATTTTAGTTGTATTTGAGGCTGCATTCGTTTGGTGTCGCGTCGAGGAGATTCTTAACCTATAAAAATTATTTCACCATTAAAGTTTAAATTTAATATGACCAGTGAAAGTAGCTTTAACGATTCAACTGATAACGAGTCAGAAGCTGAGACTCCAAAAAAGAAGAAAAGAGGTGTTAGAAATATCCATTTGTATAAAAAAGAAAAACAGAAGTCACAGCGTCTACTTGGTCAATCTTATGTGAGTACAAGTACTGGGAGGTTAGTGCCAGCTAAATCTAACAGTAATAGTGACTGTCTCTGTAAAAGAAACTGCACTCAGCAGTTTAGTACCGAAGAAAAACAGCAGTTGTTTGAATCGGTTTATAATGGACGACCGAAAAATGAACAGGACATATATATGATGAGTCTCAT
The DNA here is from genome assembly GCA_034621355.1 of Mycalesis mineus. Classification (NCBI taxonomy): domain Eukaryota; kingdom Metazoa; phylum Arthropoda; class Insecta; order Lepidoptera; family Nymphalidae; genus Mycalesis; species Mycalesis mineus. The sequence goes on from CM067888.1 coordinate 839,771, forward strand.
TGAATACGCAAAGATTAATCGCCACCGTTCAAAACGCGAAAATCCAAAAAAACGTGACAGCACTTTCATATATTTTGCAATGAAAGGAAATGAAAAAATTCGAGTTTGCCGTCAAGCTTTCTCCATTTTATACGCTATAAAAGGTAAGGCTATTTTTCGCCTTACCTCTCTTAAATCAGAAGGAAAACTACCTGAAGATAAACGAGGGCGGCATCGTAATCGAGGTAACGTCTTATCAAACGAAGCAATCACAGCTATTGATGAACATATTCGGTCGTTTCCATTAAAAGAATCTCATTACAGCAGCAAACATATACAGTATTTAGAAGCAAACTTAAACGTTAAAATAATGTATGAACTTTTTCTGAAAAAATACCCCCATTATCAATGCGTAAAATACGACTATTACAGAAAATATTTTAATGATAATCATGGCTACAGATTCGGTCGGCCACAAGTAGACGTTTGTTCGACTTGCGAAGAACTCGAAGCAAAAATAAAAAGCTCATCTCTCAATGAGAATGCGAAGAGAGTGGCGGTTGCAGAAAAAATCATACATCTTAAACGTGCTAAAAAGTTTTATAATAAGCAGAAAGAAGTTTTGGCCTTATGTAAAGAAAGAAAAGATGTAGGAGCCATTGTATTTGATTATATGCAAAATCTGCCCATTCCTAAGATCCCAGTTCAGGAAATGTTTTATTTAAGAAAACTATGGCTGTATGTGTTTTGTGTTCATGACTTAAAGACGAATTCAGCTGATTTCTACACTTACCATGAGGGTGAAGCTAAAAGGGGCCCAGATGAAGTATGCAGCTTATTATGGAAAACTATACAGAACATGGATCCCTCTGTCAAAGAACTACACGTTTTTAGCGATGCTTGCGGGGGACAAAATAGGAATAATACCCTTATAAGATTCTTTCTCACTCTTGTTGCAAAAAATCGTTTTGAGAAAATATATCAATACTTTCCTGTGCGTGGCCATTCTTTTTTACAGTGTGACAGAAATTTTGGGACAGCTAAAAGACTCATTAGGAGAAGAGACAGAATTTACGTTCCAAATGAATACAATAATCTTATTTCGGCAGCAAAAATCAGGGGTTTTTCAGTTAAACCTGTTTCTTCAAACGAAATACTTGATTTTAAAAACTCATGGCAGCAGTGTTTTAAGAAAACCTGTAAGTCATTAGACAAGGCCACGACATTCAAGATTTCGCAATATAGAAGCTTTGAGTATAGTTCAAGTCATAAAGGTTACTTGACATGTTCCGAATTTATTGATGGTTTCGTCAAAGCTACATTTTTGCTCCAAAAACCTTCTACAATCCCGAAAATACCTGAAACTCTGGCATATGTTACTAAAATACCTATAAATGAGAAAAAAATGAATGACATAAAAAAAATAATCCAATATATTCCTGACGAATTCAAAGATTTCTACAATTTAATTCTGACCTGGCCAACTACAAGATCCGAAAGTGAAGAAATAGATGAATAACAGAGTGTCCTTACCTGTTTGTAATAAATAAATAGTTTTTGTCATTATATTGTCTATTATTTCAAATTATTTTGTACCTGTTATATGATAAATTGGAAGAAGGGAATAAATCCACCACATTTCGATGAACACACATAGATAAATATTATACATTTAAGGCAAATCTGTTGGTGAATAAATCAGGATTTATATTTTCTTAATAATCATTGATGTCCCATAAGCTTAAAAATTGAAAGTTAAAAGTTATGAAGTTTTTTTTTATTATCTCCGTTCTTATTTTTTGGATTTATTCCCTTCTTCCAATTGGCGGTTCAATTACGATACTACTGATTACGATGCACCTTTTTTAATGTCGATGCACCTCGAATCAGCCTTAAACACCAGTTCGTTTGAACGATTAGTGTAACAAATAGCTCCATAATTCATAATGCGGGTTCGTTTCATCGTAATAAGACAAAAACATTTGTACGTTAAAAACTCATTAGCTATTGTGTGCGAGATCTGATGTAGTGTATTGAAGAGATGAAACCGCAAACTTATTGTTAGAAATACGTTTTGATTTTATCTCACTATCCGTAACCTTTTCCTTTGAAATAACAAAGATCCTGCTTCACTTCTTCTTGGGATTTGCCAGTATATCAGAATTGTTTTTAAAACAAATCCAACAACTTAACCTAACAATATCCTTATAACTATACAAATCATACCCACGTGAGATAGTAGCAAGAATACTGGCTGCATTTCCGCGAGAAATTTTTGGCACTGCGGCTCCAAGGCCCAAGTGTCTCCACGGCCACGACACGGCAAGGAACAAACATGTAACGAGGCATACTTGTGCCAACTTAAATAAGTCATCATGAATCAATCAATCGCAAAATTGAAATTTAAGATTTTGCACTGTTGGAAGACTATAATTAAGTGGAAGTAAGCTTATATGGTTTCGATCACAAGGTTCTTAGGTTCGAATATCAGTGGGTCGTGTTGTGTAATTATCCTAAGTTTTTGTTTCTTTTAAAAAGTTTTCAGTATTTTTTTTTCAGTATACCCCGGTGTAAAAAAGTTAATGGTCTTACACACCCTTGTGCCACGAAGAGCTCGTTAAACCGTCGCTCCTGGTCACTATCAACAATATCCGAAAGTAATCCATTAATGTATTAAACATTATTTTGGAGGGGCGTGGTGGGATTCACTCTTGTTACTTATGGAGGGGGAGCTGGCCCTCTAGTAGGCGGTTAATAGGCTGATATTGTTGAAGATGACTTAGGTGGACAACGGATCTTTAATTTATAATAAAAACTTTCGGTTAGATCAACACTACGAGCTGCAGCAACGAAATGAATAATTTCAACGTGCGGCTAGCAATAGTAAAAGTTTGGGTGAAACATTATAACAATCATAAAAACGATGAAATCAGTTAAGTTCATCCTATTTTTTATGTTTACTGGCTCATTAGAAACACGTCTCCCTCTCTCTGTAGTTTATAGCCACCAAGCTGAGCCAATTGCGGTTGGTATTTAAGTGATTATTTGACTCTACAGCGATCACATTAGATGTCCATGTTAATGAACGTGACCAACGGCTTAAAACACTCTTCAAGATCCAGTAGGCAAAATTGTTACAATACCCACTATTCAACTCAAGATTATAATTGAAAATTGTTTTTTTTTACAGCTCAAGTACCATAATCAAAAATCAAATATGTACTTAAAATCTAGCAACACGCTAGGTCGACGTATAATAAGAACAAGGTGCAACTACTTGACACTAGTGCAGTGTTCATTGAAGGTTCAATGCAATACTGACTGCGACTGCGCAGCGCATTCCTTTGTTGACGACAAAGAGTCACTGGTGCGTGCAAATTACGATCTACTGCTATATCACGGTTCATCATTATCAGCGTATTATGGGCCCATTCAAGGGTTACCTTCCTCCTTGTAGTTTAAGAAATATGTGTGAAAACCTACCTCGCTGCTCCAGTGCGAGTTAAAGTATTATATTTGTAATGTGTGATTTATTAACGATCACTATCAGATGTTGATGATAGTTACCGGGACAGCGCGGCACATACCTCTGTTCACGGCAAAGAGTCACTAGTGCGTGCAAATTACGACCTACCGCTGCACTGCGATTGACGAAAGGGAAATAAACTCATGCCTGTGACGTATTGTTGCAGTCTCTACAGGCGAGTGTTGAGCCATCGAAACGACAGACTAAACAAAAGAAGCATTCTTGAAAATCTGATAACATTTTTGCTTTCGAGAGGTAAGGACAGAGATGATACTCGACCACTTTAGCATACCGATCCTTTGCTAATACACACTTATAGATAATTACATAATAGATACTGAAAAACGTACTATTTTCGGCTTGTGTCAATGTTGTGATCAATATTTGACTCTAAAACGAAAAAGTTCATGATAATGAACGAGGCCTACAAATTCTTCTTCGAGACGCAGTAAATAATTTATAATATATTACACCACTAAGTATACAATTCAGACTACAATGCTATGTCTTCTTTTACAGCCTTAAAAAATATTAATTTCCGCATTATTAATGGGCATCCAAAAAATTTCGCGTGAGGCGTTTTCACGATTTTATAAACGATATCAAAACTATATTGAAAACATTCTTTACAAAAGTCAAAAACATTTCAAAAGAGTTTCATTTAAGGTGTGAGTTCGAAGCTGACCGCAGACGACTTGTCGCTGCAAGACTGTTTTGTATTAACGTTTACCCTTAAAGCCCGTTGTTAAAAATTGTTAACTTCTGGGTGGGTACGAGCCAAATAAATTAGTTGTTTCTCAATTGTGAGATTTAAATCTCAAATATCAGTTGAAAAATAAAAACATAATATAATAAAAAAAGAGTTTTTAAAAATATAAAACGGCTGAAACTCACGTTGTCACATGTTGTGGTTGTCGGCGTATGCCCGACTGGGTTTGAAACTATCATACTCCTACGGGGTCCTTAGTTATGAGCTTGCTTGTTCCGGTAACGCAGCGCGAAGCAATTTTCAGCCGTTATATATTTTTAATAATATGGATAACACTCGTTTAAATTCTAATAAAAAAAGAGTGTCTACGACAAATTTTAGTTATAAATAGTTAACTGATTACTAAAGTTTAAAAACCTTACTTAAAAAGTACCTTGTATTCAATTCAACAAAAAATGCGGAAGTTAACTGATGCATGATTGTTCTTACATATGGCATATAAGTAGATGCCAAAGATAAGTACATAAAAGACTTTATATGTTTACATAAATTAATTAACAGACCTTGCATTAAGTCATAACATGTCACAATCGACTTCTTGAGAACTCGATCAATCCATAATATAGTCAATAAATTATCTTAGAAAAGTATATGAACTATTGTTACCACTGAAGAAGTCTTGAAAATTATGAGTACATATTTTAAACACATGCGATAATATATTAACTGTATGTATAAATAACAAACATAATCTTTTTAATTTTAAGCAACATTCACAAAGGCCAAATCCAAAACTATAGGCTATAATATTATTAGACTTTTTAATTACTGCTGAATAGAATATTTATATGTAAAATATACAATTAGTTCTATAGTATAGTTTAGTCAACAAATGCTTTGTAGGTCAACTTTTTGCAACTGCTACGAACAAATATAATGAAATATATAACTGCTAAATGTGAAAAAAAAATTCTTATCTCGCGAAAAATTTTTAGACCACACATAAAGTTTTCAGAGTAAAGTTCTCTAGTATGATAATGATAAAAATTAAAAGATTCGACCTTACCTCTCTTCAACTGTCAAATTTGCTAATTCCGGTATCCAACACCAGTGCTGCTCCGGTACAATCGTCATAAAGATTTGCGAGAAATACACAAACGACACAAAAAATGCAAACGGTATCATTAACAAAAATAATATCTTCTGATACATTCCAAACTCTCCTACATATGGCAACAAATCGTCGAAATCAGTGACTTTTTTCCTCTTTTCCCCCTCATCTGTGACTTTTTTTGCGCTGACAACATTTCCCGTACTATCACTTGTGTCATTTGTGTATGCTTTGTTAACGAAACTCCCGCTTAAATCTATGTTTGAGAGATTGTTGTCTATGGGTACATTTTGGCGGGAATCATCTTCACAACAAGGAGTTCGCTCTTGTGGCGCCATCTTGTTCGCATTAGTTTATTTTCATACTCTTCTTTACTTTGGCTGTATCTGGAACAAAATTAAAGTAAATCAGCATACTTTAAAATAAAATAATCATTTAACTTCTTACAATCTACATCAATATTATTCAATCGCATTTTCAATAACTGTCAATATTATCAAAATTATTTTAACTGATTAGATCTGTTATTACCAGCACAAGTAATAAAATGACTAATGACGTGTCAGAATACAGGAAATATTAGAAACAGTTAAAAAAACAACACAACTAAAAAACAGCTACTGCATTATTGAGTTTCATATTTAAAGCTTGTACTAAAATCATCGTTATCTTTAGATGATCTTAACAAATACTTTAATTATTACCTAAGAACATTACAATAATATTGTCTGGAAGATAAAATCAGGTAAAATAGAATAGAAACAAACAAAAAATTTAAAATAAAAACAGAACCAGAATAACAAAAAATATTACCATTTCATATCTTAATGTTTTTATTCGCTAAAACTGTTAATTGACTTGCTTCCGCATGAAGCTTAAGTAAGTTAACATTTTTTTTATTATATTCAGTTATTCAGATTACTATGGGTAGCAATTGTTTTTGTTAGTTCGTGGTTTACCTTGGACCTCGGATAGGTGGTAGTAAAAAAAGCATTCTAATTTAAACCACATAACATATAGTACTTAGTCAAAGCTGTTAAATATTCCGGTAAGAAACTATGTAGAGCTACGGTTGAGGTACAGCCAGCTTTGTGGTCTCAAGGGACCCGAAGAATGTAACAAAATAAAAATGCTCTTAGCGGTTCCTTAAAATATTTTATTACTACTAGTACCTAGTTAATTATTTTAACGTTCATAAATAAAATTTACTAGGTAGTTCAATATATTTTGTATTAATCACAGGTGCTTACTTAATTAGTTTTCTTTCTCTAATATTGGTCCTCGCACAACATGTCTTACCCATATCATGTCTTGTCTCGTTATTTAAATTGCCCACATATCAAGTTAACCCGCTAATCATTCATTTTAAGTTAACATTCACTTATTTTAAGCTAGCATCTGTCTGTAACTCTACCAATTTGGAAGTCAGCAACACTTTAAAAAATAATGCAACGATTTACAATTTTACATTTAACATCATTATTTATTGTATCTAAAAGAAAGCAGAAGGAGTGTTTTATGAAGATATCAATTTTATATTCTGATGTACGTACGAGTTTTAAATAATAATTTGTCCCGCCTTTTTCAATTTGTTTACTCCAGTACTTCCATAGACCAAAACTTCCGTTAAAATTAAATTATAATAGCTTTTACATAAATTATATACATGCGTTTGCGTATTTTATTAGCACTTTACATCAAGTCAGATCAAAGTCAAGTCAAGTCAAGTAAGTGAAGAGTGTACTAATAGTGAATAAAAACTAAAATACATTACCAACCGCGCCAAAAAGGTTGTCTATCTTTAGTTTTTCAAAGTTAACTACTTAACTGTAGCAGAAAATTGAAACTAAACCGTTAGTCTAGGCTGGCAGTTGCGAAATATCGATACATCGGGTCAATGTTAGTAACTTCATGAGACAAGTGTGGTTGGAATTCTTAAAACAACTATTATTTCTGCGTCTTACATACTCGTATGTCTTTAATTTCGTACAAGGTTGACAGGCGCACTTAATGAGTAAATTATGCCCACATGACTTAAATGACCATATTTAATTTAGATATTGGTTAGTGGCGAACGAAAACAGAACACCTGAGGGGCTACCAGCGAAAGAACGAATTCGTCGCTAAGTTTAACTCGATACTATAAGATAAGGAGAGAGAGACAAATTCGACACTCATAATGTCAACTAATAAAAACATAGTTACGGAATAGGGTCAAATAATAACCCCGTTATTAACAAAAGTGACTTCATCACAATGACAAATTAGTAAATGCGAAACCATGTGACTTAGAATTTGTTAGCAAAAGCTAGTTAGTAACGTTCGTGTTCGACAAAGATATTGAATAGGCTACCTGTTCTGAGCTATCGGTGGCTTTAGATGGTGTAACTATATATTACCCAGCTTTTCTTATTTTTAAACAGACCACGATGTGAAAAATAGAATAAATAAAAATGTGATAAAATGGCGACAGCATACAATTTTACTCACGCAGGCCCTTTACTCGTAAATATTGCATATACCTACTTTCGTAAGCATTTCGTGAAGAGTTGTTAATTTGAAATGACTAACAGATACTTCAATGTTGTATATATGTGTATTATATATCATAAAATAGACAAAACGTGACATAATTAATATGCAAATGTTTTCAGCCGATCGCCATTAGCTATGCGTGAATCGTAATTGATACATATCTTGTAATAATTCATTAACACTCGTGAACTCCGGTTCTGGAACATTACGCTTGGTGTCGTCAAAATATCCGTTATTTTCCTATAGCAATGTCTTCTGGTACATAAGACTAGTAGCAACAATATCTAGTAGGTTTTAGCATTAATTTCAGTAGCGATAGAAGGTTTTTTCCATCGCCAAGGAGCATTATTTTCTTTGTTCCTGTTGAAAAGGCTAGGTACCGGTGTAATTACAGGCAAAAAGAGATTTCATATTGATGGGTACAGGGCGGCACTTTATAGGACGTGTTCCTTGCATGCCCTGCAATGTGTTGCTTTGTTTATTTGTGGTTTTCCACTTACCATCAGATGATCCATCTGTTTATTCCAACAAACTATTACTATAAAAAAATAAATCTTTGATTTTCTCTGATTATGTTATTGTTGGACTCCTAAATAGGATCACAGCAGCGCGGCTGGCTTGTTCAAGACGATTTCTCGATAGTTTTATTTTTATTATTTTTTTTATTAATTACAAATTTGCCCTTGACTACAACACCTTGAAGTACTTATATCAAAAAGTAAATGCACACCACTCTCTTATTCTACAGAACATCGTATGGAATGCTAAATTGCTTGGCGGTATATCTTTGCCGGTACGATGGCAACTAGTCACGGCTAAAGGCCTGGGCCATTTTAGAAAATCTTAATTGATGTAGCCGGGAATAGAACCTATTTTCATATTATAAACTCACCACGCACACCGCTGCGCCACGGAGGCCGATCGATCGATCCTGGATTCTCATATTAATAAGAATGGTAGATGAGTATAGATAAGAGATCGATAGGCATGTTAGTTGTATACTTTACGAGTATCTGGCAAGGGAGATTGTCATCTAGCCTTCGTTTACCATTTACAGTGAACGTAAAACACGCTTCATATTCTGAGTGAAACTACATCCACGATCTCGTACGTACCTACCTATGAATGAATTTTTTTTCTACTCGCAAAAAAATATCATAATGTCATACATTAATATATACGTGCATACTGTATTTCAATTAAAACAACAGCTTAAGGACAAGAACGGTTTTATAAAATAACTAGCGACTTTGTCCGCGTGAAAATCACTTCGATTTTTCTGTGACAGACTTTCATACAAATTTTCTTACCTAGTGCTTTCTCTGTCTGTTTTTGACAACACTGGATTCACTAAATGTTTTCGGCAAGACGTTCCGTTTGACGTATCTGCGATGGCGACTACAGTTTGTTTGGATAGCAATTACGGGTTATTTGTCAGTATCATTAGAATTTAACGAAATTCTCTTTAATCCGAATTTTACGGATACATGTTGTCGACTCGAAATCAATATTTTTTTTTGTTTTGTTACTCATCTAAGGTTTCGATCGAGTCTACCGTACTCCTTAACGAAATTATTAATATAGACTATTTTTCATAATCGTACAGTAAGAGCAATGAGGATTATGAGCGCGAAGCTGTTTTGTATACATAAATGTTAAGTTTTAAGTTGTTATGTTTATTGAAGCCGTCTTATTTATTTCAAGGAAAGCGTAAACAAAAAAATTGCAAAATCAACGAATTTTCATCAAACAGCAACGTGATCGTCCGTTCAGATCTGTCGAGATTTCCTCAAATGCCCAAGTTTCCTCAACTGCCAATATTTCCTCAATTGCCAACCGTATCAACGTGTTTATATGTAACACAATGGTGCCTATGTTTTAAGTTAATTAAAACAAACAGCACATAAGTTCCTAATTAGGACCGCCAGTGCGCTTCAGTAAGCGTGCGTACAACTACTGTGACCATAAAATAATGTTACATTTGGGATTGGTCCTATTAAAAATATTTCTAACAACGTATAGTTGAACCATCGGAAAGAAACAAAGCAATTGATGAAAACTAAAATATTTTTTGTTTCTGAGAGATAAGGACAGAGATAATACTCGTCCGCTTACAATTATCAGTCCTTTGTTTACGTTTATTATTTTAATGCATGGAGCACACTTAACTACAGTTTTAAATAATGTTTGTTATTTTAACTCTATTGATGAAAACTAACAAAATTTTTGTTTCTGAGAGATATGGATAGATATAATATTCGTCCACTTACACTTATCAGTCCATTTTTTACTTTTATTATTTTAATGCATGGATCGTACTTAATTACAGTTTAAAATAATGTTTATTATTTTAACTCTGGGATTGGAGTGCTTCGATAACTAATTACAGAAATAGTACATTTTAGTTCGTGTTTATAGAGTTTTAATTTAAAGGTTCAAGCAGATGACTCAGTGGATGGTAAGTAAAAAACTATCACATATAAGCAAGGGCAACATTTTGTAGGGCACGCAAGGTACACGTGTCACAAACTGCCGCCTTGTATCCTTAACCTGAGCTATAGGTGATAAGCGTCTTGTGCCAGTAATTACAACCATGCCCTTCAGACCGGAACTCAGTACAGCTTGTTGGGTAAAATGAGCATGGTAGCAATACTGGTAGTATTTCCCTAAACGAGTCGAAAAGCTCTACCACTTTTGAGAAAACTCTTTTTCTTCTCTTACCGAGACAAGTCCAAGTTTCCATTTATATCTTACTACGTATGCATGAATACACAACCATTTTTTTAGCCTTTATTCAGCTAAGCTTTCACTTATTCTCCGTAGAATGTTAATAGAAGGGATTCTTGTACGACCGCTCATTTTCAGGTTTATACGAGGTAATTTATATAAGGAAGGGTTCTAATTATTACGATTATACCTATCTGCGATACATACTACGTAGGTTTTCTTCACATTCCTGTGATTGCAATATTAATAGTCCAATATGACTAAGTAATGAAACCATTACACGCAAAAAACCTGCAACGTTTTCAATTTATAAGGAAAATTATTATAAATGGAGCGACGTTTTATTTACTTGCTTAATTGAAACTTTTGAATAAATTAAATGTATCTCAACACTTCTTTATGCAATCCGTGTGTCAATTGCAACAGCCTTATATGTGTTTACTAAATATGGCCATTGGACACACTTCATCTCACCGATCTGATTGTTCAAGGATTGTAGACTTAACCGACATTAAAGAAGTAGGCTCTGTTTTCGACACTTATGTGTACATGTAAGCATAGACATAATATATGGTTGTGTATGACATGCACGTTTCTCTCTGGTTCGTTTTTTTTGAATATTATAAACATACACCGATGACTTCGCTTAAAATCTTCATCTTATCTATTTTATCTTTTAATTGCACGTGACTGTTTCTTATAGATATATGGGTATCATCATCATCATCATTATCAGCCAATAGACGTCCACTGCTGGACATAGGCCTTTTTTAGGGACTTCCAAACACAACGATCCTGAGCCGTACCCGTTTGATGTCATCAGTCCACCTGGTGGGGGGTCGACCAACACTGCGCTTTCCGGTGCGGGGTCGCCATTCTAGCACCTTCGGCCCCCAACGTCCATCAGCTGTTCGAACCACGTGCCCCGCCCATTGCCACTTCAGTTCTGCGACTCGCTGAGCTATGTCGGTTAATTTGGTTCTTCTGCGGATCTCCTCATTTCTGATTCGATCACGCAGAGATACTCCGAGCATTGCTCTTTCCATCGCCCGCTGAGTGACTCTGAGCCTTCTTATGAAGCCCGCAGTTAGCGACCAAGTTGTTTGTTGTTGTAGTTGTAGTTCGATATGGGTATATCTATTGCAAAATATCAAGCTATCGTAAACATTAGATAGATAGACTTTTTTGTAGTCCCAATAAACAGGAACAAGTCCTTTATATTTATATTTTGTAACTAATCTTAAGCAGCGTGTTCAATTAAAGCGCGGCACCCCCATTCCAACAATTATTATTGTCATATTTGGGCTAATTTGCACGAAACCCTTACAAATTATACTAATACCTTTCACAGGAATTACTCTACCTATTGGTGAAAGTTGTATGTAAATCCGTTCAGTAGTCTTCGAGATTAGGCACACAGACATACTGACAGTTTATTTTATAATACGTAGTATGTAAATACAAAAGTTAAGGTTTTTTATTGGTAATATTTTTGAATTAAAAAAGTGTACCAACCCCTCAAGTAGGATTATCCCCAAGTCTATACTGCGACTTGGTCACAGCACAATGAATAGGGCTCAAGGATTAGGAATTGTATGAACAACTTCACTGTGATGTTATTATCTTCACACTACTATCGCTTGGCCGTGAAGGAAGTATTGAATAACAATTAATTATGTTATATAGGAAGTAAATACATTCTCAGTTCTACTCTACGGGGGTGTAATAGCGAGGCAGGTTTACTATTTATCATGGAAATATTTAGGGAATTAGAAATTCCGACTGAAGCTGACTGTTTTACTTCTGTGGATAGTGATTTGTTTTAAATCAACAACTATTGATTTTTTACAAAAATGTGCCTAAAGATAATAAGCAGATGTTTCTTTCATTTTCGGGCCGGTTTGCATTTAGATATTAATTTTAGCGCAGTTGTACACGCGGTGGATTTATAAGACGGAGGGTCGATTCCCGGCTGTGGCGATTGGGATTTTCATAGTTGGTCCAAGTCTGACTGGTGGTAGGCTTCGGCCATGGTTATTATTGAGACGTATCGCCAAGCGATTTAGCGTTCTGGTACGATGTCGTGTAGAAATCGAAACGGGTGTTCATTTTATCCTACATCTAACAGCCCGCTTCCATCTTAGAAGCATCATCACTTACCATCAGGTGTGGTCGCAGTCAAGATCTAACTTGTAATCGTTTAAAAGTGTCGATTTGTTATTATTTAATGTTTTTATTGCGTATACGACGAACGAAAGCTAATTTGAAGCGATATTAACTGAACAACTGGCTACTGGAATTGTAGGTAGTAATTAATTTATATGCAACATCAAATTTAACGTAGTTTTTTTGCCAATATGTGCAAACGTTAGAAAAAAATTGTTAATAATGTCTTTATTGAGCATATAAGGAAAGCTAATGTAAAGAGACTTTACAACTGGCTACTAGAATTGCAGCAATTAATCTAAATGCAACATAAAATTGATCGTTGATTAGTGCCGGTCCGTGCCAACGTTAGTAATTGACAATAATTCGAATAAATTAATAAATTAATAGACAACAAAAAAAAGGCACTCATTCATTAAATATTATTTATAATTACTCTGAAAAATACCTAACTGTTCAATCAATGAATCATATTCGCACGAGGTCCTTGCATTCTTTTCTAGGGTTGTGAATACAAAAAAAATACAATTTCCTCCGCAAATCGTTATAACAAAATTGCGGAATATTTTTCACCAATTTATTTATTTGAAAATGAATTACAAAGGAAATATCGCCAAATACTGCTTTTAGCTTTTTTAAATACGGCCGCGTGAGTGGTAACGACCATTGTCATCACTTAGGCCGATGGCGTCCACCGCTGAACATAGGCCTTTTTAGGAATTTACAAACACAACCTCCTTCCTGATCCTAAGATCCTGAGCCACGTGTGAGCAGAGGCAAAAATACTAGATAGTACAATACAATTTATAAAACATACAAATTAAAAATAAAATTAATAGCTCGTTAATTTGTGTAATTATAAAAAGGCAGTGGGGTGACTTTACTTAGGGCGATAACTAGCCACCACTGAATACCTCCACCAGATCTATAAAATCCACATCCTGAAATTTACCCGATCTGCAAATCTAATTCCAATTACTTCAAACCAAAGCATTAAAAACTGCACCAAAGTGACTCTGTATGTTTTCTTTCCTTCTTCAGGTAAGCAAATTAACTATGCTAGTCTATATTTTATTAATTCATTCATACATTCATATTTACAATAGTGAATGTGAATACATGAATTCGGTATGAAAATTATGTATCCAATGCGAGAGATTTAATGTATCTTTTTCAATCACTTGTAGTTCATTTATCTTCCAAAAGTATGGCTCATCATATTTAAATACGGACATGCCATTCAAATCAAATGAAAATATTTATTTCAAGTAGGGTTTTTATGCAAGCAATTTTGTCAAAAGTCGTTCATGAATCATAATTCAAAGTTGGCAACCCTATTTCTAGTGCTAACCTAGTTCTGGATTCTCATCCTCAGATCGACTTAAATCAATCAATACTAGTACTTATGTACCGGTGATAGGATTCAAAATTGGTTTTTAATTGTTGTACCTACGTTACCGACTTTGACCCCGTTGGCAAGTGAACACGAAGTTTTACGTAGATTGCAAAAAAAAATAATAATGGAGGTGTCAATTTTGAGGACCATTTTTTCGTAAAAATAATAACTTTTAATTGAGCAATTATTTTGTTCATTGAAGAAGAGCACAATTTTATAATAGCTATTCTAGTTTCTTTAGCAATTAGACCAATTTGTCATTTTAATAAAAATACAAATGCCTTTTTTTAATTAAAAATGTTCACTTGTTTTCACTGCTGCTAACTTGGTCAATTAGTTGTCAAACTATGAATCATTGCCCTGGATCAAAGAGTAGTTTCGACTATTATTTCTTTTTTGGGTTTTCTTTATTGTACAAAAATACTAAGTTATAGCTCAAAATATAAGAAATATATTGTATACAATATAATACACCCGCGTAGTTGTCGTTCCCGCGGGCATTTCGGGATAAAATGTGGCCTATTTGTTCACTATCTAATCTAATAGTAGTAATTGTAAAGGTTCAATAAAAACGCAGTTATCGCGTGAAACAAACAGTAACAAACATCCATCCAACCATACCTAAAAACTTACGTCTTTATAGTATTAGTAAGGACTAGAATTTTAAGGTAGAATTAGAAGGTAGACTACAAGAAACATGTGTTTGCACTAAATGACGTTTATTGTAGTTTGTAGATGTAAACAAAACCAAGTCGGATTAGTTACGACTTTTATAACTACAGTACTATGTTTGTGATTAGAAATTTTTTATTAAAACGAACGTTATTTATTAAAATTGTAAAATTAATGATTTATAAAAATTGTAAAATGAAAGAGCAACTGTTGAGTTTCTTGCCGGCTCTACAGAAGTACCTACCTGCCTTCCCAGCCGATGGTAGAGTCACAAATGGTCTAACTTTACGTTTCAAGTATTTAATTTTTTTTTGTTGTAAATGAAGCCTAAGTTCTTAAAATAAATGAATTGGAAATTAAAAAATTTAAATTGGGAATTTTTTTTCGACTCCCTCGAATTTTTTAATACGATTTACAAATTATTCAGATAAAATTTGGCATAGAGATAGATTATATTAAAACAAAATTACAAATTCTACCTTTTATCTCATCATCCATACACACAGGAACGGAATATACCCAGGTGACACCGCAAAACAGCTAGATACTAATAAACTAATCTTTACAAAATATAAAACTAGATGGCGCTAGTACATTGTTACATCGCGCTTGCGTTGTGCTTCCCAGAGAGGATATAATGTAGCAGAGGCATCATTGTATCGATGATAATGTTATAAAATTTGTAACGATCACTATCAGATATTTTTATAAGCGAAAGTATGATAATACATACTAAGCTTCAGAAAAAAGAATCTAAATAATTGCATGTAGGAACCGACTACCAAGTACCGAGGCAGTTCGCATTCGCAGTAGGCAGTAAGCACCATTTCCTCTCCTACAAGAATGAAGTGATGAACAGCAACTTGTGAATGTAAAAAACAAGAGTTATTCAGTATAATATAATTGGAAATGGAATTGGAAAGATTTTTCACGTACTATTATAACTTTATTCACACGGCGATTTTCAATGTTTGCTCACAATTCTTGAGACAGCGCGTATTGTGATGAGGTTACTCATTAAGTAGCCCTGACTACCGGTTGCTTGGGCCGCAGCAGCCCGACAGAATTTTTTTATAAATTAATAGGTTTTTTATTATAAATAAATGATAGATAATTAAAACATTTAAAGTAAAAATCTTTTTTTCTTTTTTTAATAAGGTATATCAAGATCGATTTTTTTATAATTATGTAATAATAACCACACCAAACACGCCACGACCAGGACACCGTCATCCGAAAAGTTTCAACCGTTATTCTACAATCCATCGGGGCAAAGTCGCGAATTTCTACTATATCTACTAAAGCGAAACTCTATGTGAAAACGAATTAAAAAGAAAATTTTAATGATGTATTGTTTTTTTATAAAATGTTTTAAGTACAGACCCTTCTTGTTTTATTCGATCAAAAATAAACCTGTTAAGCCGTCGAACAAAAGTAATCGAGAAATAACGAACACTAATTACTCTATTATTTTGATTCACCGATGAAGTAGGTAATCCAGTAACTCCTTGATTTACGGAAGTAATCAGTAACTGAACTGGCATGCGATATAGCAAATTGTTAGTACGTGAGAACGTTTGGAACTAACTAACTTTTGTAATGAAAATTCATTGTATTTGCATTTGCTTTAACATTTTCAGGGTTTTCATCATATATTAGTTATTAAAGTTTATTTCAATCTGGCGGACGCCTGCGACTTCATCCGCGTGAAATAAAAATAAATAACATTTTTTTCTACCGCTATGCGGAATGTTGAGACGAAGATTGATATTGTTGGATCAAAAGTCTCTTTATCCGACTTTAGGCGGCGGTAATCCATGAGACTGCAACAATTGTGAGGAGGTTTCTCACTCTGGAGCCCTGACATCGGTTGTTTCCGCCTCCGAGCCATTTTTAAGAAAATATATCTTGCATAATAAAACTAGCCAAAGTTACTCATTATAACAAATAACTTTTAATTCCTTTTCTGAAACCTTCAGCTTTTTATATCACTAGCTGACCCGGCAAACGTTGTTTTGTCGTGTATATTATTTCGAATAAAAAATAGCGGTTTATCGAAGTGGGGTGAAAATTTAGGGCTGAATGTATTTTTGTCTGCTGTAGGTATCATAACAAAAATTTTGTCTAAAAAATAAAAAAAAATTAGGGGTGAAACAGCCTTAACATTCAGGGGGATGAAAAATAACGGAACGATAAATCCTTTGCCGCTACATCTTACAGGTAGGAACGAAAACCTACCAAGAACGGCCGAAACCTACCAAGAGACCAGACCTGAATATATTCAGAAAATATTTTTTTTTAATCAACCGAGATTTGTGTCTGTATAATGGAAACAGATTAGAATCCAACCCAAGTTCTTTTTTTAAATTATTACCATCTGCTTGAAAGAAATCGAAAATACAACCTGCTTACAAAACAGTTTCAATAAAGTTTCTTTTTACATTTCTTAATTCTTTACCAACATTTTGAGTAAACCACATTCGGTCGATTTGATAACCTCGTTTTAGTTCGGAATTTATGATTTTAATTAATATTTTAAAACATACAAAATTACGTAAAACCTACTGGTTCCTTTTAAAAAGCCTTAACAGCTCCACGGTTAAAAGGCTAGATGGCAGAATCTGAGATGTTTTGAGTTAGTCTATTCATCTTTCTTAGCCTCTTAAAGACGTACTGCAGAGCCAGGCCTCCTTGCTTGTAAGAGAGGGGAAATGGAGCGTACGATGTCGTGTACTAACTGAAAGGGGTCTGGATTTCATCCTGCTTCTAACAACTTAGCCCGTTTCGATTGGATATTGTCACTTATCATGATCATCATTATCAGCCTATTAACGGCCCACAGACATCTCTCCTTATAGGAGATATGAAGCGTAGACCCACCAATCTGCTCCAATGCGGGTTGGCGAGCTTACGCTGACAATGTCTAATTCATTAACGATCACTATCAGATGTTGTAATAAACCGGGAACGACGACTTACGTGTTCTTCGAGGCAGGAGGTTGTACGAGGTAGTTTTTGTCGAACTTAGGACCGCGCGATCGAGGTTACATAGGCTAAATACTCGACAAACGAGGCAGTTCGACTGTTAGTTGGAAAGAAAACGAAGAATGGGTCGTATTTAAAAAACCGGCCATGTGCGAGTCGGATTCGCGCACCGAGGGTTCTGTAAATTTGAAGGTTTTCGGAATTATTGCTAAAAATTGCTTCATGCGAAATTCCAAGATTTTAGGACTAGCTGCGAGTTGTAGAGAGTTAAATATGCGGCTTATGCTATATCTTTTGACTGTGTTGACTAAGAAGTTTTATTTTGTTATAGCTTAAAGCTATTATAGAGCCAAATATTTGATATACAGTACAGTAATTTAATACCTTTACGCGTTCATGAGAAAGGGTAAATTATTAAAAATATTTTTATTATAAGATGTAACTTAAAATTTACAGATTTCGTAATTTTTCCATTATCTGTGCTATATGACGTTGCTTCGTACCAAATTTCAAGATTCTAAGTTTAAGAGAACTACCCTTTATTTTGTTACAGCTTAAAGGTATTATAGAGCGAAGTATTTGATATGAATTTCAATTTAATACCTTTACGGGTTTATGAAAAAAGGGGGTAAGCTTAAAATTATTAAATGAATTATTTTAATTAAAAATTTAGTTTTCATAAATTTTTCCCTTATCTATACTATATAACGTTTCTTCGTACCAAATTTCAAGATCCTAAGCTTACGGGAACTACCCGTTAGGTTTTGATTTACTTGACCGTGTCGAAAATTGGGGAAATTTTTGGTATAAACGGCTGTATCTTTTGATTACCTTGGTCTAGAAGCTTGACTTTTTTCATGACTCTAAGGGACAGCAGATTTGAGTATTTCATATAAATTTCAGCTTGATACTTCCACGCGATTCTGAGAAAAAGGGTCTTGACAGACAGACGGACGGACAACGAAGTGATCCTATAAGGGTTCCGTTTTTTTCTTTTTAGGTACGGAACCCTAAAAATAGCTAATAACACTTATTTACAATTAATGTAATAATGATCGTAACTCTAGCGACCTTTATCAAATATTAATGCTAATGACCTGTATACTTTCTCAGGCACTAAATGTAAAACTAATACCTAACTTCCTTACATGAAGAACTCATTGCTTGATCCGGGAATCGAACCCAATACCTGCCCTATAATCCGAAACCGCATTCATAAAGTTGTTTTGTCATTATTAAATCTTTAAACTATAAAAAACTATTTTTGAAAACTTTTGAAATTTATGTCTGTCTGTTGCCTTTTGGCTAATCTCTGAAACTACCAGTTGCGTTGTAAAAAATATTTTTGTATATGATATGTATATTCCTGAAAAGTGCAGTTTTTATCCCGATAACTTATTTTCCAACAGGAACAGAAAGTACACGGGCGTTCGCAGGTATAATGTGTAGTAGGTACGGTGCAACAATATACTTCAAAAGAATAAATAAAAGAATCGCAGTTAAATACTGAAGCTAATAATAAAAAAAACATGCCAAAATATTGCACATACTTAATTGTTTACAAAGACACATTACGTTTGTCTTAGTTCTTAATTTAGTTATTATGTAAATGATCCCGGAAACAAAACATCGTTACCATTGCATTTCCCGGTCGATCAAATTATTATTATTCTGTTAACTCGTTAACCGTGAACATTAACCAAACATTATTAATATGCAGTGTCATGTTCGTTCTAATTTGCAATTGTAAAAATTTTCCTCTGAGAATTCAGCACGTTAGAATTTCCTTTTTTTACCGAATTACGACAGAAGGAGGGTATCTAATGTTTTTGATATGTTGCAACGTACTTAGAGGCTATACGTTGTAACACTTATTATAAGAATGCAAAATCGAAAATATATTTGAAAATATATTTCAAATAAAAAATGATTCATCACTGATTTTTAAGCTATTGCATAGCTTCTATCGCGGGCCTTGAGCGTGAAGACCGAATCCAGAAATTCCGTAACGAAAAAACCTAACACCACCTGAATATCAAAAACACAATTTCGGCAGCGACATGATCGGGACCGTGGCCTAGCGGTAAGGCGCTCTAAGTGCCCGGATTGCCAGAGAGACGCGGGTTCGAATCCCGTCAGTTCCTCAATTTTTTTTTCATGTGTGATATTTCAAAAAGTCATCATATATCACCGTTTAGATACTTTTAAACGGTGATACTTTTTTAACCGACGAAAAAAAACGGTGAGTTCTTGACCACGCATAACTTTTTACAGTGTTGTCCGATTTTGATAATTCTTTTTTTATTAGAAAGGGCATACATCCAAGGTGGTCCCATTGTCCGCATGTTAGGATCTGATGACGATATCCTGGGGAAATTGAAGGAACTCTTCAAATTTTGGAGGCACGCTTACAGCGATTTCGGTTTTTGTCTCGTTATCGGCAGCTTTTTGGCTACTAGTGCCGTATAATATACTATGACAGTATAGCACGAGTACGTTACGTGGCGATAAATCAGAAATAAATTTTTTAACAAAAAATATAACCGACTCAACGCACTAAAAAGTAAAAAATAACTGTGTCATTTAGTTTTAAAGCAACTAAATGATACAGTTATTTTTTACTTTTTAGCGTTTTGAGTCGGTTCTATTTTTTTTAAAAAATTTTCCAGTTTTTCGATAAATACCAGAACTTTTAATGACTTTTTCAAATATCACACTTGTAAAAAAAAATTACTTTTTGAAATATCACGCTTGAAAAAAAAATTGCGGAACCGACGGGATTCAAACTCGCGTCTCTCGGGCAACCCGGGAGCTTAGAGCGCCTTACCGCTAGGCCACGGTCCCGATGACGTCAGTAGGTAAACATAAGTTGATAAAAAATGCTATGCAATAGCTTTACCTTTTAATACCTAACCTTACTAACATTATAATGGCGATAGTTTGTATGGATTGATGTTTCTTACTCTTTCAAGCAAAAACTACTAACTGAATGGATTTTGATAAAACTTTACAATGATATAGCTAACATATCAGACCACACCAACACATAGGCCATATTTTATCTCCAAATTATGTGATGTATATAATATGGGTGATAACGCGGTCGTCCTCTAGTTAATCAATATAAAAATAAATCATGATTATGCTACCTTAATAATAACTTACAGACTTCAAAAAGAATGCTTTGTATTAAAACAATTTGTATATTCACGATTAAACGACTAATCAATTTTTTTTATTGAGAAAGAATACAGTAAGGAACTTAAGCTAACTTATCCTAATAACTATACAAATCACGATAAATCATAAATGGTGGCAAGAATACTGGCTGCATTTCCGCGTTGGATAGCCAGGCTAATCCTTTGCGCAAAAAATTGAGCCAGCCCTTCGGTGGCTTCGGTCACCAGTTGAACATCGTATATTCTGGATAAGATTTACATTATTTAAAAAAATGTTTTAGTGTACAATTAAATAAAAGACTCAGTTTTGTTTAAATAAAATATAATAATCTCTCTAGAAGTAATTCCCTAGGCAGTGACATCACCATTTTTCTATATAATAAATCTAATACCACATTGAAGAATGAAAATCTGTACTTCTCATACTGCGGCCCAGAATGTGAACCTAGGACCCAAGATCCGAGCCCACATAGACTAACCACTGAATCAATGATCTATACTAAAGCCAAACACGATTGAGATTGCTTGTCAACAAACAAATTTAAAATGAAGGTAGAAAATGCAACACATTTTATGCCTTATAAATGTAATATTATGTTTTGTTTTTTTATAAAATATTACTTAAAAGACATTGAATATATTTATTAGTTTTAAGCTTACTAATTTAATTTATTGTTATGAGTTCGTTATTAACAAGTTACCTAAAAAAATTAGGTATAAAATGACTAGTGATACTGCCTTCATTTTTAATTTATTTGTTGACAAGCATTCTCAATCGAGTTTGGCTTTAGTATAGTTTATTTATGTATGATAGATACTAGACTTATTTTTCATTTAACATTATCCGTCATTAAACTAAACGTGGAAGTGTCTGGTTAAGAACCTACAACTAATATACGAGTAGATTCTGGTTGTTGTGAGAGGTGAGACTAACTATTGCAGTTGTAGGTTCAAATCTTAAACAGAACTAGGACTCGAACTCAGAGCTTCATGATCCGAAGTTGCATAAGCTAACCACAGAACAAAAGAGGTATTTTATAATTATGTGTGTATATAATATGCATAATTTATGTACTTAACCAAATCAATTTTTTATAAAAAACGCGGAAGTGCCTGATCGAGAATCGAACCTACAACAAAAAGTAGATACTCGCAGTTGCGACACTACTGATAATAAATGACATTATTGCAATTCAATAAAAACTCAATAACGTAAATCTCGATAAAATAACTAAAATATCTACATTGTGTTCAGTTCAGTTATTTTTATTGAAAAATCTTTGGTCGATTAATTCTACACATTGCCAAGGTTGAAATTTTTATTGTTTAATATTTGTAAATAATATTTAAATATAGAATTAACGTTAAGAAACATTGTATTCTGTTCCCTAAGTAAAAATGCTAAGAAAACTTCAATATTTTGATTTTGCTATCATAATCAATATAATTGAGTATACCTAATATTAATAAGCAAACCTAAAATAATATAAAACGTAAAGTACATACATAACTTAATAATTGGAGAAAAAAATAATAAAATCTTTAAAGTTTTTATTATTTAATGAAATTTGAATGAACTTACAGTTCCCTTTTGCGTAAGTTTTCGAACGATACACTCCAAACAAAAAAGCACAGCACTGGACCCAATTCGAAATTTGAAATTCGAAATCTAGTCACAAACACAAGTAACTATACTTTGGCGCGTAAAATTTACTTGATTTTTTTTTTAAAGAAAACGCGGCAACGCCCGCGCCTACTGCAGGACTGAACTTGAGTTAAACAACCTCCTTTTAAATAATCGCATAGAGTTATATCATTGAAATCATGCCGGTATAGCACGGTCTGCGCACTCCGTTCCTATAACTTTTCATTCATCGTCTATTGCATTGGAATAAATTCAATATATCATTATATTGAAATATCATTTGTATTGAAATGAAGTGAAATAGCGTATATTATCATTTATTTGCGATTGTCATGCCATTGTTTTGGATTAAAACCAGATTAGGTACTTATCTGCTCGTAAGTCTCTCAAATACCTTATTTATTTAAGTAAACGAGAAAGAATACAATAAAGAACTTAGGCTAGTTCATCGTAATAACTGGGATTAGCCTGGCTATCCAGTGCGGAAATGCAGTCAGTATGTATTCTTGCCACCATTCCACGTGGGCGTGATTTGTATAGTTACTCCGATTAAACTGAATTTGAACATGCAATATATATTCTTAATTTTGAATTCGTAACAGAAGCATACACAAATAATGTATTGACACTTAACTAGATTTGAATTAAGTATTGATGTATTAAAATATTCATTTACAATAAAAATAGATTATGTTAAAAATAGTTGATAAATAAATATATTTAATATTTCATACAGTTGATTTTGTTTGAAGTAAAATTATTCTTCTGCAGTATTGGAATTGGGTAGAGGAAGTAAATACATATTTTTAGTAGTACATAAATATTGTTTTTATACTATATACTTTATGTTTAATTTGCATACCATAAACAATTAGAGCAATAAAACCAGTTGCGTAGGAAGCTTCACCATTGATTTCGCTAAAATCATACTACATAACGCGTGAACCGTATTATATTTATCTAAAAGTAAATAACTGACTATGGTTAGCGCTACTATTATAATGAAAACTATTGTTTATTGCTTGAATATTGTTTTATAAACGCTCAATTAAAATGTTTTAAGACAATTTCGTGCTTATTGGTATTTTAAAGACATTTTATTTTCGCTCGATAATAACTATTCTGACAGGTGCTGCAATGTTGATTTTTTTTTAATTTTTCCCTTATGGACAGGTAGGAATTGGTGATCATATAGTCTTATACATTAGTCTTTTCTTTTCATCATAGGAGTTTTTTCCCCCTCTATAGGAGTTTTCCAACTCTGACAGTGCCTCAGAATTGGAATTTTTGACAAAATGTTTAATATTATTTTTTTAACATCTTTTGAACTTGGGCCCTCGTGTTATTATATCTACACAACCAATACAGTTTCGTTACAACTAAAACTATACATAATGACCAAAACCGAATCAGCTTAACGAGCTCTTTGTGAGTTTCTCGCCGGCTTTCTTCGGGAGAATCACCTTCCGCTGCTGGTAGAATCACTTCATAACTTTTTAATGTGCTTGTAATCTAATCATCCTCATCATCATCATCATCATTAATGGTCGATAGACGTCCACTGCTGGACATAGGCCTTTTTTAGGGACTTCCAAAAACAACGATTCTGAGCCGCCTGTTGCCAGCGGCTCCCTGCGACACATTTGATGTCGTCAGTCCACCTGGTGGGGGGTCGACCAACACTGCGCTTTCCGGTGCGGGGTCGCCAATTTAGCACCTTGGGCCCCCAACATCCATCAGCTGTTCGAACCACGTGCCCCGCCCATTGCAACTTCAGTTCTACGACTCGCTGAGCTATGTTGGTTACTTTGATTCTTCTGCGGATCTCCTCATTTCTGATTCGATCACGCAGAGATACTCCGAGCATCCTCTTTCCATCGCTGAGTGATTCTGAGCCTTCTTATGAAGCCCGCAGTCGACGAAAACTGACTAAAACACAACTGTATATTAATAGCTTATTTAAAATAAACGATTTGGAAGATTTGAATCCTTAAAATATGGAGTCCTAACACAACCAACTTCCTTTGTCTTATTAGAATTTAAACTGTCACGAGTATTTTTCATATTATAAAAATAAACGGCTAAAACTCGCTCATGACTAAGGACTCCATATAGGTTCTAAACCATTCAGGCATACTTCTTTACTCTTACTGCTGGCGACTACTGAGAATTTTTTGGAAGAAAGCAAGTTTATATATCCAGGACTCGTACCTAAGACTTTATGATCTAGAACCGAATAAACTAACCATTGTACCGACAACGCAATTTGAGATGTTGTATACAACGATAGTGATTTTTTAATTTAATTCAAAACACTTCCTGTTTTGAAATAGGAAATGAAGCTTTTGAGTAAAATGTCGACATAAGATATATGTTGCTGATTAAAAATTCAGTAGTTCTAAATTTTTAATAGTAGATTGTTGTTTTTTGACTCTGCAAGGTCGCAAGTTTTTGTACAAAATGATTAAATAATGTAAATATCATGTGTATTTACTTCAAGGAACATTATTCTTAAAAGTTAATTCATATGTTGCCTGTCTCGTTGGTCTGGTGGCTAGCTTATGTGGCTTCGATCACCAAGGCTCTAGGTTCGAATCGTGGATAAGGTTGTGGAATAATATCTTTCTTTCTTCTAAGAAATTTTTTAATTTTTAATTTTTGGAGACCTCCGTGGCACAGTGGTATGCGCGGTGGATTTATAAGATGGAGGTCCTGGGTTCGATTCCCGGCGGAGCAGATTGAAATTTTTCTTAATTTGTCTTGGTCTGGCTAGTCGCCGTGGCTAGTTACCACCTTACCGACAAAGACGTACCACCAAGCGATTTAGCGTTCCGGTATGATGTCGTGTAGAAACTGAAGGGGTGTGGATTTCATCCTACTGCTCACAAGTTAGCCTGCTTCCATCTTAAGTTGCATCAACACTTAACATCAGTGTGATAGCAATCAAGGGCCAACTTGTAGTCGATAAAAAAAAAAGTAAAAAGTTGGATAGTTGGTGGTGTTACACCCCTGTGTTACAAGCATGTTAAGTCGTCAGTCTCGGTCATCAACATGTAAAAAAAAAAATAATTAAATATTGTCACATAAAAGATACTAAACATTCCTAATTACTTGATTAGCTCAGGTCGTAATCTTCGTACATCTCTACTATACATTACCACAGATGTACCGACCACCATACGAGCAAGCGTTCCAGAACGATGCCATGTGGAAACCCGGAAAATGTATCGCTAGGATAGGGATACAGACCAACCAACCAAGCTTTTTCTTTTTCTTTTTTGACACCTATTTGTCTATCTTCTTAACAGTGCGTCCTAAGAATTTAACGGATGAGCAGCTAATCTTAAACCAAAAAGGTCATTGGATGTCCACCTAGATTATTGATATAACCGGTCCGTTGCTTCTACTTTCTTCATTTAGATAGATTTTTTATTTAACATAACTAGTATTATCCAATTAAGTTAAAAAGATAAGGTAAGGTATATTTTTTAAAAAATCACAAAAATATACACCTGTTAAATGGTAAATTGTTGTCATTGATTTATAAGTATACAAATTGATGATTGTCATTCATTAAGAATAAAGTAAATATGTACCACATTTTAAAACAACATTTTTGGATTTCTCAGAAAAAGAATAATCACTCAACTTATGTAACAAGATTTCGAAAATAAATGCAAAGGTTAAACCTTGCCCTTGTACTTTCGGTTTCGTTTTATTTTCTGACAGGCCAAGAAATCAAAAATAGAACTTCTGTATTTTGGTTCAGACATTTTTAAAAATACCTGAACCTGAATCTGATCGAGTTCGATGTGCTTGTTCACTATCTACAAATTCGTTTGAGTTGATTTTAAATTAATTTTTAACTTCTTTGTGTTTTGAGGCTTCAAGGTAGATATCTGTAGCAAATATTTAATGAGTCGATGAGATTTAATGAGAGAGAGTGAGAATAATCTGTGTCTTCCCCTTCCAACGTTCCTATTCACCCTCGCTTCACAAATCGTATTTATTAATCGTCTTACATACATATCTCTACATGCCGAAACCATCTAAGCATCCCTTTCTCTATTTTAGTCACTACGTCTTCATTTACACCACACCGATCTCTTATCATACAATTTACATTTCCCCTATCTATCTATCTATATATAAATACTTTATGGTGCTGCAGGCGGGGACAAACGTAGTTTTGGTAGAACTTTCTTTCCCCGCAGAAAATAAAGTATTTTGTCCCCGCTTGCATCTTCATAAAGTATTTTGAATTTTATATAGATACTAGCTGACCCGGCGAACTTTGTTCCGCCTTAATGGCAATAAATAAGCAGATTTTTTTTTATTGGAAAAAAATCCAAAAAAAAAATTTAATAACTACATTAATCATTCATTATTATTTCTGTATTTTAGTAGGTACATAGGTTGCTCTTCACTTAAGCACCTTGTGATACACGACATTTTTTGTTTTATTATCAGGCGCAAAAACAACCAACGCAGATGGTCTTCCGACCCGTGAACATGCCACGTATAATTGACCATGGGAAAAACATGAATGTTCTAGATTTAAACCACAAACTTTTAAGGATTGGCCTTGTGATTTGTTGATGGTCATGGCAAATGCAAGACGTATCGGAAATTGAAGTCTTTTAAATTCAAACGGCATATCGGTTGGGATCATCGGGATCCTCGGAATGAGAACTTCCTCACCTTTGAATTTTCCTATCATTATCGTAGCGTATATTACATTGTTCATCAATTTACTAACCACCAAACGCGTACCGTTGCACAGTTTTGGTTGGTTTATGTTTCGAAGCATGATTACTACGGAGCCAACCTTTAGGCGTAAATTGTGCGGTGGTAAGCCAGGCACGTCCAAAGAGTTTAAAAATTCAATTGGATAGTTGGTGGCTTCATCTTCATTTGTGACGCAGTCAATAGATTTGAATGAATGCATTGTTCCAATGATCTTATTTTGAATTATGTAGTTCAGGTCATCTACATCTTTATTCTTAGCCGCTAAAATTGCTCGCTCACTCAACCATTCATTATTTTTGTAGTTAGAAATAATATTTGGAAATACATTGTTGATAAGTTCGTCTTTTGATGAGACAAAATTACAGAAATTATTTGGAAATGAAATTAATCCGCTCGATTCATCGACAGGTACTTTGACCATTACCGATAGTCAGCAATTGCTCCGAGAAATCTTCAGCAGATGTATCATTAAGCAATGTAACTCTCATGTTTGTTGTCAGCTGCAGTTTCTTCACATAGCGCCATAGATTTGACGATTTGAGGCAAGCGTTTATTTCGTCGGCAGTATTTGGCGGAAATCGCCAGACAGTAAAATCATTGCTCCTCCAAAACATCTCGAGTCATTGCGTAAATCTTTTAATGTTCGGTTAAGTGCTTCTAATGCACGTTTATGCGCCATTGTGCATTCGTCCCAGATGATGATTTTCGATGCCGCTAAAACTTTGGCCATTGCTGAGTGTTTTGCAATATTACACGTTGGTTCTTCAATAGTTTGAAGATTTAACGGTAATTTGAATGCTGAATGAGCTGTACGGCATCCTTCTAACAATGTGGCTGCTATTCCAGAAGAAGCAACTGCAACCGCCATGTTGGATCTCGCCCGAACAGTTGCTAAAACTAATGACATAAGGAATGTCTTGCCAGTTCCACCAGGGGCATCTAGGAAATACAAACCACCATTTTCATCAGCGATTGCCTTCATTAAAGTATCATAAACTTCCTTTTGTTGGTAATTCAACAGGGGTACATTCCTTTGAACTACTAAATCTAATTCCTGGTGATCATATTCACGTTCCCGTTCCAATTCTCGATTAAATGCGTCATTCATTTCACGATTTGGCGCTGGCATTCCTAACCTGATTAATAAATTACCGCACATGAGGTAACACATATCTTCGATCAAAAGTAAAGCACGATTATGTATCTCCTCATTCATCTCAATATCGTGATTTCTGGAACTGACACGACTTTGATGTAAAATATCTTCTGACATACTATCCTTGTATTTGTGCCACAGGTTACATGGGTTTGATGGAAAACATGTCGAAATTATGATAGCGAATAATGTGCGTATCTGACTTGGAGATGCAGAGATAATGGCTTCAGCGATTGTCGTATCCCAATGGGTATCGTTTTCTAATAAGTTCAATTCTTCACATGCAGCACGATATGTTGGGAATATAACACCATTAACAGTTCGTAGTGTCTCAAATGAAGTTGGCCCACGCACATTTACCAGCAACAACCGCAAATAGAAACATACATCATTCTTTGGATGAACTGTATACATACGACCAAGAGCATCAGTAGAACGCACATCTGGATACCCAGGAACAGCATCACCTTGCTTCCGTCTTTGAAAATTCTTGGATGAAGCATTCCAAGTATAATAACGTGGCATCTCCGAGTAAAGCAAAGTTCTGGCAAACTGATCGCTTTGGCAGATTGCAAAAAAACTGGTCAATGTAGTTGCTGGAGGTGTTTCAGCACGTTGCATAGCATTTGAAGCCGTGAAATATACTCGTTGACCATTCTCCAGATGCACCGCCAAATGTATAACAGTAGGATGACGTTCGTGAATGGGAAATGCGAATATACGCCAAATCGCTTCATTACAGTTCACATAACGACCAACTTGATAGCGTGAAATTTCATCGTTGGTATTCGAGGATTGCAATCCAAAAACTGCCATATCACTGCCTTTCGTGACATATTTGCAAATATATTTTATGGACTTAACTGAATTGCAGTATTCAACGTTGCAATGTGTCTTGAACGTTTTAGAAATAAGTGGTGAATATGGAACAATCCAGCTGTTGTCGACAACGAAATCCATTCTTTTCAGTTTCGTTGTGACAGTTCGACCGTTGTCATCTGGTGATCGACGCCGATACAGCGGATACCCATCGTTGCCAGTGACAGTCTCCGCCGTTAATTTCCGTGGATATCGTTTAGAGCACTTTCCATCGACCATGCAAGGTGATTGGGGGTTGATGGCACCACACGGTCCATGAATCATATTAGTAGTAACAACATCATGTAGGTCTGGATCGACTTCATGATCAGGAATCTCGGCACATATGATATCATCTATTTGGTCAGGCTGAATTCTTTCCACTAACCAAATAAGAATGTGTGCGTGCGGCAGGCCTCGCTTTTGCCATTCGATTGAATACATCCAGCATCGAGTATCTCCAAAGACGCGTTGTTTAACAATAAAGTTCATCACGGACCGAATTTTTTGCCTGAATATACGTGCTATGATGTCGTGTCTATCATTTGATGTTTGTCCGGGAAGCAGCAATTGAGTA
Organism: Mycalesis mineus; assembly: GCA_034621355.1. NCBI lineage: Eukaryota > Metazoa > Arthropoda > Insecta > Lepidoptera > Nymphalidae > Mycalesis > Mycalesis mineus. Next base: position 869,741 of record CM067888.1, read on the forward strand.
ATTTCTATCCATTTTGGATTACAGGTAAAAGTAATAAAGAGATCTGGCCGGCCGTAATGACGCACATATGTCATTGCATCTTGTGCATATTCATGCATATGACGTGGGCTACCAATGTACGTCGCCGGCAGTATAGTTAATCGACCAATATTAGCTGTATTTCCTTCAGTACTAACTGCATCACGTAAATGGATGTACTCCTCAGAACGCAGTTTGGCTTGGTTCAACCTAATAAATGTTAAACGTTCCGTTTCTATTTTTACATACATGTCAACGCAATACTGCTGAAACAATCGACGAAACCGCAGCAAATAGTTGTCAGCATTTTGACGAATCATCAAACGATATGCATAATAATTCATTGAGCTAACTTTCTTTGTAGTTTCTTCACCTGAAATTAAAAATTTGATAATTAACCATTTCAAAGGCAAATAATACAGACATTAACCATTATTAAGATACTGATACTTTACCATTCAATGGATTTATCATTTTAATATTAAAATAATATCCATCTTCTCCTTGCCAAAACATCAGTGGGTATTGCAATGCGTCATATGATCGATGAGTTTCAGATATTTGTTGCAGTTGCCCAGTATCGCGACGTGTAAGCACAATATCGCGTTTTTCCAATTGTTCACCAACAATCAGGATGGCAACTTCGTCTACTGTTACTGGAGCATTAAATGTGCGTTCGTGTGTTCCAGATGGTCGTTTATCTGCTTTGATGACAACTTTATAGTCATCATTTGGCATGCGCTCTAAAGCACTCTTAAACAACCTGACCAACGCATGATGTTCATGAAGCAGACACTGCAAGTCTTGAAGAATTGCTCGCTTCATTCCTGCATTGATCCCTAGGCGTCGATCAAGTTGTTCTTCCATGTTGCCCATGAAATATATTTGTAAAAATTTATTCTGTGTATCTTCGAAAGGTAGTAATGATCCAATTCGATGGTGAATCTGTCCTTGTATCTACAAAATAAAAACCAGACAGTATTAACTGGGTTATAAACACTTTTTCTGTGGGAGAGTAGAGTTCAGTATTAGCAAATATAATACATACCAATAGATAAAGTAAGTTATTCTTTAACTACATTCTATGTAAGTACAAAAATAAATACCTTAAATGTCGGATTAAATCCTCCTTCTTCGATAATGTCTGCCCCAAATGACGTCATTTGGAAACAACTATTGTATTTTCGAGTATTTGCAAGAAAGTGGCGTGATTCTTGTGTTTCGCCACAAAGCAATGAATACAATGGCTCATGTGGCGGAGTCAACACTGGCAATTTCACTTTACCATTAAGGCAGCATAATCCAGGCGTTTCTCCGGAAAACTTTAATGCACCACAATACTCGCAAACAACGTCCATTTGCCCAATGCAAACGCTAGGATGCAAGCTGTAATCATTGCTGCAATCGTATCGAAACGCTGCTCGATTCAAATCAGCTAAATATCTTGTTCTGCGTCGCAAATTATCTATTTGTTGACTTCTGTTGTTCGCTCGACGATTCTGCATTCCCAACCGAGCTGTTTCACGGGCTGCTTCACTTTGCTCTCGTGATTGAGAAGCACGAAGTCGAGCCATACTATCGCGGCGCTGTTCACGTGCAATTTCTTGTTCTTCTTCAGTTCTTTCATTTGCAGTATTTTGTATTATTCTTGCATTACGGCTTTGTCGGGAAAGATTCGATCGTCTTGGTCGCGGCATTATTAATTAAACTTCACTTCACTTCAATCCACTTGTTAATTATTTATTTAATAGAAATAGTTTTAATGTTGATTTCTTACAAATATCAAATTGTCATCCATACGTCATTACATAGCTGTCATTTTACGTCAATTACATAGCTGTCATTTGCGTTTTGTTATTCCAAGTCTGATTCTTTTTTGTTATACCACGTTTTATAGTGACTGACGTTTCATGTCAAGTCACACGGGAACGCTGTCGAACGGGATAAAAAGTATCCTATGTCCGTCTCCTGGCTCTAAGCTACCTCCCTACCAATTTTCAGCCAAATCTGTTCAGCCGTTCTTGAGTTATAAGTGGTGTAACTAACACGACTTTCTTTTATATATATAGATAGTGATCCTTGTTTTTATCTTTTCAGTTCATAACTTCTATGCAGTCGGGTTTTTGTTTTTATAATAATAATTTTATTTATGTATGTAATTAAGCTTAGACTAAATGTTTAATTATTTTAAGAATGTAGGAGATAATGGTTACAAAATGTTTTCTTCGCGGAGAATTGCTAATAACTCTTCATCATCATTATTGGCTGCCTATTTGAATAACCTACAACAGTATTACTCTCCTTATATGGCCTCTCTCCTTATAGGAGATGGAGCTTAAACACGCCACGCTGTTACAAGGCAGGTTGACGGGCTTAGCGTGGTAACGATAGTGACCGGAAGCAAAGGCCTGTGATTCGGGATGGGAGTGTAACATCGCCGACTTTGTAGTTACGTGCTGCTAACAGATAATTTCTGAGAAAGAAAAGTTCAATATTTTAAGCCTAGTCCAGGACTCGAACCCAGAACCCTGACAGTCCAAGCCACTTAGATATCATAACTGAACCAAAACTAAAACTATAGGTATAAACTAATAAATGTAATATGACTTACACAGACTTTTGCCCGAATACTGAAATGTCATTCAAAAATTAAGAATCTTTTATGGATTAATTAATGAGGACCTTCTAAACTCCATATTCGTATGACTCTAAGATCAAAAAGCGATACTTAAATTCCAGAAGGCTTCAAGTAATCGATACATCCACATCGGGACATCTGTAAATAATCATTCATTAAAATTGTATCGAGATCGATGTTATCTCTTAAAGATGAAATAAACAAATAAAGGAAATAAATTGAAATAACCTTTATACCTTCTTAACTTTGTAGATACTCAGCTTAACTACTTAAGCTTTCTATATTTTTGTTTGGTTCACCTTGGTTATGACTGCATACCGACCACTAAATATTCTACATGTTCCCGGAAATCCGTAGATGTATGTAGGACATATTATACGGGTGCAAAAAACTATACTTCCTGTTTTACCGAGTGGGTGAGCTTTCAAGTTTCAATTATTTTGTAAAAAAAATATCTGATGTCATTCTTGACTTGATTTAATAATAAATAATTATAATACATGCAGCAAGTGTATAGATACACGTACAGAGCATAACCAAAACAAGTATAAGATTGCGACTTAGTCGTGTTGGAATGCGCATTTTTTTTGTTATGAAACTACTTCAAATCAACTAAATAATGCCTATTAGCCGGTATATTCATTTGTTTGCATTTTAATTTGTAATTTATATGTATATTCAATATTCATATACTATTACCTGTAGGTAATAGTTTAACATTCGAACAGTACCTATAAGTATATTACATTTTTCCTCTAAGTTAAGCTCAGCGAGATAATAGTAGCTACGCAAAGAAAACCGACAGTTTTCTCTGGCATGCGCGTGTTATAGCCCAGTGCAGATAGCCTCAAACATAATAAAAAGTAAAAGAAAATCACAGTAGGATGAAACCCATTTCAAAAGAAAGAGAATGCCATAAAAATTAATGGAAAAATAAATTACGGGCGATCTGAGGTCGGGAAGGGGTAGAGGGTGAGGGTTTAGGGGTAAAAAACGGATTTTCTCGATTTCTGGCAAAACTAAAAGTCCTATGGGAAAGAGTTATATGGCAAAGTTCTAGGTAATAAAAAGATCTAAAACTTTTGTTCTTACACTTTTTTCACATAACCTCAAAATTTATGTGAAAAATTCAAAAAACCAAGTTTTTGGTTTTTTATTTTTATCTTTTACAAATTTTTTTCTTTTTTAACGAAATTTTGTGAAAATTTACCTTTTTATGTCCCAAATACGCTGTAATTTATTTGATTAAAAATATTTATTTTTCACCTTATCAGGTATATGCCTCAGGTATATACCTGAGTGACCTACGAAACATTTTAGCCCACTAAAAGGTCACATTACAATGTCAACATAGAAAAGTGGAGACGGGGCTAGGCGGATCTGAGCTTTGTTGGGTCTACATACATTTTTTAACACTGAGAAATGTGTTTATGCAAAGATATAGGGCAGCTAACTTCTCAGAGGGTATGCAGGACTCATCGGCTGAGAACCAACCGGAATACCCGCTAAAACCAAGCGATGTTCCTTCCAATCGTCTGGTGATTGGGTGCCGGGAGCATCGTAAATCTTCCGTAACCTAATTAGCAGAGTCCACCGAGCCTTACTACATACCTGCTATTACGTAGCAGCAGTAAAAACCGTTAGCCTAGTTTTTGCCTTTTCTGAGAAGGTTTACTATGGTAACATATATATATTATTTCCCCATCGGAAAGTAGAGATTTTAACGAACAGAAAGCACAATAATTTTTTGAAAAAAAAAATATTTTGACGGACAATTTTTCGGTTGAAAATTAGGTTATTTTTTCGATATTCATTCAAAATAAGGTGTAAAAATAAATATTTCAAATCAAATAAATTATAGCGTGTTTGGGACATAAGAAGGCAAGGTTTCACCAAATTTTATGAAAATAAAACTTTATTTGTAAAAGATAAAAATATAAAACCAAAAACTTGGTTTTTGTATTTTTCACACAAATTTTGAGGTTATGTGAAAAAAGTGTAGAAACAAAAGTTTTAGATCTTTTTATTATCTACAACTTTGCCATTCAAGTCTTTTCCATAGCACTTTTAGTTTTGCCGGAAATCGAGAAAATCCGTGTTTTACCCCTAAACCCTCAACCCCTACCCCTTCCCGACCTCAAATCGCCCGTAATTTATTTTTCCTTTCATTTTTATGGCATTCTCTTCCTTTTGAAATGGGTTTCATCCTACTATGATTTTTTTTGGTTTTAAAAATTATCGACCCTGGACTATTATGTAAATATGTACCTATCGTAAATATCCATAGCTTTATATTTTTTTTAATTGTCCAAAAAACAAGCAAAGATTTAAAATCATTCAGCCCATTCAGTATTATTAGAATTTCAATTTTAAGGCTTTAATAGGTAAAATATTATTACTGTAATTTTTAGCCCAGACAAATTCAGGCCTATTTTAGTTTCATTTTTGTGTTGCCATATTGTATATTAATGAAATTAATTGAAAAAGTCCCACACAATTATTTATAGTAAGTTGTAGCAAGCATATTGCACAACGCACGTATGCAAGGCCGTGAGAATAAATTTTATGAAAGCATTCGAAAAATTTTTTGCTCTATAAAAATGTCGTAACTCCTAAAAATAGCCGATCAATAAAAATGTATTTTTGCAAGTTTATTATTTAATGTTTTATTGTTTATTACAATAAAAGTTTGCGTTGTTTGTGAGGATGTATGTAAGTATGTTCGTTGTTCTTTCACGCAAAGTTATTAAATGGATTTTGATGAAACTTTACAATAACATAGCTTACATACCAGAATAACACATTGGCCGCATTTTATCCCAAAATTCCCACGGGAATGCGAACTACGTGGATGGAACCTCGCCATCCATATCTATTCGTGATAAATTAAAAAAATATTGGTTTTCACTGATAGATAGAATGAACGAGGAAGATTTTGTCAAGGTTTTATGTAAATTCGTTAAATTATAGTGATAATTGTAAGAAATATGCTTTAGCGAGATTTCTTTTTATACCGAGCTCCTTTTTTCTTTCTTTTACTTATTTTTTATATGTATTATATAAAAATTGGAATGGTTTGTATCAGCTGCAAAGGCTTATGTTTTTAACAGAGTATTTATAGTCTTACTATAGCGTCGACTGCCTCTTTGGTTTTGAAGTCAGTCTAGGTAAGTGACTTTGATCACGATGTTCTGGTCGCGAAATTTCGTGGTGGATAATTTCGGAAAGTTCGTGGTGTTATAGTCCCGTGCATCGGAGAGCACGTTAAGCCCGGTCCCGGTCAACATCATCATTTTTTTTATCGACTACAAGTTGGCCCTTAACTGCTATCATACCTGATGTTAAGTGATGATGCAATATAAGATGGAAGCGGGCTAACTTGTTTGGAGTAGGGTGAAATCCACACCCCTATAGGTTTCTACACGACATCGTACCGGAACGCTAAATCGCTTGGCGGTATGTCTTTGTCGGTAGGGTAGTAACTAGCCACGGCGAAAGCCTCCCACCAGCCAGACCAAGACAAATTAAGAAAAATCTCAATCTGCCCCGCCGAGAATCGAACCCAGGACCTCCATCTTATAAATCCACCGCGCATACCACTGCGTCACGGAGGCCGTCAACATCTGCAACATTATCAATGTAAGCCCGCTAACCCGCAATAGAGCAACGTGGTGGGTGTACGCTCCAAACTCCCTTTCCTATAAGGAGGGATGCAAATTCACCCTCCTATAAACGTTTAATAATAATAATGATGAGTTATAGTGAGCTCGATATTAAGCTTACGGGAATCATTTGCATAAATATTCGGACGAACCGCGAATGCACGAAACGCGATAGCCTACTTAAGTTTTAACTTTTAGCCACCACTGCAATATTATTTGCATTATTTTGTTATTGTTTTAATTTTATTTATATTTTGTCAGTCATTGAATTCTCTGTACATGTACCAAATCGTTTTGACGATGTATTCATCACAACATCAGACAACAAAGAAAATAAATACATTTTTACAAAAAAGCTTTTGTATTTTCTATATTTTTTCACAAAATTGAAACGAAGCCATTAGCCAATTGTAGGTTGAACCGTATCGGCCGGTGCGTATCCGGTCTCGAACTTTTTGCTGCAATTAACAGAACTGTATCAAATTACATAACTAGACAAATTAACCTTTTTGAGCCTTCACGCTGCCCGCTTCGACAATTTAGAAATTTAGATTAAAAAGCTTAAATTACTCTCCGCAATGTTTATTACTAATAGGATATTTCCTATGAATTTTTTACTCTATCTGGTGTTTAGATACATATTAGCTGGTAATATGTGCTCATGTTAGTATTAATATACTTTGATATAAAATATCTGATATTTAATTGCAAAAATATTTTTTTTTAATCTTAGTTACATTTGCCTGGCGAAGTTAACATTAAAGATAAAGCCTAAACGCTTTATTTCTCTTAATCTTAAGCAGCAACAATATATTATCAAGTGCTCGCAATTTTTTTTAAGCTGTTGCATAGCTTCTATCGCAGGCCTTGAGCGTGGAGACCGAATCCAGAATTTTTTATTTCTAAGTTGATAAAAAACTTATGCAATTATAATATTTATAAATTTAAATTAAAAAAAAAATAAAAAAAAAATTAAAAAAATAAAACAAAGTAAAAAATATTTAAAAAGCCAACATCACGCGGTGTTCCAAGGCGGTCACCCATCCAAGTACTGGCCGCGCCCGATGTTGCTTAACTTCTATGCAATAGCTTTACCGCGGCAGTGTCCGAGTGTCACACGTCTTTTTTTAAATTTAATACAATTTTAATTACCTGCCCCATTAGTCCATTGGTTAGCTAATATGGACTCGTGGTTCAGGGCTTAAATTCTGCAACAGGCTTTAACATATTAAGCTTTTCTTTCTTGTAAGAAACTCTTGGCGCAGCGGAAACTCTCAGCCTAAAAGTCCCGGTCATTATCATTATTATCTAAAAGTAATCGATAAGGTTATAATGTTATTACTAAGTGAGTATACCTAATAATAATATCGCCCTAAGCTCGTCAACCCATATTGCTCGGACTAAGCTCTGAATCCCCTCTAAAAACGAAGGAGGCCTGACCCTGTAGTCGACCTTTAAAATAAGCTGATAATAATGAATTTTAAAACAGTTTTAACAGAACAACCCCAATGTCACGTAGAAGGGAGAAGGTGACCCCATTTACAAATGTAATTACCGCCAGCACTTATAATCTCGACAATGCCACCCAAACAATAGCCGATTATAATTCCCTATTATACAAGCGGTTACTAGGAAAGTGATTTCCATCCAAATGAATCAACTATGAATGTTCATTATGCAATGCCATTGACTACATTTACAGGTAACCTTAAAATACGAGTAACATTAAGGTTAGCTAGCTTTGATATATCATTGACGCGCGGTACTAACAAGTAGGTTTGAATATTGATTACTTTCAATTTGGATTTTTTTCCCACTCCTTACAAGTTAGCCCGCTTCCATCTTAGACTGCATCATCACTTAACATCAGGTGTGATAGCAGTCAAGGGTCAACTTGTAGTCGATAAAAAAATCTCTGTTTTTTATTCCTAGTAATAGTCAATGGACCAGATAGCCTAAGTGGAAAACCATCGCTTATAAAATGTCCATCAAAATGGGTTAACTTTAAGTTATTAGTTAAGTTAAGGTTATAGGATTAACATAGCGGTTTGTCTAGTAAATAGTATCCTAAATTTCAAAATACCAAATCTTTCCAAAATAGGGGCCTCATAACATTGTGTATTATTTCTGAAGAAATAATAAATAAATGCATTCCCAGTACTTTCTCCTATCGTTTTAATTAACTTGATTAAAAACGTAATATAAATAAAACATTTGTAATAATATAATTTTCCCGTTCCAAGATTTTTCTAGGTCAAAATTTCGATATTTCTAGTATTGAAAAACATACAAAAATTAGATAATAAAGTAATAATAGCAAAATATAAAACTCAGCAGTATACAAATTGTTTTTGTAGTACAAAATAAGTCTCAGCACTGCCATAATAATGTTTTGCGCAGTTTGGAATGTTACAACTTAAAAGTGGACTAGAAGTTTGACACAGACTATACGTCTCCCCCAAATAAGAGCCCTTGCTCCAAAATCACCAGACACAGTTTGGGGTCAAGTCAATACAAATCAAATCTTAACAAATGAGTGCGCGTCCAATCGTCCAAGAACCTAATTTTTTACAAAGCGACCTAGGTTATACTTATTACCTAGTATTAAATATCTTGTACTACATGACTCATTGGGGTTTTCTGTCAAGAAAATACTAGAAGTATAGCATAGTAACTACTCTCTAATAGGAGAAAGCGTAAACCTTTGAAGCTTGTGTGTTAGTGGCTGCTGGGAGGTCTCGGCCGTGGCTAGTTACCACCCTACCGACAAAGACGTACCTATCTGTATGATGTCGTATAGAAACCAAAGGGGTGTAGATATTACTCTATTCCTAACAAGTTAGCCCGCTTCCATCTTAGATGGCATCATAACTTACCGTCAGGTGTGATTGCTGTCGAGGAGTAACTAGTAATGTAGTAGTTAGACGACCTCCGTGGCGCAGTGGTATGTGCGGTGGATTTATACGACGGAGGTCCTGGGTTCGATTCCCGGCGGGGCAGATTGAAATTTTTCTTAATTTGTCTTGGTCTGGCCAGTGGTAGGCTTTCGCCGTGGCTAAGTACCAGCCTACCGACAAAGACGTACCGCCAAGCGATTTAGCGTTCCGGAGTTCTGATTTCCGGATACCGGAAGTCTGGATTTCATCCTACTCCTAACACATTAGCCCGCTTCCATCTTCGATTGCATCATCACTTAACATCAGGTGTGATAGCAGTCAAGGGCCAATTTGTAGTTAATAAAAAAACGACCCTTTAGTTTTAGTTTAGCTGAGGTCCAAGAACCATGCTGTTTCGCATAAACTCTGAGTTTTATAGCTGATGGTCTAGCAGACATCAAATGGAAAACCATAGCGCATAACCACTGATTTCATAATAATGAATAGATACGAGCATGGTTGCGGGCTTGCGGGTATAGATTCAGGCACATGGCTTAGCTCCACAAAGCAAAGAATTGATTATTGTAGGGCGTGTTTCTGGTACCGAGTGCTGTGAGGTACTGCTCTATAATACGTGATTGTTCCATCCATCCATTAACCATAAACATCTGCTTGAGATTGTTAGCTACAACAGTTTCAAGGAAAAAACAACTTGCTGGAAAATATGCTTAAATGTATATTTTCACGGAAGATCCAGATATCACAAACGCTCAAAATAGATTAAAAATTTAACTTATTTAATATATTATATTTTAATTATTGAATTGTCGTTCTTTTAAAAAAAATCGGACCATAGAGTGCTGCATACCTATTTACCTAATAAGTACCTACTCTTTAACAAACAAATTTGGACGTCCGTCATTGGCGTGCCGCGTGCAAAACAATAGTAAGATCACAGCTGGTCTACTGTACTTGTACATTTATATACTTTCTCTCACTAGCCGAGATGTGTAAGCAACGAGTGCAGACGCCGGTATAGGCATATTGTTGAGTTGTAGAGCGTACGGCCGAAGGATTATGTGGGGCAAGGTCGCTACTACTGTCGAATTCGATAGTGCATGCCAGTTGCGCAGATGCAGCGGCTTATGAGACTGCACCGTTCACTGTTTGTTTGACCATGTAATAAAATAGTAAAAATAATACATTTTATAAAATGTAATGTTTTCTTTTCTTAATATACTTTCTAGTGGTTTATGATCATTAATAACAGTAATTTTATGACCATGACTATAACAATAAAACATTCGTGTTGCCCATACCATACTGTTTTCATAAGAAAATATTTTTTTTATATTTCTTCGGAAAACAATGCATTTTAATAGTTCAGCTCGGGGAGACTCATATAAATCGGTCTGTATGTTGCTTAAGAATAAACGTAACCGACGTGGTTTGAAATAAGTATAGTTTTTGAGACGGTTTTATCATAGGAGACGATTCTATTTTCGTTGCATTTTAAACTGAGTCGTCGGGTCGGTCGGTCGTAATGATAGTCAATTTCATCTGCAATTCGTCCATATACTGCAAAGCCATAAAACAGAGGCATACAAGGACCTCGATAATAGCATATTACTTCGACATTTCCACTTGCGCCGTCACTGCGAGCGGATTAAACATAAAAAATAATGATTTATACTGGAAGATTAAAAATCTTTTAGAAGCCAATAATTTATTTATAATTTTTATTTTTTTTTCAGCTAGCTAAAGGTATTATAATCTGGTACAATTCCAGACGTAGACCAGCACCATTAGACTTTTTTAAGGCTACATAAAACTACACTATCAAACATTGTACAAGTTTTTGGAAAGGATAATCATATAAGTCAGGACTCAGTTCCTGACTAAGCTACTTTTTTAAATGCTGCATTAACTGCGATATAAAACGAGATAGACCTATTTAAAGTATGCACAATGTTAGTTTTAAATGTTTGGGAGGGTAATGCTCTTTAACGCATCATCGGAGTTGTAGTGGGCTATTTTTATAGCACATAAAACCACTTTCAAGCACCTTACAAGTAGTGAGTCATGAAAATTTGTTTGTGGCTCGTAGTTCATATTCTTTATCTTAGACAACGAGTTGCGCATCGCCTGTATTATATTATCTAGATAACCAAAAACGTTGCGTATCTCTTGTAAATGTATAAGTTGAATGTTTTATCCTAGACGCTTGTAACTTCCCGCTACTAAAGACATCGCACAAACGTAAATCACAATCAGACACAATCTAGTGTCTCACGTAGCGAACAAATTATACTTAAAATTAGCTTACTACTTTGTTTATATTCACTGACTTTGAATTCCTATTTCCTAGCAGGAAGTTTAAGCGATTCTTTGGACTAGTTATCATCTAACTCATAAGTAGGTCTTGTACTTAGCATCACAACTATATGGGTGATGAAGTCCTGGCTTCGAGTCCTGGGTTGGTCTACGAAATGTTATGTTTTTGTGTTTTGTTTTGGAGAGCACGTTTAAACTGTCCACTGTACAAGTATAAGTTTAAAATGTATAGTAAGGCACCAACTCATAGATATGCTTAAGTAAATTAAAGCAACTAAATGACGCATTTATTTCTAACTTTTTAGTCGGTTTTTGAGTCGGTTCTATTTTTTTGCTAAAAATTTTTATTTCTTACTTTTTAGTGATTTATCGACACGTAACCTACTCGTACTATACTCTCATAGTATCTTACACAAAAACCGAAATCGCTGCAAGTTTTTAAAATTTAATATGGTGACTATGGGACCATATTGGAAGTGTGCACTTTCTAATAAAAGAATTATCAAAATCGGACAACTCTGTAAAAAGTTATGCGTGGTCATACATAAAAAAAATATATACGTGTCGAATTGAGAACCGAAACCGACAACCAAAATTTTTTTTTCGTAGGTTAAAAATGTACTAGGTATAAGTTTTCCGTATAAGTTTCAAATCTTCTATATTAAGTACCAGACCAATGACTATATTAGTTATTTGTACAGTTAATCCAAATTAAACGCAATAAAAACATTGGACAAGTATGAAGTATGTCCTTACTTTTAATTGAAATAATTCGATCAATACAATTACTAATATAGTAACGCTGCAGGGTAGAAAGGCAAACGGCCGTGCAGTCACTTGCTCTTGTGCAAATACTCAATACCTATCTTAGTTCTTGGATTTATGTCCGCCCCCTGAACTCGACGAGGTCTTTATTTATTAATATTCAAGTCATAAACATCGCTTTTTTTAATTCATTACAAGTTACTGCAATCATTCCTGATAGCATGGATGGAAGCGGGCTAACGTGCTGTATATCACTTTTATCTACATGACATCGTATCGTATCACGCTAAATTGCTTGGTGGTAGGTACTTCTTTGCCTACAGGGTTGTAACTAGCTACTGCCGAAGCCTCCAGAACGACAAAACGATGTTTGTAACTTTCAAAGTCTATAATAGTTAACTAACACAACGCAAAAGAGGCTGAAAAAGATGTCCTAATTGTAATCACGCGCTAGCTACCGACATTTGTACTGGTTTGTACTGTGAATTCAACAAATTCGTAATCATCGTTCGTCGTGTGCGCTTTGCCAGATATGCAGCGTTCTTTACACTTTTCCCAGTAAGCGTATACGTAACACAGTTTATCGAATTACGTGTTGAATGTTTATGAAAGGCGAGCGCTCGTTGTTTTACCCGCTAGTGTGAAACGTATTTCTTCTGTTTATGTAAGGGTGTAAGCACATTTTTCGCATATAGGGAAGGTATATTTTTTAAGTGATAACTTCTCATGAAAGTGTAAACTGGTACGTTACGTAACGCTGTATGGCGCCATTCTATCTGGCTACCCTTTGCACACTGCAGCGGTAGAGGGCTTCTCCTCTCTCACTATTACCCACAGCGCTAGCTGTATTTAGGATATCACTTCTGTCAGGCGTCCTGAGACGCACACGGTTTTTTTTAATAAGGAGAGCAACTGTTGAGTTTCTTACGGGCTCTTCTCAGCAGATGACTGCCTTCCAAACGTTGTAGAGTAGAAATACAGAAGAATTTAACGTTTCATAACTGCTTAAACAAAGCTTACTTAAACGAATTTTGATTTTACTTATTGTATATATGTAGTAAGGCTACAAGGTCATCAAAGGATATACCTACCTACTAAAATAAAAAAAAAATATTATTGCTGTTGTTTCTTATTACTTACCTTATATAAATTTACTTACAATTTAAAATAAGAACAACTACAAATTACTATAATAATTAATAGTTCATTTTACACGTTCGGTGTATTTCCTTTTATATCAGCTTAACTTTGGACAAAGGCCTCGTTTAAGGCTTTCCACTTAACTCGGTCTAAGTAACCATTATTATTCTATGTCCAGCTCTCTCTCTCTCTCTCTCTCTCTCTTACACGCAATATCATTAAGGCATCATTCAGTACTTACAATTGTCAATTAATTAATTTCTTTCCTTTCTCACAACCTAATTATGTCCCGTCCAGCGTTTTTTTGCATACTGTTTGTACTTTTTGAACTTGGTCCCTTTTGTGCATAGCTAATAGCTATTTTCGTTTAGGAAGCCGCATTAATGCTTAATCACAGAATGGAAGGAAGGTTGCACGAGTACGTACTGAATAGGGTTCAGCACTTTGCTTAGGATATTCTTTCGGTGACGGGGTTGAGAATTTGATGTTGCCAAAGAAGACTGCACTGTTATAGACGAAAAACATTAAATAGGTATTAAAGATAAGAAAATTCTACCCGTTTGCACTTAACCCGAAAACTACTTAACAAAATTAGTTTTCAGGTCGATTGACAGGTTATTTAAGTATAAATTACATATAAATAAAAAAAAAATTTAGATATTATAACTGACTCAGTATGAAACCACCTTTATTTTACCGGCACTAGCTTCTGTAAGTCTTCGTAACCTTTTGTGAATTTTTAGTACTCAGTTGGCTTACTCCCAAGTGCAGTTCGATTTATAATCAACAACTTCTTTTTGAAATCTATAGCATTCAATTGTTTTATCGAAATTCAAGTCTCCAAGTATTCATTAGCATAAAATAAGTAATAAACTACTAATAATGTAAAAATTAACGAAAAATAATAATAATTTGTAGTTGTAAATTAGAGTTAACTTTATTAATGCTAATTTCAATGTATATAGGTAAAATAAAAAAAGATGTAAATAAATAAAATGGCCCATGAGAACCCAGTCCGTTGTATATTAATTATTTTAATAGGAATAAAGAACTGTGAATTAGTCTCAAAACCCAAAATCGAATGTGGATACAAAGTAAGTTTAAATTAAGATTTAAGAAAAAAATATGCATATTTTGAGAAGCGACACACGAACGTAGTTTTAGTTTTCAAAGCCATCCGAGGGTCCAAAAATGTTAATTAATGCCCGAGTCACACTCAAAATAGCTTCAACTAGTCCACTCATTTGTCGTTACAATTAGTACTCAAAAATAAATGACTAATATATTTAAATAGTCTCCGATATTTTCATTTCACGCGGTTTCGGGACACCACAACAAAACAACATTTTAATTTTTTCCTGTCCAGCAATGCCCAGTGACGAGAGACGGCGCACTCAACGTCCACATAATCCCACACTCGCACATGGACGCAGGCTGGGTGAAGACCTTCGACGAATATTATTACGGCAGTAAGCAGTCCATGTACTAGTACAATCTTAGTTGTAAGTACTGCGGTACTCGGACTACATCTAGAGTTAGTTATGTGACGTCACATTGTCACATCAGCCTACGTCAACATACCGACTTATCCGTAGAACAGAGTTCTATTTGCTGGATTAACAGTTTTCAGTAGAGGCAAGAGAAGTTGCTGACTGGTATAATTCTTAAACAGTGAGACTTGACATTTTGATTTTTTGGTATGTTGTAACAACGCCTCAGCCTAGTTAAATGCTAGTAGTAGTATATTTCTTACTCTTTTATCTCACGAAATAGTGAGTTTCATATCAATATAGGACGTTTTATGGCCAAAGAGCGAAGGTCCGTATTGAACATTGCACGTTGTTTTACGGAGACTTGTAAAATTTGTAACGTTCTATATTAAAATAGGTTATTTTTTTATGGAATTTCCAGTCCCTTATGTGTCCTTTGTAAATTAAATTTTATGTTGTTTTCACAATGTCAGCCATATGGTGACTACCCTCTCACGCAATCAATTAAAAACAGTTTTAATTATTAATTTTTGTATTAATAAAAAGTATAATTTTTATATATATATATATATATATGACAGTATGGTAACTAAGTAACGATACGATTATGACACGGATTTTAATTAGTAATCTTAAACTTATAAATGCACGTAAATATTGTTTATCATAACAGGAAATACGTATTATATGGAAAATTCAGCCTTCATAATAATTATCAATCAGTCTTACATTGTCACCTATACGAGGGTGCACATATTATTTATTAGCATTAAAATTGTACGTAAACAAAGATTAAATGTACCTAAAACTTATACAGTACTTATTATTAATAACATTGTTTCAATAAATCATCATTCGATTCTTCAGAAACATCTACAGTGTTGTGATCTCAAAGAGTTAAAGTATAGATGATATTCTGACGGAATAACTTCCGAGTGGCACATATTCATTAAATCTTTATATTTAACAGCTGGAATCATAATAGGTTCAGAATATGTAGGTTTTAGTTCTGTTCGAATTGAGTTTCTCGTGTTACCGCAAATGACTAAAATATTATAATGATGTTGGGTCATATTTAAAAAACAATTTATTGGGATCACTACCGTCTGCATGAACTTCTCGAATGTTACTCCAGTTTATTTTCTTGCTCTTAATCCAAACCTTATTAACAACAAGGCATTTAAAGTGAAATACGTCGTTCTGATTTATGTTGCGAACAACATAGGGTTCTCCTTCATTCTTAGCCCATCTGACTAATAAACGCCATTCGTTTGGCTCATATATGTATCGTATGTTTAAGAAGCTCTTTTGATGACATTGTGGACACTGTCCCCCTTATTTTGGGTGTGCCCTTGCTGTAAAAAGTGGTGTGTTATGCGAATTTTGGACTTTTTTGCTGCATAAACGTATATTGAAAATATGAAGCGGTTACGATTTTGGCCAGCACAATTATCTGACCAAAAATGAAACTCTTTGACCCCTTGGTCAATATTCGTCTGGATAAAATCTAAGAGGCAACTGCTGACCTCATTTGTGCCACGTTTTGCCACAGATTTATCCCACATATAGCAAACGGCTTTCCTTTTACCTATGTCAAAAAAAGTAAAGTTAAAAGAAGATATAAAATAGGTTTTATTTCCATGAGGACACTGCAACGCTTTTTAAATCAAACACAGCAGTAACCATCTTTCCATTTGACTCCTCAGCATCTGTCTTATCTTGGGTTTTTTAAATTTCTTGCGACCTTCTTATTATTTCGTCCATGACTTTTCCGTTTTTACATACATATTTTGTTACATATTTCTTACCCAAGTTCTTAAGGCATTTGCGTTTAGGATCTGCCCATTCATTTGGGCGCTTCTGTCGTTTTCTAGTCGTCTTAAGAGTCACGGTGGTATTATTTGAGTGTGAAGTAGCAGGTGAATTTATGTTGCTAAATGAAGACGAAAAAATCACAGAGACTATTTCTGCATGGCTAGGACAGAATGAGCTATTGCAGATCGAATAGACATTAGTAGGAGATGGCATAGGAGTTGGAACTGACAGTTCCAAACTAACCGGGGTAGATCTGTTGTGATAATCTTCTAACAACTGTTCAAGCTGAATTAATGGTGAATTCTCAAAACTAGAAGGTACTTCCAAGGAAAATGTGCTAGGTTGATTGCTGTAGGTATTTGGCGGATGGATCTTCACCCGCCAAAGATGAAATGTAAATAGTGTCATGTCAGATAACAGATCAAAATTAACAATTAATCATATATAAAAACATGTCTATAATTTTATTATTTAACGATATTTCTAAATGAACAACGTCCTAACTGATGTCACTATCCCATTAACAATGTCCTATCTTAATACCAAACCGATAAATCGTATCAAATATTCCGTAAAAAATTGTCCTTATATTTCATAAGACTTCTATTTTTTATTGTTTATTATTACAGAAATAATGAATACTTTGTAACTAAGCATTATATCAATTGTATTATATCAAGATTTTCGCAATAAAAATGCGTTTCTTTAACTCTCTGTTAAAAAACGTCCTATATGAAAATAGAACGCCTACAACGATGTACCGAAATAAAATTACAATATTACAGCAGTATATATTGAATTTTTATGAAGGTAAGAATTTATTCGTTTGTATCGCGAAATAATACACCTGAAATCGTTAACTTATCAGTATTTACATTTTTTACATATATGCAGCAGGAACATTTGAAAATGTTGCATTACGCTCAAGTCTTTCTGCATTAGCTTCTTTAAGCATATCTAATATTTTCTGTGAACGTGACATTTTTTTAAATATGTTTTTACAAGCAAAATACTTTATATATTATTTTGTCTGACAAATTGTCAAAAATCTAAGCGCATGTCATAAATATGTCCTAACTCCGACGAACAGCGCCCGGACTGACGAGCGGACGGAGCGCTCGCGCCGCCCCCGCACCCTGTGCACCGTCACTTGATCACTTCGTGCATTTATCTACGGAGTTAATGTCAGATAGAACGTTATTCGATTCTATATTTCGGAAACTAAACAAGATACGAAAATTCTAACAACTTACATCTGCAGAGTTCGTATTTCTTAGCTCGTTTAGCTACTTAACTCATTTTTGCTCCATGATCACGTCGGACTCTGTTCTACGGATAAGTCGATACGGACTTCCAAACTCAACGCTCCTGAGCTGAGCTCTCACATAGAACCAAAGGATACGTAATAGTACAAGTTAGAACTCTGAATATGATGTGATATTGCCATAAATATTTTTTTTGTTGCAGCTAAAACGTCCATCAGTACAGCCAACGTACAGCTCATATACCACTCCGTGCTCTCCGAACTGCTGCACGATAAGAGAAGAAAGTAAGCTTTCACATCAGCCTTTTAGAAAAACAGGCAACAGTGCTTCCAAACTAAACGATGACTGATCATCAATCAGTGAATTATAAATTGCAAAAGATTTTTTTTTATTTTTTAAATAAAACGTGAACCTAAAATATACATATATTTTAGGTTCACGTTCTCTGAGACAGCGTACTTCTGGCGCTGGTGGAAAGAGCAGCGTGGAACCACTCGGAGCACGTTCAGGGCCCTGGTAGCGGAAGGTCGCATCCAGTTCGCGGGCGGCGGCTGGGTGCAGGCCGACGAGGCCACTACTGACTACCTACAACTCTTGGACCTCTACACT
The DNA here is from genome assembly GCA_034621355.1 of Mycalesis mineus. Lineage (NCBI taxonomy): Eukaryota > Metazoa > Arthropoda > Insecta > Lepidoptera > Nymphalidae > Mycalesis > Mycalesis mineus. The sequence continues at coordinate 888,353 of CM067888.1, forward strand.
TGGGGACATCGGTGAGATTTCTAATACCTATGTACTTTTGTATTGTTGGAACAATGATATACATATATAAAATGGTATATGAATGCCAAATTATATTTGACAAAACCTTATTTACTATTCCAAGTCACGGAATACCTAGTTTGGGGGTCCAGGGTAATTTCTAAGTAATATTGTAAAAGATATTTAGTAAATGAAGATTATTACTAGATATTATCTAGCAGAACATTTTCGCTAGACCAGTAAAAACTCATCAAATAGGTATAATTTATTTTCCCAGACTGACATTATGATTCTACGCCCTTTTTAGAAGATCTTCGTTTTGTTAATGATATAAAATTGTTATTATAAAAACAAAAAACCCAACTGCTTAGAAGTTATGAACTGAAAAGAGAAAAACAAGGATCACTATATCTATATAAAATTCTAAATAAATAAGTAATATTTTGAGGATCACTTTCACACACACTTTAGACAAATTCCAATTAAATCTTCCTTCTCTTAAAATGGACCAGATAATTCTCGATATCCGCTTTGTCTTGTACAGAAAACTAAATGACACTCTCGGGCCGTGTGGTAAGCCAAAAGCGGCGTGGCAGATCGACACCTACGGTCACACCAGAGAACATACCTCGCTGCTCGCTCAGATGGGCTTCGATGGAATATTCATAGGTAAGTACGATCACAGTAAAGAAAAGCGATAGCTGGTGGAAACTATCTTTATCATAATATCTAAAAATAAATTTATGTATTTGTAGGAAGAGTAGACCACAAAGAGAGAGAAGCAATGATCGAAGAGGACAGAATGGAATTCATGTGGAGAGGGAGTGACGTTCTTGGTAACTTATTTTTAAAATCAAATCAAATCTTTTAAATTTTGGCGTTAACTTACGAAAAATGACTCGTATTTCTAGTGGTCAAGTTCGGATTGAACCTTACTTTCCTCCAAGAAATTAAGTTTCCGGAGTTGGCAGTGTAATCTTTCCTCTACTTCAGAGAAAACGACAAATGACTATGAGCGGACATTAGGCTCATAGTCATTAATTAACATCTGATAGAAAATGTTAGAAAGTCTAACATTATCACCACTAGCTCGTCAACCCTGAGCGTAGCATATAGTAAAGAATTATAAACTTGAGAGTTTATAATTCTAATTCTATTCTCGCCCTTCTGTAAAAAAAGAGGTCTGTCCCTGCAGAGGAACATAAATATAGACTGGTGATAGGAAGATGATGAATTTGCGTAGCGCAGATCTTAAAATTAGTGCTGACAGCGGATGGGGCGGAATGGCGACACGACGCCAGCGTGACATTTTCAATGTTTTCGTTGCAATTAAGACGCCTGACAGCGCGTCAATTTCGCGAACCAATATCGCGGGAAACAGGTGCGATATCACACACAGTTTGTATTCTAAACTAATAAAAATGTATTTGAATTCATTCAATATTGCAGGTAAAATGTCTGACATAATGACCCACACGCTGTTCAACCTGTACAACGCGCCGGACGGGTTCTGCTTCGACTTCCTGTGCAGCGACGAGCCGATCGTCGACGACCCGGATTCTAAGCTCTACAACGCGGACAAGCGGGTTAGTGAGCATAGATACATTTTGTCTAACACGGTTGCAATTCCAAAGTGAGTGATGGAAAATTAATAGAATTAATTAATACACATCCTTATCTAAACTTAAGTTACTTAAGTTTTTACTGCAGGCCGCGATGTCGGCAATAACGCGTGTGCACATCATGGTGAAACTAACAATATTAAACTGATACGCAACTGTCGGACAAGTGTCGGCACCAGAGATGCGATTTATTTGAAATACTTCTATTTCAAATGCAAATACAAAATGCAAAATACCTATTTTGTATTTTGCATTTAAATGCCTTTTAGTAAAAAGCATTTTGTATTTTATTTGAAATACCTTTAGAGACGTATTTTGTATTTTTAATATTCATTTCAAAATGCAAAATACTTTGTGATTAAGTTTAGCGAACATTATCAGCCAAACTAAATGAAATGAACTATTAAATAACTCTTGTATTGCCGAATTTCACCGATAGACACACACACCTGCAAAAAATAATTAATAATAATGAAATAAGAAATAACCGAAATAAATGGCCACACAATTCACAAAACGGTGAACAAAATATCATACGATTTCGTCAAAAGGTATTTTATTTTGAAAAAGTATTTTGAAAATAGCTATTTTGCATTTAGCATTTGAAATACAAAACGCAAAACTATTTGGTATTTTGCATTTGAAATAGTAAATATAAAAAGTATTTTGCATTTTGTATTTAAATGCTTTTTCGAAAGTATTTTGTACATCTCTGGTCGGCACTAGTGTGTACGGTGTGTCTTAAAGTTCCGCCTCACTGCCGGCGTGGCGTTGACGTGACGTGCTACGCAGACGCCGCGGCTCAGACGTGTTCTGCAATGCTGTAACTAGGACAGTGCCAGCGGTGCAATGGCACAGGGCGTAGACCTTGGATCTTACCAGGAACATACCTCATTATTTTAACGTTGCGCCGCGCCCGATGTTACCAATACATTAAGGCTACAGAACAGATCAGTTCTTCTTCTTTCTGTTTTCCCAGGTCAACGACTTCATAACCCAGATAGAGCGTCAGGCGAAATATTACGACCACGACAACATACTGGTGACGATGGGCGGAGACTTCACCTACCAGAGCGCGGCGCACTGGTTCATGAATATCGACAAACTTATCAAGTAAAACCTTTGTTATTTATTATGTACAAGTACCTACTCACACATATATATACACATAATGAGTAATTATGTGTATATATATTAATACACCGGTACGTCAATCTATCATTAACGTTATTATACTAAGGCCTGTGTGCACCAAGATTTCGGTTATCATAACCAAGGGTTAACATAAGCTAACTATAAATTTACTGTTCACGACAACCGTACCGGTTAAAAACGTAAGCTCGGTTAAGATAACCGCCCGGTTTACGACCTTAACAGAATTATTAGGAAGGACTTTTAGGAAGGACTGCAGAAAGACAATGTAGATTTAACAACGCTTCGGAGTGAAACGTAGGTTAAAACCTGCCGTTTGTTGTTGTGGTCAAAATTTTTCGTAGAGAATACCAAAATAAATTAAATTTTTAAAAATAAACTTCCTTCTTAAAATGATATAGTTCTTCTTAACAAACCGTTAATGTAAACGAGCGAGCAATGCAATTTTATCTTTTGAAGTATTGATTTATAACTTGGAATTTATTTGGATGGATTGAATTGAATTTGTTTATTTATAACCACATAATTTATTCCGCAATAACAAATTGTTAATGTAGGTAAATATCTATTATGTCTATTTATGCTGCATTTTTATTGATTTCAAATTATATAAAGGATCGAAAATAGATTTATTCTAAAAATGAGTCACAATGTTTTTGTATTGCGTCTTCAAATTTATCAAATAGTCTAAATTAGTGTTAGCCTGTTCACTAAGCATGACAGTTTCCGGGTGGCTGGGTCATTTGTGCTTCTCAGGAATTTAACTGACACTTCCTTCCTAGTATTTATTCACACCTCAATAATAATAAATTATTGATTGTTCTATACTAAAGCCAAACTTGATTGAGAATACTTGTCAACAAACAAATTAAAAATGAAGGTAGAAATCACTAGTCATTTTACACTTATTTTTTTAAATTAATTAGTTTAGTAAGCTTAAAACTAATTAATATATTCAATATCTTATAAATTAGATTTTTTAAAATAACAAAACATGATTTTAAACTTATTAGGCATAAAATGTGTTACATTTTCTACCTTCATTTTTAATTTGTTTGTTGACAAGCATTCTCAATCGAGTTTGGCTTTAGTATAGTTGTTATTTTGTACTAGTAGTTTTCGAAAAAAACCTACATGGGAAGACGGAAGAAGAGTTGGTTCATTATTATCATCACGATCAGTCTATTTTACTCCACACAGGACTGGGCCTCCCTTCTTGTACAGAGAACAATAGAGAGCTTAAATAGACCACGCTACACCTATACGGGTTGGCGAGTTTAGGGTGATAATTTTTTAATTCATTAACGTTGTTGATAATAGTGACCGGCTTCGACTGCTTAACATTCTCTTCGAGGCACAGGAACTCCACTAATGCCGGTCATGGAATTTTAATGAAAATTTCTTAGGAGAAAGGAAAGTTCATAATAATTCTACGCCTCGACCTAGGACCTTGTGATCGAAACCATATAGGCTACACTGGACCAACGAGTCAGTGTAGAGTTGGTTACAGCGTGTAAAAGAGGATATTAGGTATGTAAGAGGAGTAGATAATGACTTGACTTCTGATGTTCTGTGTCACTCAAAGCGAATTTAAGAGGATGGCATAATGATAAAGACAAAGAAATTGAAGACGACGACAGCACTTAAATCAGGAAAAGCAGATACAAGAAGGAGACTAATCAAGCGGTGTCGTTTTATTTAGTCTTTTCAGGGAACCCGTTCTAGCAAAACGCTCTAGTCTGCGTCCATCAACCTAAGGCTGACATGTTAGCTTTATCTAATTTATTAGTTTTTATTTTTATTATTTATTAGTACTTATAACCATTTAAAATTGTAATTTTAATTCATTATTCTCCAGTCACGTCAACACTCATCCCGCCAATATATCGGATATCAACATATTCTACTCGTCGCCATCTTGTTATCTGAAAGCTATCTACCTGTACGGAAGGCGGGATAAAGCTGTTTACACTGAAAAGGTTATGTGAAAAAAAATTCATAAAAATTATTATTAACTAGCAGTGCCCGCGAACTCCGTTCCGCGTTAGAGACATTTTAGTCCCGGCCCGGTTATACCGCGTAATAAATACGTTAGAAAGTTCGGGATAAATAAAAATTATGATGATAGCAAGTCTAGTAGATGTACTTGCTCTTTTGCTGGCAAGCCGCTGTGAGCGTTCGGTGCTAGATTCCCTATCACGTATGTGCGACGTATTATGTTCATGGTTAGCCAGTTGCTGAGACCTTTCAGTGCTAGGCTCTCTCACACCTGCAGAGGTATTATTAATTAATATAATTTTTGTTCTTAAGAAAACAATTTTTAGTTTTTGTGACTAAAATATGCAATAAGTATAATATATTTATCATCACCATTTTGGTGCCTGAATATTTTTTAGAATGCTTAAATGATTTTAGGGCGATCACTTACCATACGGGAGCGATGCAAACACATACTGGACAGGTTTTTACACGTCGCGACCAAGTTTAAAATATTTTGTCAAAAGGGCACATGTTTTTTTACAGGTAAGTTGAATTTTTGTCTTTACCGATTTTTAATATGATGATGATGATGATATTTCAAAAGATTTTAGTATTTAAGCGCTTCATCCAATTGAAACTTTTTTATCGTAGTTTAAGAGCTAAACACCAGCTACCAATAAGTTAATCTATACGAGGTTGAAAAAGAAGTGCCTGTTCAAATGTACCATAAAGCTACATTGTAAAGCATTCGTTATTAAAAAAGCTGCCGGCGCTTTTGTATTGTCGGGAGTCATAAAAGTGACAGAATTGTCAGTAACATTATTTTTATTTATTTTTTGTTCTCCTAGAAAAGAAAAAGAATGGCCTGCTTTGGACGCTGGCCATTTTTATAGATAGAAGAATTTTAAGAGGAAGATAATAACAATTATAGGTAGGCAAATTACTTGACCTGTAAGTTTATAAGTTTACATTTCAGGTAGTAAAGCAGCTGTCAGTGCTGTCACGTATGGGGGACTCGTATGAGCTGCACTTATTGCGGCATGCTGTCAGCCTGGCGTTACACCACGATGCTCTAACGGGTAATTTATAATAACTACAGGTATAATCCCCTCTCCTATAATAATTAAAATGACTATTTAGAGGTGATAGGGTTTTCAGGAATATAGCTACTATTGAAGAAAATAACACAAATAAAATGAAAGATTATTGATCAGATGTAGGTAATCTTCGTTTCTTATAATTCTAGGCACGAGTCAACAGTACGTCATAAATGATTTTGTGAGAATAATGTCGGAGGCTATCGATGTATGTTCCAAGAAAGTGTCACAGTTTTTGGTGTAAGTATTATCAAGTGTCCTTAAGAAAATTAAAAATAAGAGGGAACCTGAAGTGGTGATAGATATAAAATAAAACAGGTTTATTGAGCAGGAATAATAAATACCTTGAAATAATATTAATCACACATTTAATTATTAAATTGGATACACGTGTGACGGAAGCCATGGCAAGAGAAAGATTTCACAGACAATATAGTTGTATACAGAGAAGATAAATCAGCAATATTTTATTTCAAGCAAGCACCAATGTTTTATTTCAATCCATGGCAATGTGATTCTGTTTCCAAAATTTCCTTTACTCAATTTAATCGATTTGTATATACCTGGTATTTAAACCCACCAACCAGCGAGCAGTGAGGTCGGTTTAAGTTCTGAGCCTCTGAATTCCCTCCTATAGAGAAGGAGGCCTTTTGAGAAGGAAACCAGGCAGTGGGCCCTTCAATTGAGTAAATAATTAATTATAATGATGACAGGAATTTAACTCCAACTTGGGGCGGAAGCAGACGACCAAAGAACAGCCAACAATTTGTTGTTTGTCACCAGCTTAACATGAGTCAGTGTCGAGTAAGTACCCATTCTGTATAATTAGTGCGTCCGAACTCTATAATTATTTCTGTTTAAGTAAAAGTAAATCCTGAGTATGAATTAATCATCGCTTATCACAAGAACCCTTTGAACGACTTGCGAGTCAAGTCTTATGTGAGGCCTAAAAAGCCTTTTTTGTCTGTAAAGAACAAGCTACGATTTTGTTAGTGGCACCAATAAGCATGGTGGGAACAATACTTGCTTATCTTGACGAGCTCTATTACAGATATTATTCAATATTCCTCAAAAGCTCTTTCTGCAGCGCACGCTACAAAAGAGACCATATACCAATTTAATGTTAATCTATTTTTTTTAATTCAATATTTTTATCTATTTTTACTCATTCTTGTAAAGTAATAATATTTAGTGTATGGATAGTTCGCAGAAGGTCAGGAGTCTATGTTGCTGTTAGTCTATAACCCGCTCAGCGTGATGACCTACCATCACGTGCGGCTACCAGCCATCGCGCTCCACTACTCCATTAGAGACTTTAACGGTCAGTTCGCCAAAACATCAGCAACGACTTTACAACCCTACATTGTTCCTAACACTTTCCGTTCGATGGGCCAACTAGCTCAGCTTGCAAGAAACTAAGCACTTGCTCTATAGATATGTCTATCTAAAGGGAACAATTACTTAGTACTTACAATTATTTATAATTTACAATTTTCCATTTTATATTATCCTGTCTTGAGTACGAACAGAACGAATATCCCAACAAATCTTAAGCGTCAATGCTGCCCGATAAAAAAAACTTCTAGCTTCGTTGTAACCTGAGGAAATGTTGACTCTACAATTTTTTTTTCTGATTGAGTAATTGTGGCTCCATGCAGTATTATAGCGAGAACAAAGCCTTAAAAAAAGGCACGAAGTATGGGAGTGAAATGAATCTCTAAGGGCGCCTAAGTCCTGACGCCCCCATGAAAATACATGAAATGAAACTTGGTGACGTTGAAAATCGAGGTCCCGTGCTTCGTCTTAGATTGCCTACTACCCCTCATTTTTTTAAAATAATACTTAGTATTACAGTCATAGGTTACTTTGCAGATGAGGAGGTAGAGTACCAACTGGTACCACTCCCCACAGCAGTGATCAATCTCCCGGGCCGCAGCTCCACCGCTATACAGGAACTGTGCTTCGAAGCGGAGAACATCCCGCCCCTCGGTTACACTTCTTACTACATAGCACCTATACGAGACCAGATGGTGAGCAAAACGCTTTACATTTTATGTTCAACCGACTTTTGAAAGGAGGTTCTCAGTTTGACTGTGTTTGTACGTAGATTAGTCCGCGATCATCGAATCGATCGATCCAGAATCGATTTTGATGCGGCTTAAAGGAATTATTCATACATTTAGGAGAATGTTTTAACCAATTTTCGGAAACAAGGAGATTCTCGGATTGACAAAAAAAGGTTTGCTAGTGGAATGGTATTTCGCTGAAACCCAAGCCAATTCGGGAAACATGATCGTACATATACAACATAATCGCTTTATTCGACTAATTTATTTACTAAATTAGTCGAATAAAGCGTTTACGTGTAAGCGAATTACATAAAATGCTAGATTTTACGCAACATAATCGCTTTATTCGACTAATTTATTTACTAAATTAGTCGAATAAAGCGTTTACGTGTAAGCGAATTACATAAAATGCTAGATTTTACGCAACATAATCGCTTTATTCGACTAATTTAGTAAATAAATTAGTCGAATAAAGCGATTATGTTGCGTAAAATCTAGCATTTTATGTATCAATTTATCAATTATAAATACTTGGTTCTATGCAAGGATATCAAAATAATATTTATCAATTATACCTCTTAGCTCTAAAATGTTTCAAGTAGCTCTTTTTAAATATGAGTAGAGACAACCTTCCAGGCAGATGTGACCTCCTAAAATAAAGCTATTGATGTTTCACCGACCAAATAATTGGGGGAACAAATTCGTGTAAAACTTTTGCAGCCCAATAATTCGGCGTGACACATAGCAGAACTGTCCAAGGTTGGTTGTATAAAAAGTTATTTTTTCTCCACGCATCGTTTTTTTCTACCCTGTATTGTGTGTCAACAGTTATTTTCTTTTGTGCAGGCGGAAGGTCAGTTTGTGAAAAAATCTAAACAGAATCCAGAAGCGGAACAAGAATTACTGCCCCACATCTCGAACGAGGTGAGGACTTTGTCACGCCGACCTCAGTCTTACTCAGGCCCAAAATTGATTGACCATTATCATCCGCGCGAAACTTCTAGTCTGGTCTGAAGCTGCCACGCGCCGAGCTGCGAGGTACCTAATAGTCGTGCTAAGAACTCTTTATTTAAAAACCATTTTGTACATTGCGCAAACTTCTCATATTCAGAGCTGACTAGAGACAAGTGTTTGGTGATACTTTTACTGGAATATTATTAGCGTCAACTATGGCTGGAGACCTGGTTAATTTTGATTTAAATTTGAAACAACCTGAAAACTTGTCCTATAATTGTGGGATAATATCCTTATATATAGAACAGCAAATCTAGCTGGGGAGTAGTATTTAAAGCAATATTTAATTAGATATGTAACTAAAATATGTATATTGTCTTCAGAAGTGAATAATTTCACTTTCTAAATCTTTCCGCAGTATATAAAAGTATCGGTGGATAAAACTACTGGTCTGTTAGAGTCAGTTCAGCACATAGACGGCGCGAAGATCATGATATCACAGAACTACTACTACTACAGTCAGGGGCAACAGAGCTTGCAGTCCGGCGCATACAGCTTCCGACCTGAGCAGAACAGACCTACTCCCGTGAGTATTACGCGTAAGAAAAATTTACCACAACCGCCTAGCAGCAAAGTCTAAGCTCCATATCGACTCTTCCATAACACTGGACGTCTGGTCCTATACTAGGGCGCAAAGATGAGCTTTACTAAGTAGGTACTAGTAGGTAGGTACCAGTAAAGCAAGTGGATCTGATATAAAGTAGAAAACCATCGCCATACAATTGAGCAATTATTGTCAGGTACGTATGACGCATTAAATGCAAATCCATTGCTTGACTCTTGATAATAGAATTCCAACTTTTACTTTTTGTCCATCAGCAAAGGGACACATGGTATCTGCTAAGACTCTTAAAATGATCTATATCATAACATTCCGAACAATTTCTTTTCCCCCATCCTAGGTGAGTGACAAAGTATCCTACCACAGCATCCGCGGACCTCTCGTGAAAGAGATCCGCCAGCGTTTCAACGATTGGGTGACGCAGGTCATCCGGCTCTACCGCGGCGAAGAGTTCGTGGAGCTAGAGTGGATCGTTGGACCTGTGCCTATTGGGTATGGATTTTATCGAAACTAACTAACAACTTATTGAACGATGGGGCATGATAATATGTTCGTGCGTGATCATATATGGAAAACTAAACCATCCGCAGAAAAATCAAAACTACTGACATAAACCAATGAATGGCAGTAGTTAAATTGGGCGGGGCACACACTTCGAAGAGCTGATTAATTTGGCGTCGAAGTCCCAGCTACTGGATTGGCGACCGTAAAGTACGCCAAAAAAAATATGGCCCGATATATTGTATAAAACTTACAGGGAATCCTTGATACAGGCGGCTCAAGACCGCGGTGTTCGTAAGTGTTATAGAAGATTCTTGTCCATCCAGCAGTATACTTCCAACGACTGTTTTTGAATGAATAAATGGAATAGTCACTGTTTAGATATACTTTTACGTGTTAAGTTTAAGCTTCACATCTATTCCTATAAGAAGGCTTTTACAAATGGTTGATAGTTTTGTGGGTTTTTTTTTTTTTTTTTTATTATGATTGCTAAACATACTGTTACTATTTATATTGTAACAAACTTAATATAAAATAACATAAAATAACTTAATATAATATAAAATATTACATAACTAAACAATTAAAAACTATACTAAATAATGCTAAACTATTCTATTCCTAGGTACTAACTAACGCTAAAACTAAATTACGTTGCCGTAGAACCGTTCGCCTTAGCAGCTTTCCTAATTACCTTCATGGCGTAATTAAGGAAAGCTTCGCGACAGTTTTCGTCGTTGATGGCCACGCTTACTGAATCTATCTCTAGCGCCAAATCCAGTCTACATTCACACTGGTGCCGATCAGCTGAAAAACGAGGACATTCTAACAGGATATGTTCAACTGTCTCTTTAGTTGCACCATCGCAAATACAGAATGGATCCGGCGCCAGTTTCATTTTGTGTAGATAAGCCTTAAAACCTCCGTGACCTGTGAACATTTGCGTCTTAAGGTTATCTAGGCTAATATCTTTCAGGGTCTTGTATGCCTGTCGTATCTCTGGGAAGAATATTCTTGTCACCCCTCCACTGGTCTGGGTCGAATAGCGTTCTTGCCACGTTCTAAGGGTGATGTCTCTGATGAGATGTTTGGCCAAGGACGCAGGAAATCGATTGTACACTGGTGTATTGTTTCTCTGTAGTGCGGCCATTTTGGCTAGTTCATCAGCCCTTTCATTTCCTGGGATCCCCACGTGCGATCTTATCCAGAACAGTTGCAATTCCCCTCCGTCGTCTGTTAGGCTTCTGATTTTGTGTCTAAGATCTGCAGCAATCGGATGGACGGTTCTCGGGTTTTGGATGCTTTCTAAAGCTGATTTTGAGTCGCAGAAAACGATGGATTTTTTGAATCTCAGATCCGTTCTCATGACGTGAATAGCCCCTTGAAGTGCAATTAATTCTGCCTGAAAGACCGAACAGTGATCAGCTAAGGGAAACAAACGACTGCCGACTTCGTTTTCTCCTTGCCAGAGTGAGACAGATGCACCGACTTTCCCGTTGATTTTACTGCCGTCAGTGTAAATACAAGGGACCTCTCCGCTGGCAGCAATAACTTCATCCTGACTCTCAACGCTGCCGAAACATATTCTCACTCGCTTTGCTGGATGTTCAAGAGTAAATGGGCTTACCGCTTTCTCTATTTTCATCCCTGGTAACTGTGGTAACGGCTTACCCCTTATCGTCTCGTAGAGTGTTCTTCTTTCTTGAGCTCTTAAGTCCAGGGGAAGTATTCCGGATAGAATGGTACTAGATGTTAAGGAGATAGTTTTGTGTCCTTTACATACCATAATGCCAAACAGTCTAGTGATGCGATCTAGGTGCTTCTTCACTTGAAACGTATGTGCTTTAGGGGCCCATACGTTAGCTGCGTATAGCATAATAGGCTCAACCACGGAATTGTATATACTCTTTAAGATTTCCGGGTTCAAGCACCAGTTAGCTCTTGCTGTTCTCGCCGCACCTTTATATAAATTGATTGCCTTGCTTCCTGCGTCTTTTATATGGGTCGTGAAATTTAATCTCCTGTCCAATGTTAGTCCCAGTATTTTAAGAGTGGGTCTAGGTGTAAGGACTGACTCACACATTCTAAGCTCAGGCTTGTGATATTTTCTTTTACGGGTAAAAATAGTAACCTGTGTCTTATGGGGTGCAAATTTGAGCTTGTTTCTTATTCCCCAATTATAAATTTCATTAAGGGCTCTGTTTAACTCAGCTTCAAGTGTCTCACCGTCTTTACCCGTGCCAATCAATAGAATATCATCAGCAAATGCTTGAACATGGACATCCAGTAGATTTGTTTCCTCTAGCATGCTGTCCAGGAGAATGTTCCAGAGAAGTGGGCCGCACGTAGATCCTTGTATACAGCCTTTGTTAGTTACTTTAGTAACTTGCTCACCGCTGTATTTCAGAATGATCTTGCGTGACGAGAGATAGCTCGAAACCAGGCGTATAAGGGCGGGGTCGAGATTTTTTCGAATAAGCTGATGTTTAATGGCAGGCCACCAGGCGTTATCAAATGCGCCTTCAATGTCTAGTGATACTGCCACTGCAATCTTCTTACCCAAAACGGCATCCTCAATAACACCTACGGCGTCATACAATGCGTCCTCAGTGCTGCGCTGTGGCATGAACCCATATTGCTTAGAACTTAGTGCATTCCTTTGTCCCAGTTGCCACATGATCCTGTTCACGAACATTTTCTCTAAGGATTTGCCTAACACTGGAAGAAGACCTATAGGTCTATAGGATTTTGGAACTGTATAATCATCCCTATTTGGCTTCGGGATGACTTTAATTGCTGCTACTTTCCATAGCTTCGGAAAGTAAGCTAAGTTCAGACATTTGTTATACAGTTCCAATAGCACTTTCGGATCAGATCTGAAGGCCTTAGTGCAGATGTTCGCCGTTAACCCGTCTACTCCGGGTGATTTCTTAGGGCTCATTTCAACAATTACTGCCTCGATTTCTTCCAGAGTAAACCTTTGTGGATCATCCTCTTCCAGCTCGTCAATCGCTCTTTCCACGAAACCTCGAAGATTGGTCTGATAAGTATTATCTGTGTTTGGATCATCCAGGGGGTAAAACGTACTGGCCAATAATTCTGCGGATTCCTTTGGTGCTAATATGGAAGAATTATCAATTGGTGATCGTAGAAGCTTATCACCTTCGTTCTTGGTCCGTTTCCTTATGATACGGTAGATACCCTGCCACATGGACTCTTTGTCTTGTCTCTTACAGAATTCCTTCCAGCTAGAAGTTATAGTCTGGAGCATGAGTTTTTTGTATTCCTCTCGTGCAGTGATATATTCTATAGTGACTATCTCTTTTCTTTTTGGGTTTGCTTTCCTGATTTTATTTCGTTTCCGAATCATCTCTCGCTTCGTACATTCCAGTTCTTTTGTCCACCATTCGGTCTTTCCTAGTCTTACAGTAGGGGATAATTTTGGGATCGTGCTGTCACTAGCATCAGCAATACTGGTGGCGTATTTCTGGACAAAGTTCTCCAACGCTTCTGAACTGCTTATGTTCTTAATACTTTCTTCTGAAATGCCATTAATTTGGAGGTTGTTAGTGAAAACCCGAGTAAACTCTGGCCAGTTCGCCTTTTTGGTATTGTATCTTCGTGTAGTTTGCCTTAGGACTGTACAAATATCCTCGCCAAAATCTAAGTCAAATCTGACTGCTCTGTGATCGGACAACGTTACTAGGTTTGGATCTACGGTCCAGTCTCTTATTTTGTTTAAAATTGTTTCAGAGCATAAAGTGACGTCTACGATGCTTGTACACGGCGTGTTATTCCGAACGGTGTAAAATGTTGGAGCTCTTCCTTCATTCAGCACATGGAGATTCAATCGAGCCAGAGATTCAGTAACCTTCGATCCCCTAACGTCCTCCACTTCACATCCCCACCAAGGACTTTTAGCATTAAAATCACCTCCTATTATAACATTTTCCACATGTAGCATTCCTATCAGTTCTTCTATTTTGTTTAGGTCATCAGTTATCTCCCTATCTTTTTCTAAGTAGACGCTAACTAATCCTATTTGCATACAATTTAGTTTAATAATACAGGCCACGATGTTTTCGCTAACAAGAAGTGGGTTTTCAATCACTTGGACATTCTCATCAACGACGAACACTGCAGATTTTACGGGCTTATTACTGTTATGAGTAATTTTCTGTATGACCCTATGTGATAAGGTTGTGACGTGGGCATTTGCCCCTACGTAGGGCTCCTGGACTAGTAGAATTGATATATTGCGCTGTACTGCCTCATGAAGGCACTCCTTTTGCGCCGCATAGCCACGGCCCAGATTGACGTGAGCCAAGCGTATTGGAGATCTGTATTTCCCTGTTTGGTCAACCTTAGCAGTATGCTATAGCTGATCTGGATATCTTATCCCATTTTGCCCATTCTGGGCATTCAGAGCTGTACGCGGGGTGAAGGACATTATTCCCATTTCTGCCCTTGCAGTTAGTGCACTCTGGTGGTTTGCTTCTGTTTGGACAGGCTCTGGTATCGTGATTTAAGGAGCAGTGACCACATTTCTCTTCATTTCGGCATTCTTGTGCCTTGTGGCTGAATCCCATACATTTATAACATTGCAACAATGGGGACTGGTCTACCGCAGTGATAACCTGGTATCCAATCCGTAATCTTTTGTCCTTTAAAGCTTGCCAAAGTGGAGTGCTGACTTCTACAATGACGTTTGTCAGTAAGCCAGTTCTGGCTTTTGTACGTCTTACCACTTTGAAAGACTCCTTTTGGTAATCCACGGTAGTAAGTAGGTCGCTATTCTGTTTGGGTATTGCTTCCTCGATCTTATCGTTGCTTAACTGTGTAATAATCCCCATCAACTTTAGCATTGGCTTTTTAGAGTTAGGTGTAGACACTGTAATTTTGCTATTGGCAGTTTCTATTGCCTTTTTCAGAGCCTTTCTGTCATTTTCTGTGTCGCAATTTATCACGACTCTTTGCCTACTTAACTTCGCAACTCTATTAACTTTTATTCCCAGGTCTATTACGTCTACTTTCGATTGCACGTCCTTAAGGATGTCACCACTAGTCAGACGTGGGTCAATAGACTCCAGGACCACTCCATGCTGTGGCCGGCGCATCACTTCGGCATATGAGGGTATAGGTTCTCCGTTTACTTGGAGGCAGCCTGTGTGTGTGCTATGGTTGTCAGATTTTTGCTGTGGCTTTAGTGCTGCTTGAACTTCTTTTCTAATTTGAGCCATCTCGTTGCGCAGGTCGCTCAGTTCTCCAGACAGCTGCAGTGCTGATTGCTCCGGGCTTAGGGTGTTTGTTTCTGATAGGTATGGTCGAGTCGACTGACATCCTTCAGCGTTAACACTGGCTGAAATTTTTTTCAGCTCTTCATCCATTTTGGCTTCCCATAAAGCATGGTCCTTGAGCCGAGCTTCAATTTCATAAGCTAGGTATCTAGAGGCCTCGGCCTCTTTGAAAGTCTTTAGGACGTTAGTACTTAACTCAGCCTGTCGTAGTTTTGTGGTAGGTACGCGTGTAAACAACTTATACTTTGTTCAGGACGGACCTGGGCAAGGAGGTGGTGTCCATATTCAAGACAAATGTAAGCAACCACGGCGTGTTCTATACGGACTCCAACTCAAGGCAGATGATGAAGAGAACTTGCTGGAACGAGTCCACCAGTAAGTTTAGCATAAGATCGGAAGTAAAAGTCGGTTAAAAAATGACCCAGTATAATTAGATAATTTGATGTTTGAGGTCAGCAACAAAAGAAGCCTCTCTCCGCGTGCTACTATCCTGTGACGTCACGTGCGTGTCTCCGTGCGCGCAACAGTAGCGTACATGTGTGCGTGCTCACCGACCGTGCGCAGGGGGGTACGTCCTACGACGAGGGCGAGATCGAACTGATGGTAAGTCATCACGATTACCATCAACTTGTCTCTTTTTCTAATTAGTTAGCTTTATCTTTGAATATCAAATATCTCTTTGGTAGGTTCAACTTTAAAAACAAACAATAGATTTCCGCCGATAAACTATAGAGCTATTGAGAAATTTAATTTATAACCTGTTTTTGTCATTACATATGCATGGTGTAAATCTCATCTCTTTTACGGACATATTGGGAATCTTGTTGTAGCAGTAGGTATCTATACAAACCGAATTTATGAGAGAGGTAGGTATAGGTATAGGGCCTTGACTGACTGACTGTGCTTCCGTTGACTGTTCTTCGTATTTGTAGCCGTGGTTATATCTAAGCCACACCCACAGCTAATTTTTTATTATGTACCAATCACAATTATATGTCATTAACGTCTTAGCTTGTTCTTCGAGATGTAGTTTTGGACTATGATAAAATATCAGATCTAATTTCTTAGGTCCACCGTAGACTACTGACAGACGATGGGTTTGGCTTAGAAGAATCTCTAAATGAAGAGGCGTTCGGAGTGGGATTGGTTGTGAAGGGCAAGCACAGAATATTCTTCGGGGACTTCAAACAAGATGGTAAATTATATCTCTTTAAAAACTTTGGAAAAATCCATAACAGTAAATAAACTAGACGTTGGCCTTAATTTCTCATACAGTTGAAGAACTAACGTTTTCGGAGCGAGCAACTCATATGTCACGCAGGTGGTCGTTCGAGCCGTGGTTGTTCATGACCTCCGGAGAGAAGATCAGTCGCAGGAAGTGGCAGAATGTTCGGAACAAGAGGGTAAGCTCGAAAGAAAATCTACATCGGTAAATTTTTGTTTCTGCTTTCTTTGTCTTCTTCCGCATTAATTTCATGCCTCTTTTTGGTCGAATTTTGCTCTGATCACCAAGAATTTGCTTTGGACATCCGACCTACTGCAAAGGATGATTGAAAGGATGAGTACTTGAGTAATGAGTATCTACTTTTGCTAATCGTTATCGATTTATGACCAAGAAGAATATCGATTTGTTCAGAATAGACTTCAAGCAATTGATTTAATATTGTCAGTGGCAACGGTAAAAAGTATGGAAAAGAATTGGACGCGATGTTTCAAGATTTACTTACATTCTAGTACTCCGCCCTCCGTCTGCATGGCCTGCCGCGTCACATCCACATCTTGACGCTGGAGCCCTGGAAGGCTGGCTCGGTTCTGCTGAGACTTGAAAACACTTTAGAAAAGGCGCGCGGTGAGCAATACATCATGCGTACCTTTTACATTTTGCATTTTTCAAAGTATCAGAAACCTTCTAGGTATTTTGACCGTCCGCAACGAAAATGTATTGGGGTTTTATTTAGCTGGCAGGCTGGTCAATAACTGGCAGGAAAACAAAAGACAATTGTTTTCCTGCCAGTTATTGGCCGTTTCTTTGACTTTTAGCTGTTGTAATTTTTTAATTTTAATTATTTAATTAATTTATTGTAATGTGTTTTGACTACCTATTTCTTATCACAGTGTTTAGTACATTTTTAAGGTTGACGAGTGTTGTAACGAATAATGATGAATGTTTTAGGTGAACTTCGGCTTGACCTCGCAGAGAGTATAGAAACGTCGCCAAATTAAAAATTGTCACCTCTATGACTGTTTTGATATTTGATTAAATAAAATCCCAATACATTTTCGTTCCGAATGGTTATTATTGCAATCAAAATATTATATCTATTTATAAAAACTATAGATATTTTATATGTAACGTACAAACAAGATGTTGATATCGACATTTCTTTCATTGTTCTATATAGAACTGGGACACCTAGGTTTCTGATACTTTGAAATTAATATCACGGAACGCTTGGGTAACTCTTCATATTTATGAATTTTGCTTTTTGTATACGTACCTACTTTGATGTTACATAATATGTAGGTACCTACTATAGTTGAGTCCATCATTCTCGAAATTATGACACCATTTTTGCATAGAAGAAAGGAACAGAAGTCCGTTCTCCCTCCAAATAAATCCTTGTCCATTTTCACATGCCGGTCCTTTGTTTATGTTTATTCCGTCGTTTTGATGTTTCAATTACTTATTTCTTAAATTAAAACAGTCTTGCACTTTGTTCAGAGCGAATGGTCCAAAAAGTGAAGCTTATTTCTCATAGTCTCCACTACCTTAGTTGTTATAAAATTCTTATGTTGTATTGAATTCAAATAACTGCCCACAGGTCCGCAACTTAAACCGGAGTCTGAATCGCAAGATGATTTGAGCAAATCATCGCATATCACTATAGACTTGAGGAAAATGTTCATTCAGTTCAAAATCAGGAGGATCAGGGAAACTACTCTCGCAGCCAACCAATGGCTTGATGACGCTAGACAAATGGACTGGAGTACACGGTAGGAATATTTGACCAAACACGTAATAACCCTCCTCCCCCAAATCAATTTTTTTATATACTACAAGTTAGTCCTTGACTGCAATCACACCTGATGTTAAGTGATAATGCAATCTAAGATGGAAGCGGGCTAGCTTGTTAGGAGTAGGGTGAAATCCACACCTCTTTCGGTTTGTACAGGAAATCGTACCAGAACGGTAAATCGCTTGGCAGTACGCCTTTGTTGGTAATGTGATAACTAGCCACGGGAAAGCCTCCCACCAGCTAGACCAAGACAAATTAAGAAAAATATTAATCTGCCCCGCCAGGAATCGAATCCAGGACCACCGTCTTATAAATTCAACACGCGTACCACTGCGCCACGGAGGCCGTTAAATGTATAAATATATTTTCTACTTGATTTATGAACGTTATGGATATTTTACAATTTAAGAAAAAAAACTCTGCTAGTCAATATAATAGATATTTAGATGCTTATAGACTCTACCGTTTGCGGAATTATCAATTACTATTGCAATCTTATAATTACTATATTAAGAAATAACCATATCATCATCAATTACTTAAGTATCAATATCATACTTAACTTGGCCAGTCGTGATTAAGCCTCTACATTTTCAGATATGTTTATACTGGAGGCGATGATGGAATTTTTCCCGAAGACAACCCAGACTATCCCGATGAAATTAAAGTCACCAAGCCAATCGATATCAAGGAGTACGGTAATGTCTATAACTACTTCCGTTTCTTCAATTTAAATTAATCACACCAGACGTCTAAACTATTTTACTCAATACCCAAAGTAGCAAGTTAGGTAACTGCCGAGATGGTAGCTATGCTTTAAATTAAATTAAATCTAACCAGATTATATTTGTATTACAATAAAGTTTCATAAGTCACAAAAATTTTTACAGCACATTACTCAGAAGAAGATGACTATAGTAAAAATAAAGTATACAGACATATCGACAAGCATTTCAATAACAAATCACAGCATAAAATCAAACATACAAACGAGTTTGAAAATAGGAAAAAAAGATCTGCTAACATTACAGAAAATCTCATAGATCAAAATGAAACCGTTGAAACTAAACAAGAAGCAAATAATAATCCAAAAGCAGATCAACAAACAAATAATGCGAATTCAAATAAAAATCACACACTTTTAATTTTCCAAAATATCACTTTGGAGCCAAAAATATTCGAAGGCAGACTTGAACAACACTCAACGACCAGAAAGACGCCAAAACTAAGTTTTTTGACTGCTAAAATGAAACCGTCGCAATTATTCGCTATAAGTTCGACCAAAAGTGACGAGTACATTTCATCTGACGAATATTTTTCATCCACCACTAAGAGGAGTTTTTCGAAAAAGAAGTATAATAAGCCGAAAATTTTCAAGGACTACGTTGTAACTGGTAAAAAGTTATAAATATTTCGTTAACAGAATATATAAACATTAATTTTAATTTGATAAAAACTGCACGTGCATGATCATTGCAAGCTAGGCAACTTCGTCATTATTATAATCATCACAGAATGGATGCCTTTTGTAGGATCTTCCAAAGCTCGATTTAATTACACCATTTAAAATATTACATTTAGAACATAGAAGATATTAGTCAAAATGACTTAATTTAACTTATACCCTGTGTCCTTTTATTTCAAAAGTTTATTTGCTTTTTCTACCGTAAATAATACTTTTCAGATCTTTACCAAGACGACTTAGATGATGGAATAACAAAATCAATGTACGAAATGTACTACAAAAGCTTTCAGAATAATCCTAAACATACTTCATTCAAACCGCATCTAAGAAGTACAGAAGTTGAAAGTTCCCCAGAAAAAGTAAAAGACAGAAAGGTTGAAGAAGATAGTTATGAAACAACTTCTAAAAGGAGTAAACATAAAAGAAGGAAGGGATCTATGGGAATGCCCTTCTTTATTTCGGATAGTACATTTGATGGACATGGTGCAGACATTAGACAAATAGATAAGGAAACTGAAGGGAGCAAACACTTACTAGCTACATTATTAAAACGTGAATCAGTGAAATCGCGGACTAAGAGACGGAAAGATTACGATGATGATACACAAGAAGAAGATGACGACTCGGAAGAAGAAGAAATGGAGAATGAAGAAGGAGGTGGCCATAGTGGAAGACATAAACGGTATGATTTGCTATACTCAAAGCGAGTAGGTTCTTAAGTAAATTTTTCGACTAGTTTTGCATCGCAAGGTTTGGACTCGAGGTCTAGGTTGTGCTATGAAATATCTCACTTTTCTTTTTTCTGAGAAATTTTCAATTTTGATGTGCTGTTGGTAGTAGCACTACGTAACCGCCGTACATAATTATCATTAATGTCCAATAGTACCCTTCTAAATGCTTGCTTGCAGGATAAAAATATAGCAATGTTACAGCTATGGGACAATTTACATTTATTCAGCTTTATTTAGGTTATGTCCATAGAAAACAATGATTTTGTATGGCGACGCGTGCGCATTCTGCTTTCAGCGTCTACCAAGCTTTCGCGGCAAACAATGCGTAAGATGAGGACAGCGTTACCAAATCGATCAGCGAGACGTGAATAGAGCTGATTAAGTGTAATTAGTCGCTATGCGTCCGTAGTGAGAAAATTTGAAGGCGAAAGTGGTGTTTTGTATATGCAGTGCAAATCATAAAATATCTACCTAGTTCTTAGAAATGTTTACTCTTACTTTTAAAGAATACCAACAACATTAAAGTATTTTCAGAGGTATTTTAAACGAAGAGCAAACTGAACAAACCTCCGAGCCTGAGCCAGAATACGTGATCACACTCAGACCAACGCAGATACGAACTTTCGTCATATGGTTCTATGATAAAAAACCTTACAATTTATAGCCTTAGTTGCTAATACTTTTCGTGCGTCACCACGCTCTCTATGGATGCCTATAAACTCGTGGTAACGCACTTTACTTGGCTACTAGCGGTGATACCGGTTTGAAGTGTTTCCGAAGGAGCTTTTAATTACAATCTGAAGATTAGATTACGAAATTCAAAGAAATGTCCTTTTTCTATGAGTTACAAATTTAAGTAATACATAAGGATAGAATATAAAAGTGACGGCATTCAAAGACATTTATTGTGTTCAATTTTCTGTTTATAATGCAATCTCCAGTTTTGTATTTATAAGCTTCAAACCGGTATCGGCGCTAGTAGCCAAGTAAAGTGCGTATTCCTTAGTATTTCCACAAGTGCCGCACTTTGCATGTGCTGATTATGTGTACTTAAATAATATAAGGTTAATATGGTTGGCCAATCGTGCAATATAATTATTTATTTAAGTATTAAGTTTTGTATTAGTTATTGTATTTTTTAATAATCAATTATTAAAAATTATTATTAGGTGAAAATATTTTTTTGTGTTTTATTTTTATGCATATATTCTAAAAAATTAGATAGATATTGTAGCAATAAATCACTGGAACACAAACTGGAAATAGGCACAATATTTACATATGCACTTGTAATTAGGTCTTTGGTGTGCCTTGAAATACTACTACTCCAGGCCTGAAGATGAGTATAAAAAACACAAAATATAATTATTAAAAGTTTATTCATTTTTTTTACAAACAATGAGTACTATAACCGAACCCACTAGGCACTAGCTCTATACAACAATCGGCAGCGCGACTAATGCTGAGCCAAAACATACATTAAAATGAAATCGTTCTATTAATCCAATTTATGATCTCAGCCTTGAATTGTGACGTCATCGTAACTTTAATATGGCAGATTTGACAAAGAATACTCTGAAATTTCTAGTTCGTTCAGAAGTTGCAACATGCCAAACTGCCCAGGTACTCCACACTTACTGAGCTGTATTTAATGTATACTTTGGTTGCATTTCTGTGTTTTATTTTATTTTCAGTAATTTTTATAAAATTCCGTAATTTTCATTTTAATATATATTTTGGCATAAATTTATATTCTCCGATAGAAAAATAAATAAATTATAAATTCATTGTAACAATAATGTAAGGCTTACCACTCTATCAAAATAGTTCGTTTGTAACCATTGATCGATTATTCATTATAAATTAATATAAATACAAATATGATAGGAATGTATCGGTGTACTTTTGTACGTGACGCAGGCATTGCATTATTTCGAAAAATAATATTTACAGTTGCAAAATCATATAGAAATAGAAACAAATTTATTATACTTTTTACAGTATTGAAAAAGATTTAAATTAGATAAACGCAAATATTTTTTTATTCCACTAGCCCAAACTGATGCATGAAATTTTACATTATGCAGTAGACAGTAAATTTTAAAGCATTTTCTTAGCTGTAGTGAGTGGAAGTTGTGTTACCAAAGGCAAAATTATTTGCAGCACATGCCATCAACTCTCTCGCTAAGATCAGAATTCTTGGATTGAATCCTTTGCTGCAGCATCAGTAATTTGGACAAATAATAATAACATAGTTTCATACTGAGCCGGACATTCATCTTTTATAAAAAAGATGATGCACAATCAGCGACTACAAACTACTTCGTCTAAGGCAGAATTTGCACTGAATTTGGACTTTTATTAGAAACCGCTTTAATGTTGAACTTTTCTGATTGTGCGTCCTCTTTTTAATAAGATGTCAAGCAAAAGCACTATAACAAAAGCAAACATTTATTAAATCAATAAATGACATGATATGTTGTATCAACCTATTTCCCCATACATTCTGTATAGTTATTTTTACATATCAAACTAAATCGGAACCACATATTGTTCAATGTTATTCATGAAATCGTTTTCGAATCAAAACTACTCAAAAATCAAAACTTTTCAATAAAGAAAAATTACTTTTAAGTCATTTGATAATGTATGTTAGTCTCTTTCAGAGATTATCCAGAGCGAAAGACAAGCCAAGACTAACGCACAAAAATGCGACTAGCGCGTCGCGTTACGAACGTTGTAGTAAATCGTCAACTATTATAATTCTTTAATATGGTTTAAAAAAATAATCACTATCATACAATTTTAGTTTCTTTATGATTTGTAAAATATATGAGCGATATTTATATGGTTCCAATGTCGTTTACAGCGGGCATACAAATCCCCGATTCCTATAAAATTATCCTAATCTTTTTATCAAATAAATAAAAAGTTTTAAATGATATTTAAAACTTTTTTTGTATTATCTATAGGAACCGAGTATTGCTCGTCTACACGTAAAAGCTTAAAGTCTATTACATTTATGTAATATATAAATATAAAATTATAAAACCCCAAAATATAAAAAGAATCATAATGTATCACACTGTTATTGGTAATAAATAAAATAATTAATTTCTTCAACAGCCTTTGCAGACGGCGACATTTTCAAACGTCTTGCGACAGTCGCGTTTTTATTGCCTGAAACTATAATGACCCTTATGTACGTAACTTTAAAGACCTAAATTCTGTATTAACTATTTAATATTCTACAAAGATAATTTTGGCTTCGCTGTAGACGTATTGATGAAATTAAACTTTAAAGCTCGACAATGTAAAGCACATTATCGTCTGATAAAAATAATTTTATACATCATACGGAAATATCAGCGACACGTGGTTGAAGTAGTACGGGAGAACTTTAAAATAGTAACACAAAGTGTATTTAAGTCAAACAAAATAAAAATGCTTAAAAATGCCGACGTGTGCAAAATGAACCAAATTAATATAACCTGGTTTTCAACCAAGTTCACACTATATTTATTTTTTTTTAATTATTTTTACTTCGCACTTTGAGAAACTTAAACATTTTCCTTGTGTAGTGCCAATGATGCGAAAAATATGACATCGCAGTGAAAACTAACTTAAAATGACATCTTGCGTTTATTCATACGCAATACACAAGCAACATGCACATGTTGTGAGATGCCAAGTAAAAATAATTACCATAAAGATTAATCTAGATATAAACCACTGAACGCCTTTGGTCGAATATTTATACTAAACTTATAGTTTGTTTTTGGACTATTCAAAGCGCTACTTTTAAATTATTAACAAAATAGTGCTTCTTTGCCCTTACACTTGATATTAAGTGAACATTACTATATTGTCTATGATAGTAGCGAGATAACTTTGCAAACAGTTAATCTGCTTGGCCGTATAAATGTAGCATCTCGCCACGGCCGAAGCCGATAGCCAAACCAATTCAGACATAAGCCAATTTAAAAAGGAAAATTTCTAAATTCATGTCATTGAGCCGGGAATCGAACCCAGAACATGTAATAGTACAAGCTTAACGCTGCACCAAAAAAATTTAAATTACTTGATATAAAAATGCAGCCTAGTAGATCTAAAACCGTCTTTGCAAATTTATTTTTATTTGAATTAATTAAATCTATAATAATAATTATTCATAATTTGTGATAGTTAGCAATAACCAATAATATTTTATTCTTGTTAATAAGTAAATCAACAATTTTTTAAGGACGGACCTATATTGATGTAACTTTTACATAAAAATAGGCAGCGCTTTAGGATATTGTCTACTTACAAAACCTATCATGTCATGATCACATAGCAAGCGACTTTTATCGTTCATTTTACTAAGAAAAGAGTATTTTATTTGCAATATGTACCTTACAACGACTAAAATAAGAGCTAATATTGCAGTTTTTTTAAATTATCCTAACCCAAGGGCCATGGCACCTGTCGCAGCTATAAAAATAATCCACCTGCACGTCAAGTATACGTCAGAGACATTTTGTAAGAAGACATATAATCGACCAATAGCAGTGTTATCGAAAATATCCTTTCATTAACGTTTATTCGTCCTATCACAACGAAAAGGACAGAGCGATATTTTCGTCACTATTGTCGGTTTTATATCTTTCCTCACGCGATATGTCGTTGTCGTGCTAATGGTGTGACATCGTACCGAAACGCTGTACCGCTTAGCGGTACGCCATAGCCTCTTACCTGGCCAATTTAGAAATTATAAATTCCCAAAGTAATCGACAGGAAACAAGGTGCACATTTTTGGAAATCAAGGAGCGGTATTAGACCGTTATCAAAAGATTAAATGTTTTTTTAAATAGAATGATTAAACTTCAATCAGCGTAATGCACGTAATGAGATTTTTAATTGATAGAAAAAAATCGGACAACAAAAACAGATAACTTTTTTAAAAGTAAATTATTTTAGTACAAGTAGTAACCAATTCTTCTTGAGATAATCAATTCTTTGAACATCTGTATGTGTCCAACTGTCATTAATAAGCTATTGTTCATTAATAAAATGTAATTTTTCGAATGAAGTGTAAAATTATATAAACGGATTAACAAAAAAAATATATTTTGTTGTTTCCAAGTAATGAACTAAAAATATATGTCAATAACTTCTGTACACTATATTTACAGTAATTTAAAATAAATTAATAATATAAGTCTAATACCGCCCCGACTCATCAAATAAAAAAGTAACAGATAGTAAAAATTTGTAAAGAAAGATCGCAATTATTGCCAAACAATCCTCAAAATATTCCACTACTAACAAGATCCAGTTTCTCTGTTATCACTTTGATTATAATATAAAAAATTCTATTAACAACTATTTATAATTATCACTAATTATTAAAATCTGGTTCCATTTCTAAGGCAGTGAGTTTTCTTACAAATTCAGCGCGTTGTGATGGAGTCAGTTCCTGAAAATAAAAAAAAATTTAAGTATCTTGTAGTTTTATAAGTCAAATCCTTATTAGAACCGTAACAGCGTCACCAGGGAGCGAAAAAATAGTCGAAGAAAATACGGATACTTTCTAAAAATTGTCTCCTGTAAGACTTGTAGGGCTGTAAGCCACTTAGAGGGACGTTTTGCTAGGGTTTGCTCCGCTAGAGTTTTTGAGCTAAGATCAGGCTTGGTTTTTGAGCTAAGATCAGTTTTAAACACTGTTGAAATTCATGCCCAAGTGATGTGAGAAATGGGGGATCCATCGCTTATAAGACGCTGTGAAAAGGATTATTGTATTGCTCGTGCCACTGAACAGCATAGTTGTTTTGAAAGGAGTTGTTACCAGAGGGGGTTAACCTATTATACCCTAGGTTGATGGTGTTCTGCAAAGTGAAGTTCTTGGTTTGATGGATATGGTGTAGCTTAACATCACATCGGTCATCTGCTTGTTCTGTCAATTATTACTATGAAGAACATATAAGTTGATTTGGCCAACTCGTGCTTGATGCTCGCAGCACTCACCATGACCAGATGGTTGACTGCCTGCAGCACGGCGTCCTGCTTAATGGCGCGCAAGTTCCTCTCCAACACTGAGTCGTGGTCCGCCGCTTGCGCCTCCAGCCAGCGACATACCGCTTCATTGTCGTGCTCCCACTGGTGTGACTGAAAACAACATTCATATGTCATTACTTCGATGTGCACGTACTACCGCAGCACAAACTGCGCGTGCTGTAAATACTGACAATTTGTTAACCACGGCCAATTTATTGAGTGTTCGCAATTATTTGCACGCATCGCTCTTTTGTCCGCACGTTCTGCCGCAGCAGAAGCTGCATACGCAGGAGACACCAAACAACCTGTCAGCGACGCAGTGCAACCTGCTGCAGTGGCCCTGTTGACCTCACCTGCGTCTCGCCCCTATCCTCCGTGAACCAGCGGCGCAGCGTGGCGGCGGCGGCCCTCTGGTCCATGTGCTCGGGGCCGGTCGCCGCTGCGGCCTGCACGCGTAGTTCCTGCGCGTTCTGCCGCTGCATACGCAGGAGACACCAAACAACCTGTTAGCGACGCAGTGCAACCTGCTGCAGTGGCCCTGTTGACCTCACCTGCGTCTCGCCCCTATCCTCCGTGAACCAGCGGCGCAGCGTGGCGGCGGCGGCCCTCTGGTCCATGTGCTCGGGGCCGGTCGCCGCTGCGGCCTGCACGCGTAGTTCCTGCGCGTTCTGCCGCTGCATACGCAGGAGACACCAAACAACCTGTTAGCGACGCAGTGCAACCTGCTGCAGTGGCCCTGTTGACCTCACCTGCGTCTCGCCCCTATCCTCCGTGAACCAGCGGCGCAGCGTGGCGGCGGCGGCCCTCTGGTCCATGTGCTCGGGGCCGGTCGCCGCTGCGGCCTGCACGCGTAGTTCCTGCGCGTTCTGCCGCTGCATACGCAGGAGACACCAAACAACCTGTTAGCGACGCAGTGCAACCTGCTGCAGTGGCCCTGTTGACCTCACCTGCGTCTCGCCCCTATCCTCCGTGAACCAGCGGCGCAGCGTGGCGGCGGCGGCCCTCTGGTCCATGTGCTCGGGGCCGGTCGCCGCTGCGGCCTGCACGCGTAGTTCCTGCGCGTTCTGCCGCTGCATACGCAGGAGACACCAAACAACCTGTTAGCGACGCAGTGCAACCTGCTGCAGTGGCCCTGTTGACCTCACCTGCGTCTCGCCCCTATCCTCCGTGAACCAGCGGCGCAGCGTGGCGGCGGCGGCCCTCTGGTCCATGTGCTCGGGGCCGGTCGCCGCTGCGGCCTGCACGCGTAGTTCCTGCGCGTTCTGCCGCAGCAGAAGCTGCATACAACGCAGTGCAACCTGTTGCAGTGGCCCTGTTGACCTCACCTGCGTCTCGCCCCTATCCTCCGTGAACCAGCGGCGCAGCGTGGCGGCGGCGGCCCTCTGGTCCATGTGCTCGGGGCCGGTCGCCGCTGCGGCCTGCACGCGTAGTTCCTGCGCGTTCTGCCGCTGCATACGCAGGAGACACCAAACAACCTGTTAGCGACGCAGTGCAACCTGCTGCAGTGGCCCTGTTGACCTCACCTGCGTCTCGCCCCTATCCTCCGTGAACCAGCGGCGCAGCGTGGCGGCGGCGGCCCTCTGGTCCATGTGCTCGGGGCCGGTCGCCGCTGCGGCCTGCACGCGTAGTTCCTGCGCGTTCTGCCGCTGCATACGCAGGAGACACCAAACAACCTGTTAGCGACGCAGTGCAACCTGCTGCAGTGGCCCTGTTGACCTCACCTGCGTCTCGCCCCTATCCTCCGTGAACCAGCGGCGCAGCGTGGCGGCGGCGGCCCTCTGGTCCATGTGCTCGGGGCCGGTCGCCGCTACGGCCTGCACGCGTAGTTCCTGCGCGTTCTGCCGCTGCATACGCAGGAGACACCAAACAACCTGTTAGCGACGCAGTGCAACCTGCTGCAGTGGCCCTGTTGACCTCACCTGCGTCTCGCCCCTATCCTCCGTGAACCAGCGGCGCAGCGTGGCGGCGGCGGCCCTCTGGTCCATGTGCTCGGGGCCAGTCGCCGCTGCGGCCTGCACGCGTAGTTCCTGCGCGTTCTGTCGCAGTAAGCGCTTCAGCCGCCAGTACAGGAGACGGCGGGAATCACGCCATGGAATAATGTCCTGACGGAACCAAATAATGCTTAAAACAAAATACTAATAGTGAGCTCTAAATCAAAACAGAAAATTCACCAAAAATTGGCTAGGAAAACTTGGTAATATCTGATACATGTAAATATGCATAGTTCTCTCTTCGTTTGTATCTTCAGCTATTTTTACACAATTGAAAATATTTGAGAATTGGATTTGGAATAATAAATGATCATGTTGTGTAGTAACCTTCACATGTTATACTTACGAATATACAACCCTTCTCGAGCATTCTCTCAGCGGTGTCGTGTAATTCGGCAAATTGAACCGCGATCTGTATAGAATAGGACAAAATTAATTATCTTACCCACCATAGTGGAATTTTGCATTTTGGCTATGACAGTCAAAAATGGGTAGTGTTAAGCAAAATTGGATAAAATGCGAATAATGTTTTAAATATTTTATTTTGATATTTGTAAAATTTTGTAATTATTAGGTACAATCAGTCGTACCCACACACACACACACACACTGTCACCTATCACTATCAGACTCTAAATAAGTCGGATACTATTGAACAATTTATATATAAAGTAAGCTAATTACCTCGTGGTAAATAGGAGCCAGTTCCTTTTCTCTCTCCTTCATACTCTTCTCGGCGGCTGTGAGCTCAGTATCCAGTTCGCGAACTCGAGCTTCGGCTACAAATAAAATTCAGTGTAAAAAAGATCATATATATGTATTTAGAATGCTTTATTTTAAAAGTCTGATCTTTTTCGCAGCTCTAAAATGATTCGGAGATCCAGAGAGAATATTTGGTATTTATCTCCACTTGATACCTTCAAAAATCCGAGATAAAGTTTCTTTACATATTGACCGGCAGTGATCTTATAAGGATTCTGTTTTTCCTTAACATCTCTATATGTTAACCCCTGTGGGCCTGACATTCAAACCTTCTTTGAGGCCCGCGGCTACTCGGGTAGCGACGGAGCTATAATGACAGCTGTCATTATTTGCCTGACGGTTGCCAGGGGACCCCTCGGGGCTGTGAAACTAAGGAAAAACGGAATCATAAAATATATATAAAAACGTGTAGAACTTTAAAAGTTACCATAACTGTCTTTGTGCAGGTAAATCTGGGTAAAAATATTCGATATTCTATAAATACAAAAGGAAGAATTTGCTTTAATGTACACAGATTTTATCGTATTTTTTTGGTCGTTTGTTTCTGTTTTCATTAAATTGAAAATTTTATAACCTTTCATAGTTATGACATCTGCACGATAGAACGAACGTAAAAAAGGACTGCTGTGTGGATAGTGACGAGAATTATCTCTGTTCTTATCTCTCGTTAGCAAAAATGGTGTCAGAATTTTAAAAATGTCATCATTTGTTTTTTGTCGTTTCGATGGCTAAACTATAAAAGACTAAAAATTTTAGCTATGAAAAC
Organism: Mycalesis mineus; assembly: GCA_034621355.1. NCBI lineage: Eukaryota > Metazoa > Arthropoda > Insecta > Lepidoptera > Nymphalidae > Mycalesis > Mycalesis mineus. The sequence goes on from CM067888.1 coordinate 918,415, forward strand.
AGGTGAAGTACGAGTCAGACACTGAAGAGAAAAATTCTAAGGACATCATTCATTCATCATAAATCATTTTAAAGTTTTACTTACCTTGTCTGCCGGCATCGGTCTTAATCAACACGTCGTCGATGGAGCCGCGGCGGTCAAGATTCTTCGAGATCTCCTTTATTTGCTCCTTGATTTCTAAAATGGATAATAATCAAATGTTACCTGCTAAACAACTTATTTTATTTTTTACCGAGAGTCTGTTTGATTTAAATTCCGAGAAGGCAAAAAGAATCTATCTAGAACGAATAAACCAAAAGCAAAGGAATTGAGCCACATGTGCAATCATGATTGCTCACCACAACGAGGAATATACTAGTTTTTAGTTTAGCAAGTCTGATTTATGGTCGCTACGTTACGCTAAGCTATAGTGGTTGTGAGAGTTACCCGTGGCGCGCGCGCTAAGCCTGAGCAGTTCCGGGTCGAGCCTGTGCATGGTCTTGAGTATGTCTCGCTGTCTGTACTTCACCTCCACGATACCCTCCGCTTCCAGAACCCCTCCTCTGTGGCAAGTACATTCATAAGTTCAAGACAAATATTTTTGGGTACATGACGTATGAAAAGATTATTTAAGATTAATATTAGGTTTTATCAGGACTTGCGGCACAGCGCCATAGAGCACACGATCTCCATGCTCAACTTGAGTTTCAGTTGTACATAGCATACCTGGCCTCGTTGTCGGCGTACATCTCCATGCGCAGACTGTTGACGCTGGGGTCCACCACGGCCCAGGCTCCGCCCCTCAGCTCCTCGCCCGGGGGGATGTACACCAGCACGGGTGCGGTGGCGCGGCGCAGAGCGCACACGATCTACATGCTCAACTTGAGTTTCAGTTGTACATAGCATACCTGGCCTCGTTGTCGGCGTACATCTCCATGCGCAGACTGTTGACGCTGGGGTCCACCACGGCCCAGGCTCCGCCCCTCAGCTCCTCGCCCGGGGGGATGTACACCAGCACGGGTGCGGTGGCGCGGCGCAGAGCGCACACGATCTACATGCTCAACTTGAGTTTCAGTTGTACATAGCATACCTGGCCTCGTTGTCGGCGTACATCTCCATGCGCAGACTGTTGACGCTGGGGTCCACCACGGCCCAGGCTCCGCCCCTCAGCTCCGCGCCCGGGGGGATGTACACCAGCACGGGCGCGGTGGCGCGGCGCAGAGCGCACACAATCTCCGCGCCGAACTTGAGGATCTGCTCGTACATGTCTGCGCGAAACAGCAGCTTTGTAATATTTGTAATATATCATCATCATCACTCTTTCTAAATGGTCCACTATATATGTGGGTTAATTTTGGGTGATCATGTTTGATTCTTAACAGATCACTATCAGATGTCAATTATATAAGTTTTGCTAACATTTAATAACGTGTTATCTTAGGGGTGTAACACCACCAAATTCCAAATTCCGGACTACAACTGAGAATTATTCGAAAGAAAGAAAATATCAAAACTCGAAGCATCACATAAAAGTAAAAAACAACTATAAACTCGGCATCAAACATAGTCTTCTTTCCATAGCCCAATATCGCATTTTCCAATTTCTTAGACCGGTCACATTTCAAAACACCCATACTACACACTAGGGGCTCCATGTACAGGGCTGAAGGAACGCAAAGAAATAAAGATATATTCTTCGACACAATGTCCTAAATATGTCTTGTCACTAATTTGAGATATGGCAAAGGATTAGATAGACTTACCTTTCTGTCCACCACTGAAGCCTCTCCAGTTAGCAAATATAATGATAGGTAGATTCTCCCGCGAGAAGTCATTGATGGCCTGCGATGTCTTGTACGCAGAGTCTGGGAACCATACCTGGAGATAATGAAGTTAATTGCAGGGGCGGTTTGAGGGTGAGCTGAGTATATCACTTAAGTTCAGATGAGCTAGCTTTTATTTATATAGTAGGAAGAGTCGAGGGATGTTGGGGTCCAGAGGTGCTGGAATAGCGACCCCGCACCGGACAGCGCAATATTCGTCGACAGCTCCACTATACTAAAGCCAAACTCGATTGAGAATGCTTGTCAACAAACAAATTAAAAATGAAGGTAGAAATCACTAGTCATTTTACACCTATTTTTTAAATTAACTAGTTAATGACGAATTCATGACAATAAATTAGATTAGTAAGTTTAAAACTAATTAATATATTCAATATCTTTTAAATAAGATTTTTTTAAATAACAAAACATAATTTTTAATTTATTAGTCATAAAATGTGTTGCATTTTCTACCTTCATTTTTAATTTGTCTGTTGACAAGCATTCTCAATCGAGTTTGGCTTTAGTATAGTGGACTAGTGATATCAAGCGGGTTACAGGGAATCACTGGATGTCGTTCGCTAAACTACATTCAGTGCGGCAAGAGGCCAATCTCCAGTAGTGAATAACGTTGACGAGCTATGTTGTTGTTCCATGAACATAAATAAGTTCGACAATATTAGTAAACGTACCTGCCCGGCCTGTTGTACGGTTTTGGCTTCAGAGTCCCAATTGGCGGGATCAGCGGGCAGCGTGAACTCGACCGTGCGCGTCTCTACGGCCACCACTCCCACTGGTATGCCACCCAGGCGAGCGCGGCCTAGTGACAGAATGCATCTTTATAGAAAAATGTAACTATATGGCTTGGATATAAAAGGAAAAAATACATTAAAATGCTTTTTATTCGTCTGTCGTTATACCGTGAATTTCTGTGCCGCGCTGACGAAGACTCATCGATTTAGATTGCCTATAAAAGTAATATGAAAAGAATTGTACATACCAGTGACAACTGTTTGAGCCCACGGCTTCATGATTTCGTCGAAGGAACCCTGGTCAAAGAACCCGGGCCGCGCGTGGTCGCCCGTCAGCATGAGCCGCGGGTCGTGCGCAGCGCGCGGCGGTATCCACTCCACTGGCCGCTCCACCGGGTCCGCGCACCGCATTATTGGCACTATGCTCAGTTTATCCTGGGGAAAAGGAGTTTTTAAGAGCTTGAATTATTAAGAAGCGGTATCTTCTCATACATTAACTTTATTGTGCATGAATTCCCATTTTGATGAAGTAACATGTGTTTTGGAATGAAGTTCCTTATCGCGCGTTGTGAAAGGGGGCTAGACGGAAAAAATTCGTACGAAAAGTTGTCACGACACTTTTTGATCAAAGGATCTTGCCGCCGCCTTTGATGTGTGTGCGCGTAAGCGGCGGGGGCGCCCGCGCTGTATGCTGTCTCGCGCTCTCGTGGCGCCCTCTGGTGTTTCGGTGTACAACAACAAATAAAATTTTATTACAATTCCTTCACTAATTAATTGAAAGGAACTTCGTTCCATCCGGGTGTCCCTTGACACCTCTCAATTTTTTTTATATTAGTTACGGTGAAGAGGATGGCCTTCAAGTCGGTGAGCCCCACTGCGTGCGTGGCGCCGTTGTTATGCATGATCTGGATGCCGCCCAAGCTGGTTGTATCGTTCACATATAGCCACTGACCTTGGGCACGTAAGACAGCCATGTTACGGTGGTGCGGATCGCCTCCAGGTCTGTGGGCGCCACTGCGTGCGTGACGCCGTTGTTGTGCATGATCTGAATGCCGCCCAGCTGGTTGTTGCTGGCGTATACGGCACGCCCCAGCACCTTATTGAGCGCCGCATACCCCGTCAAGATGATGTACGACGACTCCACTTGAATCACACGGTGGCCAAGCCTGAAGAAAGAAGGGCGCGTTTTATGAAATAATAATTATAATTGCGTTAATGTGTGGACACAAGAATAAGAAGATGATTAGGCAGAGGTAATATTGATTAATTACCTGACAACGTATGAGCCAATGCCGATGGCTCTGCATGTAACCACGGATATGGTAACGACGTCCTCATAAGCCTGCGCCGTCTCACCCGCTATGAGACCAGCATCTCGCAAACACTCCACGCCCAAACCTTCTTCTTTGCCTGAAAAGGAATTAAATATGAATATATATAAAATAGATTATTATATAACGTAAATAATGCGTGTATTCACTGAAGAAGCGAAGGATTTAAAACTAAAATCCTCTGTGTATGCTTTGTGTAGTTTCAACATCACCGAAATGCACATACTGGCGTGCTCGCCTCACTACCATAGGAAAAACGCACATCAAATGTAAACTAAGCCCACTAAAACGATTTTGAATTTTTGGAAGTGATCTTCAAATCCATCGATTATAAGGCTATACGAACTTACCAATAATATCAGTGATTTTATATCTCGACTCTCCTTCGTCATCGATCAGCTGGGCCTTCACTGAGTTGAGTGGGCCGAGCCTGGAGTAGGCCTCGGGACTCAAATACAGATACTTGAAGCCTCGCTCAGGCCTCTCCGAATCCAGCCAGGCCACGTTGTACTCCGCCTTCACTTCCTCCGCTACGCCGATACGTGCGCCCGAGTTTACACTGATATATATCTGTTAATAAAGGTAGATTAGAATATAATAGAGATGCTATGCCAAATAATTAGGGGGTCCCGTAGGCCTTATATCTTGTGTCATAATAATGGAAAAATCAGAAATATAGTACTCTTACGCCGCAACACAACGAAAGAGAGAGCGGAATGCGACGCTTTTGGGCAATGTTAGGCCTGTAGGGTAATTAAAATATTTTGGGCAAAGAAAGATTTATTATACATATTTGTCGCTACAACACACCTACTAAAAATTTGCTTTAAGTGTTTTAATTACTTACAGACACTCGATTTCTACCCGTTTATTGTTTATAACATTGACTATAGAATTCAGATATATTTAGGCCTGTGTGCACCAAGATTTCGGTTATCGTAAGCAACGGTTAACACAAGCTAACCGTCGGTTACTATAAATTTACTGTTCACGTCAACCCGCACACCGGTTAAGGATGTAAACCGGGCGTTTATCTTAACCGAGCTCGCATTCCCCGGTTATCCCTCGTTTACAGAGTTTGACAGATACATTTCTAGGTTATCTAATCTATATTTGATTTGTAGTGATTTCCTAGCATTTGTTGTTCTGTCTATCCGCTTATTTTCTATTCTTATATCTTTGTATTAAATTAATCAAGACATTTATTTTATTTTTCAACTAAAATTGGAAGTACTCTTTTTGAAGTAGTATTAATTGTAAAATAAAACTAACAGTGCAATAAACAATATAACTTTAAATTTTAGTATACCTTTTACTTTACTTTTTGATTTACCACAAAAATTACCACCCACAGAATAACAACGTAGATAATAATGTCAAATACCTATCTCCTTTGACAAATTAACATCCGGCCATAAAGGATTCGATTCCAGGCCTTTAAATTCATTAAAAACAAATTAACCTGCAAATTGTGTCTACAAAATTTGTTACGATGCCAAAATTGAGATTTCTTTGATATATGCGTCCGTCCTATTTAAAACTAAACATTTACATTTGGTTAAGTAATATTTTTCACAAATCGTTCATTCAGCGTTCGCTTAAACGCCCGGTTAACAAACCGAAATTGGAATGCGTGTGATGAACAGTAAATAAACGCTTCTTGTTTATCGGCCGTTCATTTAACCGACGTTTAAACTAAAGTTTATGCACACCGCCCTTAATGTAACTTACCCTGGGTATTTTCTTTTCGCGCGCATACTGAGAGGCCCTGTAGTACACCCAGTCTTCTTGTGGTCCGAAAGACCCCATGTAGTGTGTGAGGTCGTTAGCTATTAAAACTATGTCACGACCTTCAGGGTACTCCGGTGTGAACAGGGTTAACCGCCAGGCTACCATACCCACCTGAGGAAAATAACATATAAATAGATAAATGATCAAAATAAGATCATTTTCAAATTCAAGGAATAAAAATTTAATTCTTTTAAATCGGTTGATTTATTTACATATTAGTCGTAGTTGTAGTAGTTGGCGAATAAATTTCTTAGCATAAGAAATACAAAATATATTTTAATGTAGTTATGCTTATATTATAATGAAACCCTTACAGTGTTCTGTCCAGGCAGCCTGGTAACTTCTACGATCCTCCTCTCAGCGTCCGCTTCCACCACCAGCTCCACCGAACTCATCACCGTGTCCGGCGGCGGACCTGATGTGACAGGGCAAAAATATGAACTTGACATATTGGAGTCTTAGGCCATAAAAGCCATTTCGGAAAAGTAACTGGTGTCCTTTCGGCTGTAAGCTTGAGTATCGAAGTAAAGTAAGAGTTTCTAGTAAACGAGTATTTAATAATCATAGTAATCCTTAACCATAATTATGAAAATAACATACCGATGTTTTAAAACCCAAGTATTCTTTGTGTCGATAAACATATGTTATAAAGTGTTATAAAATAAGAATACCAAAATAAATTAAGTATTCATCGTTCATAATGAGCAAAGTAAAGCCTTGCTTAAATTGAGCACTTACCATCTACTGTGCCCTCGTCGATGCACTCCTTCCATCGCTTCTCGACGACTTGTCGGAACATGTCCGGGATATCGTACACGTATGTCGTGCCTTGCGACGTTGCCTGAAAACATTGTTTAATTTAAAAAAAGGTTCATTAGGAATTAGGCGGTTATTTTCTAGAAATCAATCTCGGATTTTCCTACTTTCTTTCTATTTTTCTATATCTTTAAACTCAAAAATAGAAACTATTGGTTACCAAAAATCTCTTCTGCTGTAGGTAGTCTTTGGTCACATAGGGTGTAGAGATGGGTAGGCCGTGCATGGGGCCTTGTTTTGTACCGAACGATTGGAAAATTATCTGTAAATAATGCATATAAATTAAAATTTAAACTCTACAAAATACATCAATAAAATTAGGCTTTTATCAAGTGAATTTAAAGAGTGTAATAATCTTGAGATCTTTAGAAATATGAGAAGTTATTGTTATATTTTAAGTAAAACACAAATATATAGTGTTGATCTGGTAATAAGACAGTGTCTATAAATATGAAATTTTTAAATGACAAAGTTGTTGAGAGGCTGTTAGATCGGTTTTCATATTCACATGTAGAATAAATAAAATTATGAATCAATACACTTAATAATGTAAAAATTAATTATTAAAAAAGCAACTATATAGGACAGTTACACACATCGCTATATAGCCCCAAAGTAAGCATAGGTAGCTTGTGTTATGGGTACTATGATAACTGATGAATATTTTTATATATATTATACATAAATACTTATAATATATAGATAAACACCCAGACACTGGAAAACATCCATGCTCATCACACAAACATTTTCCAGATGTGGGAATCGAACCCACAGCCTAGGACGCAGAAGCAGGGTCACTACCCACTGCGCCACTCGGCCGTCAGAGTGTTGAGTTTCTTGCCGGCTCTTCTCAGCAGAACCTGCCTTCCGAGCTGGTGGTAGTCACTACAGATAGTCTAAAATGACGGTTCAAAGTGGTTATAATAAGCCTGCTTAAAATAAATTTGATTTTGAATTTATATAAACTCACCACACCAGTCCTGGGGTCCACCACTTCCTCGTAAGTGTACACGTCAAGCGAGTACCCCGAACCGTTGGACAGACACAGGCGCACGTTCTTGGTGGGCTGTCCGGGACCTAATGAACAGCAGGTTCAATTTAAAGCTTAACTGTGTCCTCGTGTGCGGCAATACACTCATGCAGAGGTATAACAATAAAGGGAAACTATAGAAGAGCAGCAAATTAAGCTCTTATTTAATCAATAAATAAATAAATAAATATTATAGGACAATTACACACATCGCTATATAGACCCAAAGTAAGTGCACTCGTAAGTAGCTTGTGTTACGGGTGCTATGATAACTGATGAATATTTTTATATATATTATACATAAATACTTATAATATATAGATAAACACCCAGAGACTAGAAAACATCCATGCTCATCACATAAACATTTTCCAGATGTGGGAATCGAACCCACAGCCTAGGACGCACAAGCAGGGTCACTACCCACTGCGCCACTCGGCCGTCAATACACATCATTCACTCATTCCCCACTTTTTTGAGGCCTTCACACCTCTTTCCATACACCTCGCGCACCTGTACTGTACTTTTGTTCCTTTCCATTCATTAATGGTAGAATATTAACTAATAGCCCCTAATGCTTGTCATTGTTTGGACAGAAATAAGCCCCATAGCAAAAAAATTAAGTAATAAAAATCGCGGATTATTCATCAGATGGATGAGATACCGATAATTTTTTGGTCCTTGGTCACTCCCCGCCCTGAGAAAGCTATAGCCCGTGTACTGAGGCATACATAATAAGTGTGCCATAATTGCACTGGTAACCATAAAGATGATGAACCAAATGTAAACTGTAGCTTGGCTAAAGAAATAAGTATGGCAGTAACTCGGTTACAAAGAGCGCTTAGGGAAAAACATTAAATTCTTGGAATCTTTTTTCACTGTCACTCACCGATTCGCAGCGTGAATCGTATCTCAGCTTGCAATACTCTCAATTTCCAAAGTCGTGGCCCGTAGCGCATCACCATGCCTAGCACTGACTCTTCAATCTGAAACGATGCGAGTTAAAATGTAAAACCCTACAACGAAAATAATGAACAAAAAATTAAACAAACCTTAAATTGTGACATGTTGCTATAAAATTTATAATATAAATATTAATAATGAAATACAATTTTTTACTGTAAGTTAGACTCTATCCAACTAGTATAAAGCTTTTTCTTAAATTTTCAATCTATTTCGGGATCTCCGTTCGACTTTGGATGTTATTGTAAAGTACAGATAAGCGTTATGCAGGCCAAAGACATTCAAGTAATTTGGTCAACATAATGCATATGACCCAGCTTACACCAAATAAAGTATGACATTGAAATTACCTTAGCGGTGTCCATGATGACCGTGGGTCCGAAGTTGAGGAAGATGTGGTTGCAGTCGGTCCTCTTGGCCAGCTGGTGCGAGAACGCCACCTCCAGCTCGTCCATCGCCTCCAGCAACACTCTGAACAACAAAACATTATACTATGTACCAAGTCTCAAAACGGAAAAAAAAAGTTTTAAAGAATCCGCGTTCATTTTAAATCTTATTTCCGAAAATTTATTTACTAGCAGACGTCTATAATTTTAGTCGCATAGGATTCGGTTTTACTCGAAAATATTGTTAACTAGCAGACGACCACGACTCCGCCTGCGACAAATCTGTTTCGTGATAGTTCCACAAAAAGTAGCACATATCTTTTCTGAGGTTCTAGACTATTTCTGTACCAAATTTCATTAAAATCGGTTCAATAGTTTAAGCGTGATTGAGAAACAACCTTCTTGTAATCCACTGCAAATACATAGATAAGAGAGAGAAAGATAATACTCTTTACTCCTTTGCTCTTAGCTACTTTCGAGGGTCTTAACGCTTGTTATTGTCAATATATATGGTTCGGAGTATACCAACCTCTCTCCTTCATTCTGCAAATACTCGAACGACGCCTCCTTGGTGATGAGGTCCTGGTGTCTGATGATAGACCGGATGAAGAACCGATAGTCCGTCACTTCTTGACCCTTCTTCACCTGCAAACAATATACCATTGAGTGAATGGAAGAAATTGAGCAGTAGGTATTAAAATTAAAACCCACTGATTCAAGTCTCAGTAAGTTTTTAAGATATTGGCACAAACGCCAAGACACGTTTTATATATTTATTTTTTAAAAAACTATAAAGTTCTTATTGTTTTTTACAAAATTCATTCACATTTTGTTCCGAATCAAATGACACCTCATCATGTCACCTCATGTCTCATAGTTTTCCGTGTATTCAATAAAGTTAGGGGGAAAAAATGCATTCTAGACTATGTACTGAAACTTTAAAGCACAGGTACATAATAAAAGATAACACTCCTCAAATTGAGCTCAGAGTGACAGATTGATCAACATATTTCATGTCATGTGAAGTATTGCTTTACTGTAGAAACTCGTTCATCTTTTAAAAAAAAACAAGTTTAGACAGTGTGTTATACATACTAAGTATCTGAATTGGCTTTAAATAAGTTGATTGAGAGTTGAGGTTGAGAGAGTCAGCATTGGTCTAATGTAAACATACCTTGGCTTTGCCCAGGTATAGATGCATCTTCTGGTTGCTGGTGGGCAGCGCCTCCAGGTCATAGCTGCGCATGCGGTACAGCTCCAGCTGGAAGGCGGACGCGGGCTCCAGGTGCCGATAGATCGTGTCCTCCGTGAAGTCGTTGCGCGCGCGGTATGTGAAGAACTTAGGGAACTGCCGCCTGGCGGAGAATATTCGATAATTTATACTCGTGGTCGGACAAAAATGGTTTCTATTTCAAAGCAAAGTAAAGATAAAAATAGTAACAATTTTTGTTCGATATCGACTTTGAAACCATCCAATCCAAGCTGGTTTAAGGAAAAAAACGTACGATTGGCACGTGAATGATCAAAGCGAGTATATCAGATACGACATGTCATATCACTAGCTGACGGCCGTGACTTCGCCCGCGTGGTAAATAGTATGTTACACTCTTCCAAAAACACGAAAAAAACATATACGTAACTCTTTTTGACGAAAAATGGGTACAGCGAGTTATGTTCAAAAGATAGATATATGTCATATTTACATAAAATCGTAACTAATTATACACTTAATTCCTTAGGAACCACTCTATATATTGATGACAGCATGACAGTTCGTTCAATAGTAGTCTTTGGAGTTTATCGCTAACAGATAATTGCGGCGGGAGATTTTGTTTTATAATATATTAAGGATAAACAAATCATATACAAATCAGTTGACATAGCATATCATGATGATGATGATGATGATACTCACTTGATGAGCAGCATGAAGGTGATCCGTCGCACGCGCTTCTGGTGCAGCTCGCGCGCGTGCACCCGACAGAACTGCCCAAAGCGTCGCGCCACCGCCACGTCGTCGCTCTCGCCGCTGTCCCGGATGCCGATCATGAGAATGTGGATCGGCTCCAAGGGCTGGGAGAGAGGAAAAAGGGTAAACGACTTGAATTTTTTTATTACTTTATTATAAACTAGTTATTAATTTACTTTATTATAAATCTTAGTGATAAGGCTGCCTTTTGCTAAGTAATTTTACTCAGTTTTTTATGCTATGTTTATTTTTATTAATTGCAGCTATTAAAAAATACTAGAATAAAACTAATGACGCATATCAAGGTATAAATTGACACTGTTAGATGTCAAACTAAAAAGCAATTAGTCACTGCCTAAAATTCATAGTTTCGCCATACCTTATATTATAAACAAACTGTTAGTATCATTTACTTACCACATCGTCCTCGATATTCGGCTTAAGATCGAGACCTACGTTGATACTTGTACTGTCCCGGTTTTCGCTGCCCTCCTGCAAGGCTTGCAAGTCCTGATAACGAAACAAAATAACTTCTTAACTTTAACCAAAGTTTAGGCCTATCATCACGCACCGCTCCGATAGAGATACTCCGAGCGTTGCTCTTTCTGCCGCCCGCTGAAACAGGCTCGTTACTCAGCGGGCGATGGAAAGTTTCCAGCAATATTTATGCGAATATAGCCAAGCAGACAAGGTCGTCACGAACTCTTTAAACCTATACCCGTAAGACAAGTCTTAGGTTTAAATTATGGAATACACTCACGAGAGTTCAACACTCACCTCACGCCTCACAGTCGCAGAGCTGGCGAAGTCGTGCACCAAGTCGAGCAGCTCGTCGGAGTACTCCTTGAACTGCTCGAAGGAGTTGAAAGCGGCCAGCGCGCCCGTCCTGTGGTGGCACTTGCGCATGGCGGCCGTCGAGAGCTCCGCCGGGACGCCCTCCTGGTCTTGAGCTGACGCGAGCTCGATCTCTGATTGGCTGATTGGTATCCTACAACAGCGATTAGCATTTAACATATGCTATTATTAAATACTACTAGGTGTGTAGTGTGTTCCGCTTTTTAACCTACGAAAATATGGAAAATTGTCTGTTTTTTGTCACTAAACAGTGTAAAAAAAATAATAAAAAATAAACAGACTTCAAAACGCACTTAAAAGTAAAAAATAATTGCGTCATTATTTACTTTAATTAACTTAAGCATGTCAATGAAGTAGTCAGTATTTTATTAATTTTACCATTTCTATGAGAATATCGACTTGAAAAGTAGCTTATGCGCAACCACATATGTTGAGGAGGTTTAAGTAGTATGAACAGGCTTTGTTATATACAGGTGTAACAGCAATAACTTTTAATTGTTACATGTTTCTGTGTGAGCAAAGGCAGGATTCAAAACAGAAATTCTAATGGTTGAAAGAGATATTTAGAAATGGAGGCAGCATAGGACTTAAGGCATTTCGTGTACCTATTAGGATGTCCCGTGGGCAAGATAAACTGGAAGTGAACAACGCCCAGCTCGCCAGAGAGCGCCAAATGTTGCAGGCACGTGATGTCGTACGACGTGTACGCACGTCTCACGTACACCTCCAGCGCCGCATTGCACACCTGTGGGACAAAGCCTGCGTTACATTGGGTCGATAGCTTCTGTGTGACTTAAATACGCACAAAGAGATATGTGTATCGTGTAGACAATAATCATAATTATTAGGTATACAATAAATGCGACCACGGTACCTTAACCATTTTTGTACCTATGGGTTTCAGGATTTCTATCTAAATTATTGCCTTGTTTTGTCCTTTTTAGACCCCTATGATCGGGTTATAATTTTTAAACTTAACTTTTATATTAAGCTTTTCCGTTTGAGGCATATACACTAGACAACATCGTCGTATTCTAAGAGAGTAAAGTAAGAGAAAATTCGATTTCGATTTAGCGACGATATCTATTTTTTCTGAACGAGATATCTCTTTGGTTTTATTTCGGGATTATGTTAGGCCTTATGCAGATGTTTTATCGTTTTTAAATATTCCAGCACTTACCGCAGCATTCGTATGATAGAAGAAATCGTGCAGGATGTCAAATATGGAAGTCTCAGACAGTATGAGCTTCTGCAGGTTCTCTGGATGGAAGTCGTGTCCGTACATGTCCACCGCCGACAAGAAGATGGACTCCATCTGATTGTGGCGGAGTTCGTACGCGGGCTGGTGAGCTGCTATTAACACCTGGAATTAATTTTGCTATCAATAATACAATCCAATAAATTGTATAAATAAGCTCCATATAAAATATCCTTTAATGGGGGAAGCCTAACGTAAGCAAATACTTTATGTGACCACATTTTATGTCGGACAACCTGCAAATAGACTAGAATAGACAGATTTTGGTATTAATTCATCAGATGTTTTTAGGTAGTTTACTTCACAAATAATAGTTACTTGTTAAGGCATTAAATTCTTGTTGTATAATCCGAATTTACAACAACGATGTTTCATTGGCTCGAAAATGGCTCTTCTAAACAGACAGATTTACAAAAAAAAAATTAAAACTATCCTTAAAGTTATAAATGGCCCATGGAACGTTTAATACTGTTTATAGAGATGTTGCGGATGCCGAATTTTCCATATCGCGGATGTGGATGCAGATATTGACTTTGAGTTTATTACACTACTAACTAACTATACACTAACGGAATCACATAATAGACAATAACAGACGCGTTCCAAGTTAAACTCGACTCGAAGGGCCGAATAAAATCGCCGCCCATTTTCCTTCTCATAGAAACTTTTGCAACATCCGTATCCTCCGAAACTCCGCATCGATTGTTGCGGATGCGGATGTTCAAAATAAAGCGGACGTTCCACAAAGGCGAATATTTGCAACATCCCTGCTCTTATGTTAGTTTGTTTACCTGTCTAGCTCTAAGAGCGACCCGGCTGTGCTCGGCGCGATGCAGCGACGTCAGTTCGTTGAGCGTCGCCGCCAGCTCGTCGGTGAGACCGGGCTCGTTTGACCACAGGTGATCTATTAACATTGTCACCTGAAACAAAAAATGTGTAAAATGTCTACTCTATGGGTAAACTTAACTTTTGTAACTCTATTCAGATATATTTTGGTAAGGTATTAACTTAGTTAAATTAAAAAATATAACGTAAATATAAAAGCGTAAAATAAAAATTCCGATAGTTCAGGTAACATGAATGCATCGAAGTTGGAAATTTAAATGGAATAAACAATAATGGAATTTTGTTATGCTTACAATTTATGCACAACATTAAATTTCATCAATTCTGGAGTTTTTGAGTGATATTTTCGACTGCGACGCCTTTAAGGCAACATAATGTATGGATATTCTATAACAAGGAAATTTCTTACAACATCTCATATTCGCTTTGCATGTTATACTAATAAAAGCCTAAACTTAACATAAAAACCAATATTCTGGAATGCTATAACTCACCAGCAAGTTCTTCTTGGCGACCTGGTTGTGCGAGAAAATGATGTTGGCAACGGCCTGCATGTCGTCCTTGTAGCGGTCGCGCAGCGCCATCACGCACTTGTCGTACGAGCCTGCGCAAAGTAGTCGTAGTCAAAATAAAAACTATCAGTAATTAGCAAAAAATGATGTTGGCAACGGCCTGCATGTCGTCCTTGTAGCGGTCGCGCAGCGCCATCACGCACTTGTCGTACGAGCCTGCGCAAAGTAGTCGTAGTCAAAATAAAAACTATCAGTAATTAGCAAAAAATGATGTTGGCAACGGCCTGCATGTCGTCCTTGTAGCGGTCGCGCAGCGCCATCACGCACTTGTCGTACGAGCCTGCGCAAAGTAGTCGTAGTCAAAATAAAAACTATCAGTAATTAGCAAAAAATGATGTTGGCAACGGCCTGCATGTCGTCCTTGTAGCGGTCGCGCAGCGCCATCACGCACTTGTCGTACGAGCCTGCGCAAAGTAGTCGTAGTCAAAATAAAAACTATCAGTAATTAGCAAAAAATGATGTTGGCAACGGCCTGCATGTCGTCCTTGTAGCGGTCGCGCAGCGCCATCACGCACTTGTCGTACGAGCCTGCGCAAAGTAGTCGTAGTCAAAATAAAAACTATCAGTAATTAGCAAAAAATGATGTTGGCAACGGCCTGCATGTCGTCCTTGTAGCGGTCGCGCAGCGCCATCACGCACTTGTCGTACGAGCCTGCGCAAAGTAGTCGTAGTCAAAATAAAAACTATCAGTAATTAGCAAAAAATGATGTTGGCAACGGCCTGCATGTCGTCCTTGTAGCGGTCGCGCAGCGCCATCACGCACTTGTCGTACGAGCCTGCGCAAAGTAGTCGTAGTCAAAATAAAAACTATCAGTAATTAGCAAAAAATGATGTTGGCAACGGCCTGCATGTCGTCCTTGTAGCGGTCGCGCAGCGCCATCACGCACTTGTCGTACGAGCCTGCGCAAAGTAGTCGTAGTCAAAATAAAAACTATCAGTAATTAGCAAAAAATGATGTTGGCAACGGCCTGCATGTCGTCCTTGTAGCGGTCGCGCAGCGCCATCACGCACTTGTCGTACGAGCCTGCGCAAAGTAGTCGTAGTCAAAATAAAAACTATCAGTAATTAGCAAAAAATGATGTTGGCAACGGCCTGCATGTCGTCCTTGTAGCGGTCGCGCAGCGCCATCACGCACTTGTCGTACGAGCCTGCGCAAAGTAGTCGTAGTCAAAATAAAAACTATCAGTAATTAGCAAAAAATGATGTTGGCAACGGCCTGCATGTCGTCCTTGTAGCGGTCGCGCAGCGCCATCACGCACTTGTCGTACGAGCCTGCGCAAAGTAGTCGTAGTCAAAATAAAAACTATCAGTAATTAGCAAAAAATGATGTTGGCAACGGCCTGCATGTCGTCCTTGTAGCGGTCGCGCAGCGCCATCACGCACTTGTCGTACGAGCCTGCGCAAAGTAGTCGTAGTCAAAATAAAAACTATCAGTAATTAGCAAAAAATGATGTTGGCAACGGCCTGCATGTCGTCCTTGTAGCGGTCGCGCAGCGCCATCACGCACTTGTCGTACGAGCCTGCGCAAAGTAGTCGTAGTCAAAATAAAAACTATCAGTAATTAGCAAAAAATGATGTTGGCAACGGCCTGCATGTCGTCCTTGTAGCGGTCGCGCAGCGCCATCACGCACTTGTCGTACGAGCCTGCGCAAAGTAGTCGTAGTCAAAATAAAAACTATCAGTAATTAGCAAAAAATGATGTTGGCAACGGCCTGCATGTCGTCCTTGTAGCGGTCGCGCAGCGCCATCACGCACTTGTCGTACGAGCCTGCGCAAAGTAGTCGTAGTCAAAATAAAAACTATCAGTAATTAGCAAAAAATGATGTTGGCAACGGCCTGCATGTCGTCCTTGTAGCGGTCGCGCAGCGCCATCACGCACTTGTCGTACGAGCCTGTGCAAAGTAATCGTAAAGTCATCTTATTACTGTAATAAATAAATTTTACTGTAAAATAGCACGTCGAAATGGAAACTATCATTAATTAGCGAAAATTCCGTGAAAAGTTTGGATTTATTTGAATTTTTCTTTGTAATGAATGAAAACTTCAAAATCATAGGGAAAGATCCCATGAATGCTACGAAAGTTATTCGAGGTCAAAGTTCAACATCCGTTTCAGATCTACTTTTGGATTTTTCTCTAAAACAGTTAATTTTTCATCGAAATATCATCAGAGAAAGTTGTAAATCAGAATTCTCCACAAAAATTCTAATATTTTTTCTCTAACATAAAATATAACCAAGCATATTAATTCATATTTGAGCACATAAAAAATCTTATCCTATTTATTCTAGGAAGTCCGTTTGGCATCAGCGTTAGTGGTAAGTCCACAAAGCACGCAACTACAGTTTGACTTTTTCATTTTCTGAAAGCGACTGCGTTTGCGATTAGTTGATTTGCGAAAACTGAGGGAATTTAACTCACCTAATTGGAAATTACTTTCCACTTGATAGTATTGCTTCAATAGATCGTGTACAGCCGCCTTCATTCTGCCGCGTATACCATTTCTGTCCAAAAAAGTGTTCAAGAGTTAATTTTTAACCGACGAAAAAAAACGGAGGAGGTTCTCAATTCGACACGTATATTTGTTTTTTTTTTTCTTTTTTTTTTTTCTAGCAACCAATACATACATTTAGTTTTCACAATTGGACCAAGCTCCTTCAATAAAGAAATAAAGATTAAAAAAAAAATCTTTCACATTTTAATTGTTATGGCACGCATTCGCTAAAATGGTGCTGTTACGAATGTGATCAGTTTAAGTCTTTAATTTTTTAGCGATTGCAAATAATAAAGTTTCCCTCGTTACATTATTTCTTTATTATAGTTTTATAAAGTCAAAAAATGTATTATAAAAACCGTTAAGGCACATTGAACTATAATGTAATACCTGTATCTCTGCACTAAAACCACAAGCGCTTGAGTGCTCATGAAGAACACATCTCTATCCGAACGTTTCGCCAACGACGCTGCGTGACTGGAAATAAAATTATCATATTAAATCTGTTTTACACAATTAGGATAAAAGATTAAACACTAGTAGGCCAGCGCGCCATCATTCTCTCTTTTGCCTCAATGGAACCAAAGAAATATTATATATATATTTGCCTCCTCGCTCACACTCGCGCGATTAATGCCTTAACGCATGCCGGTCCTTCGACTCGCGTTCAAAACCGACAAAACAGGAAGCAATGGTCACGACGAGGAGCACAACTTGAGGCATGAAGACTGAATAGTAATATTGCTACACTACATCTTCGCCTTCTTTACTCACTACTTACAATGCCAGCCGTGGCTCAAAGTCACTACTACTAATGAGATAAATAACAACTCACTGATCGATGACGCTGGCGATCTGCTGGCTAGGGAACTGCGCCAGCACGCTGGTGATGTTCCTCTCGTATAGAGCCATCAGTTTACGCACTTTCTTCTCTACGGAAATCGGAATACGACCTGACGTGGATGATAGCACCTACGGATAATAGAACTTGTAAATTCTTTCTTCGAAGAAACTTTCAATAGTAGCCTAGAGTCGGGATTTTAGTGGTGTTTTTCCTGCATCGAAAAGCTGCATAACCAGCTTCAGTCCTCGTTATTAATAATTCATTAATCATTTAAATGAAAAAAACATTTTCTCACCAATATTCTTAGTATAATTAGATAATATTTGTAAATTTTTATTAAATAATGAACTGAAAACTTGAAAAGTAGTCCTTACCTCTTGCAACTCCAGTAGAGGCAGAGAGGGGTCACGAAGGCTCTGCATAAACTTTTCTACCACTTCACGCAATCTGGGCGTGTTGTAGGGATCGGGCAGACAGTAGCCTGAAACAAACCATATGGTAATAACTTCTTGACTATATGTATTACTGTAGCTATATATTGTATCACTGTAGTGATAAGGCCTGCCACCAAGACTTAGCCTGAGCCCAATTACAAAATATAAAATGTTAATTATAAACCTTTCTGGAAAGGTTGTAAGTCATTCAGCTAACTAATCAATAAACAAATAAAATAATAAAAATATCCAAATTCTAACAATATAGCCGATCATTCAACTTTTTAATTTTCAAAAAGAAGCAAGCCTTCCAAATCATCTCGATGTTATGTCCTCCTCCCCACTAACCAATTCACAATCACGCGGCGGCACAAATAAAGTTTGATAAGGACGTGGCTATTGTTTGATGACGATCACTTACCAGCGAGTGTGTTCTCCAATATGTATTTATATTTGTTGTGCGCGTGGTTCAGTTTCTCGGAAACCTGTTGGTTGTCCTCTATCGCAAACTGGCCCTTGTAAGGCTGCGCCGTGGTCACTAGTGACGGGTCATCGAGCTCTACAAGAATAGACAAACAATAGCTTTACTAAAAGGGGATACAACAATGGTCCACAGAACTCCCGGATTTGAGATGAACCTTTTATCTGATTGTTTGAGAGAAATCGTCTTTTGGCTTTTTTTATGCGTGATTTTTTGCATAAAAAAGATAATTTTGAACCAGAGGTGTTCATTTATCTTATAGATATGATTTTTTTTTCAAAAAAATATATGATAGAAATAAACTATTATAAACATATATTATCTCTTAAACGAATCGTCAATATAGGATAATGAAAGCGAGAAAAGGTATTTACCCAGAGTTCCCATCAGAGAACCCATCTCCAGCACAGCTCCAGGCCGCAAGCACCACGTCACGTTGCCGGACTCGGGCGCTGATAGAGTCATCACCATTTTCATCACCTGGTAAAAAGTAACAGGACTAAATCATTTTCAACATCTCTTCAAATGCTGATGATGTTTAGCTCCCCAGTAGGAGCGACAGGAGGACCAGATATATTGGACATTTCCAGTATATCAGGTCAACAACTTTTAAAGAAAACCGGGTAACAATCTTGTTCACTTTACTCTGCGGACAGATGAGGATAAATTTTGCCATGAACATTTCAGCCATTGTGGACCCAAGCAACACTATAATGAAGAACCTCCTCATATTTCACGGATTACTGCCTTCTACATCCAACCCTTGATGCAAAAATCAAGCGGTGTAAGTTTTGCATTAGGATCATTAATTAAAACGACTAATAGATCAACATTGATTTAACATTCCAAATGGTCCAATCCAAAGGTCCAAATATTTGGACACTTCTTTCATTTCAGCTTCCACCAGATTATCAGCGAGGGCGCCAAATAGAAACTGAGTTATAATGTGTTTTAGCCCCACGTGTTACACTCTTTTTAGCCCCTTGTATAACAATCTACTATTCCTACTTGAATCCATCTATTTATGATCACGATGCGGTAAAACACTGCTAACCTCGATCTCAGCATAAGGCTGCCCCTTGTCCACGTGTCCGCCGTCCTCCACCAGCGTGTTGATGAGCTTGCCGGCGGAGGGCGCGCGCAGCTTGGACGGGTCCTTCTCTTTCTCGAACACCACCGTCTGGTTGCCGATGACTATGCGGTACTTGTCCACCTCGTCCCTAAGATATGTCGTGTACGAAGCGCCGTCCACCGACAACAGGGTTCCTACGAATATAAAAAGACATGTCCAGAATATTGAAATATTCCCAACTTTGCTATAGTGAATTAAAAAGTTGTGCTTTGTTACGCGGGATTACTATTTGCGTATTTGCGAGTCATTGAATCCTAAGCAACTTTGACAAACCTTTTTATGAATCGGTGACTTCACTCGTAATCCTAAGATTCCATCTACAAAAAATTCAACAAATTTATGGCTTACTTGAAAAACACATGCGGCATTTTTAAGGTGCCGAACAAACACTTTATTCAAGGTAAAATATCTGACTCACCTCCATCAGTCAACTTGTGCACTTCCAGCTCTTTGAAACTGCCGTTCATCGCAATGAAGTAGGAAGTGGGGCCGGACTTGGTCGCGCTGACCTTGTACTTGTGTCCACTGTGAATGAGTTCCACCTCCACGCAGTTGGAGAGTTGCGCCGAACCTTGGATCTGACCCCTAAAGAAAGTATAGCGTCAATGATATGCTCAATTTATTGGATAGGCAGTGAGAAGTTTGACGATTAAAGGCAAGAAAAGGCATTTTCAGGAAGATGAAGATTTGCGCTGAACCCCGGGTTTAACCTGGGAATTGAAGGAACAGCGACGCACACAGTTTTTTGGATAGGCATTGGATGACAATATGGAAGGCTTTTGGGGTAAGCATTAGGGCGTCTGACTATATAAAATGGATCATCATATCATATATAATCACGCCACCATTCTGCAAATTCAACTGTCTTAGACATGCATCATCAAAATAAATATATAAATAAATTATAAATTTTGATGAAAAGATCAGTACATAGAGACATATCTTTTAAAGACTTCCAAAGCTACTAAAATAGGCTTTTAATTTGAATTAATTTAGTACTATACTATATTTGATATCAGTACCTAATGTCCGAGTTATTTAGTAAATTAGTAAAGTACTCACTTCTCCAAAGCGCTCTTGAACTCTTGGAAGTTGGCTGTAATGATGTTGTCAGCTATGAGGATAGACCCGCACAGCACTCCAAGCATTATGTCTGGCTTCTCAGATTGCACCTGGTACATTTTCACTAATGTAAATTGATGCAATTAAAGATTTTTAATCGTATTTATACAAGTCAGTTAAAACTAACAGTTATTATTACAACTGTTATTTTTGCAAATAGAAGAAAAAATGAAAGACTTAATGATGGTTTGCATATGTCAGGAAGAATGTTGTGCTATTGCCAATTAGTTTCGTTTTATGATAATGTTGTTTGAGATGCCAGTGGTACGAACTCACCCTCTCAGCAATGAGCGCGTCGAGCCAGCTGGTGTCGATGTTGTTCTCCTGGAAGGCGGGCGTCTCCAGCAGCGTGATGAGATATTCCACAGTGGTGCGGAAGTCACCGCGGATGCACAGCTCTTTTAGAGCTATCACCAAGTTTCTGTAAAGCAAGTCCTGTAATCTCGCACACAGTGACAAAAACTAATTTATGCTCTTACTAGCAGACGCCCGCGATTTCGTCTACAAGCAATAGTGTATTGCATTCTTCTAAGAACAAATATGTAGTGAAACTCTATCTATCATGTATAGAATTATACAGAACTCACTCTCTAGCCTGCTCCCTAGTCTCCCCCCAAGAGAAGCAGTGTCCAAACTGCGAGTCGGCGAACTCGTGCAGGCCGCCCGACGCCGCCACGCTGAAGTAGCCCCACACGTTCTTTGACGAACGGAAGTTGAGCTCTTGCACTGTGCCCGAAGATGGCTTGAAACCTAAAAACGAGAGTTAAAGTGAGGTATACAAAATATCATATTGAAAAAGACAAGGGCTATACTTAAAAAAATAATGTGCATGTAATGCCGTAGTTACCGAAATAATACATAAGACGCAGAGCTAAAGAGGCAATGGAAAGGTCACAAAGTTTGAAAGCCCGGTGGACATTGGACGACCCAGCACCGGAAAACACCTTATCAATTTCCCTTTCGAGTTAATTGACATCAAGAGCCTATATGATAGCTCAGACCATTACATTCGACAGTTCTTGCAGAAGACACATTCTTAGCGTTTGACGTCAATCGACTGATAATGATGAATAATATACAATACCTTCGTCAGGATTTTCGGACGTGATCCTAGCAGCGATCACGTGGCCCCAGGGCGAGGGGCGCTGCTTGGGCTCGTCGAAGTTGATATTGGTCATGCGCCAAGGGGACTCTCCGTACAGCAGCCGGATGTCCTTGATGTGGTATAGCGGGAGACCCATGGCGATCTGATGGTGAAATAGTAGATTAAAGAACTGTTACATAATAGGGGCTACTAAGATACGAGTACATTTTATAAAACGAAAGAAATTATTAGTTATATTAAAGCCGCAAATTATTGACCTGCAGCTGGGCCGCGGGCAGGTTGACGTCGGCCACCATCTCTGTGCAGGGGTGCTCCACCTGCAGGCGCGGGTTGAGCTCCAGGAAGTAGTAGGCGCCGGTAGCTGGCTCGTACAGGTACTCCACCGTGCCAGCACTGACATAGCCAACCATCTTGGCGAGGCGGACTGCGGCCTGCACCAAGCAAGGAAATGTTTTATTTTTACAATTTAACAACAAAATATGCAAATCAATGTATTTTTAAGTGTAAAACCATAGGTGCTGTTAACAATAACATAATATCACGCGACAGACAATCTCTCTAGG
Organism: Mycalesis mineus; assembly: GCA_034621355.1. NCBI lineage: Eukaryota > Metazoa > Arthropoda > Insecta > Lepidoptera > Nymphalidae > Mycalesis > Mycalesis mineus. The sequence goes on from CM067888.1 coordinate 940,963, forward strand.
AACATTTCCCACAATGCGCGACGCTACTGTTACCGTTTTCTTAGGGATTTGTTGATCTCTACTTTCAAATGAAACAGATTTACATTAGGCACTCTTATAGCACTTTTAAAAGGTAAAATCGATAAGGAGTCGTGATCCGGATCGCAAAACAAATTTTACCAATAAATTACCTACAAACCTTTTTAATATTAGAAAGAAATGCGCTTAACTACAATCTATACTAAAGCCAAACTCGATTGAAAATGCTTGTCAACAAACAAATTTTAAATGAAGGTAGAAAATAAAACACATTTTATGCCTAATAAATTTAAAATTATGTTTAGTTTTATTATAAAATCTTATTTAAAAGCTATTGAATATATTAATTAGTTTTAAGCTTGCTAATCTTATTATTGCCCTGAATTTGTCATTAACAAGTTAACTAAAAAAATTGGGTGTAAAATGACTAGTGATTTCTACCTTCATTTTTAATTTGTTTGTTGACAAGCATTCTCAATCGAATTTGGCTTTAGTATAGTTAGTATAGCTCTTTTAAAATAATAAACAATTAAATAGAAATGTAATCTTTGTAGTGTAAATATTAAAACAAAACAATACCTTCTCCATTTCAATGAACACGTCAGGTTTGGATATGGCTGCGGGCGCCTCCTCTATGATCTTCTGATGTCGGCGCTGAATCGAGCAGTCGCGACCGAACAGCGATATCGCGTTACCTGACACATTACATACAATATCATCATCATTATCAGCCTATTGACGGCCCACTACAGGACCAGGCCTCCCTCCTTAAAGGAGAGGGGATATAAAGCGTACACCCACCACGCTGCTCCAATGCTGGTTGGCGGACTTAGGGTGATAACGTTTCATTTATTAACGATCACTATCAGATGTTGATGATAGTGACCGACGGCTTAACGTGCTCTCCGAGGCACGGGGGTGTAACACCACCAACTTCCAGACTCCAAGCTTGGAATGTACTAAACATTTCATAGAAGAATGAGAAAGCTCAGAATTATTCCGTGACCCGACCCAGGAATCGAACCCAGGACCTCGTGATCGAAGCCACATAGGCTAACCACTAGACCAACGAGGCAGTTCACACATACAATATAAGACCTTAGTACGGTCTTATATTGTATGTATCTATATATGTGTATGTATCTGTGTATACAATATAAGACCTTAGAACAGTCTTATATTGTATGTGTCACTACATATAAAATAAAGTTTCCCGCCGCGCGTGTCTGTCTGTCGGTTCGCGATAAACTCAAATGATACTAAACTAATTTGAATGCGGTTTTTACTAATAGAGATTCCTAAAAAAAAATTTTGCATGTCATTTGTTATCGTTTTGTTTAAATTGGATCAAACACGACATTTGCCTAGTTATCACCCTACCCTGATTTTAGATAATTTGTTTACTATCGATGAATATCCGATCATTTTTTTCTTACCATACTGATCTGCCAAAAGTTGCACCTCCAAATGCCTGGCCGACCGCGCCAGCCTCATCACAAATATCGGCGACCCTGGCACTTCCGCTTGGACCTGTTGAAGAAAAAATTATATAATGAATAAAATATTATCTTCAATATTCACACTCCCTCCCAATAGTTATAAGCCGACATGTGCTACAAGTGTTTATTGCAATAACCCCTTTGATCCAAGACCCCTTATCTAAGCAGCGTATTTTTATTAGAAATAGGCTCGCTCTTGACCACAATCTCACCTCTAATGGTAAGAGTAGATGTGGTCAAAGGTTGCTTTAGAAAATGCTTATTCACTCTAGTCTTAGCTAAGGTGACTTTTTGTCACGTGATTGTCTTTGAATACCCCTCCCTAGGATGCAACTCAAAAAACTGCTAATAACTACATCAATAGCTGCATATATACTCGTACTCGCATATCGTCTACATGCAAAATTTAATTAGGCCTGTGAGCACCAAGATTTCGGATATCATAACCAACGGTTAACATAACTTTACTATAAATTTACTGTTATAATAAACCCGTACGCCGGTTAAGGACGTAAACCGGGCGGTTATCTTAACCGAGCTTACGTCCTTAACCGGATTGACGTGAACAGTGAATTTTACGTTTAGCTTATGTTAACCGTTGGTTTTGATAACCGAAATCTTGGTGCACACAAGCCTAAGACCATTTGAGTAAGTGACAAACATGAAGAATCGCTCAAAATGAGAATTAATACATTTATATATCCAAAATACTAACTTGTCGGAACATATTGCTGAAATCATCGGGGTTTTCCACTTTCCGTATCCCCTTCCCGCCGCCCCCCTCCGACGCCTTTATCATGACGGGAAAACCTGAGGAAACAAATATAGTTAAACTTATAATAATGGAAACCAAGAAAAATTATAAAACTCTTATTAGTTAAGAAAGACGGATTTCCTTTTATAACAGAATTCCAATAAAAAAGGTTTTAATCAATTCGATTAAGTTTTTTAATAAAATGTTTAGACAGATATGTCTATGTAGAGCTGAAAAGGAAATGCTCTCATAATAATTTCTAGTTTTAATTCTTTTATCTCTTAGACAATAGTATTGTCATGAGGTCTTAAAAAAATGAGGAACCAAACCGCTTAGTAGGCTTCCTAAAGATATCTGTGATGTCTATGATAAAATATTACTAGGAAATAATGACATAAAAAGGATTCCTCAGGTATTGACAATATTACAAAAACATGTCTCACCGATCTTGTGCGCGGCCTGCAGCCCCTGCTCGGGCGTGGTGACGCAGCCGCGCGCGAACAGCTCTGACGATATCTTGATCTTCTTGCTATTGTACTCCGCTTTCAGCTCTGAAACACAAGTTTAACTTCAGGTTTTGTTGAATACAAGCAGACCCCGCTAAGTTGACAAAATTAGCGATTTCAATTCTTTATATATTATCTATCGTCGCCGATTGATTTCTCCTTCTTTAATATTGTGACCTGCGGTAAACAGTTTCTAGGTTATGCCCCTGCGCGCGATGTTCTGATGCGCAATATTGAGAGAACGAGGTAGGAGGAACTCACCGCTCCCACTCCAGGGCAAGGTGGGTATGTCGGCAGTCTGCGCGACAATGGACGACGCGATCTTGTCTCCGAGCGCCCACATGGCCTTCTCCGGGGGGCCGATGAACACCACGCCCGCGCGGTGCAACAACTCCGGCAGCTTCGGGTTCTCTGACGCGTGGCCCCATCCTGCCCACACAGCCTGACAACAACAGTTATTTGTTATACAAAAGTGCAAAAGTTATTAACAGGGAATGCAGAGGATTAAAAAACTCTTATTCAATCTATCGATAATTTAAAAATAATAGCAAATTTACACAGTTGATTAATTGATTTATTGATTCTATATCAATCAGATTCCCTGGATATGTCATAAGAGAACAAAAGCAATGATCTGATTTATATAATAACTATATATTCTCCATGTCACCTGCACTTGCGTCCTCACGGCGATGTCAACGATGAGCTCGACGTTGGCATAGTTGTTGTTGTTGGAGCCGCCCGGCACCGGTACGTAGTGGTCGGCCATTTTTATGTACTCCGCGTTCGCTTTCAAGTCTTCCGGGGTCACCTTTGAACCAAAACTAATAAATTAGACATTTTTTTAAAGATTATTTTAAATCTATTGCCTCTATTTTATTTACATGCTTTACACACTTCCCACACAAATAAAAGGTCTAATCTGTGCATGTTGAAATGCACATTATGGTGCAGTCTTTGATAAGCTTTATATGGTTTTCACGGTTGAAACGTTATCTTCACTGGACATAATATATACAGATTGCATTATGCTTTCTGCGGTACAACTTTACATGCCCTACACAAGACACGAATATGACTTTTTGTGCTCTCTAGAGCACACATGGAAGGTTAATGTTGTATACATGGTATGTGATATCTGTAACACGGATACTAACCATAACAACAAAGCGCACCGCCCGCTCGTTCTTGAACATCTCGTAGGACCATCTTCGTATCGATCGCATACATTTTACTGCACCAATACCGTTATTAGCTATCAGAACCTGCAATAAAATAACAAACGAGTCAGCAAAGTTAAATAAGCATCGGTAAGCATATAACAGTCTTGCTTTCCATTAACACAATAATTGTAGTCTACCTAAATGCCTATGGACAGAGACTACAACTGCCCTCTTCCAAATAAGGTATTTCATCCATACCAAAATATTGATGTTTCAAATAAAATCATGGAAAAAATTAATAAAATTCATTAAAAATAAAAATAAGTGTTTAATTATTTCTAATTAAACATTATCTTATTTACAATTAAACACTACAGTCACCATTTTCCAAAGATTTTCGAGGTTTAGATCATCGATCAGATCAGATCAATTGACAGAGGTTTATTGTTACTTGGTTGCAGAATGTAGCAAAATTAATTCATACTCAACTATTGCAAAGTAATTCTTTTATTAAAAAAAAATTACCTTGTTAATAGGTTTAGTCCCTTGAAATCTGCGCACAAACTCTTCAGGAGTGGCAATCGTAAAATCTTTCTCTTGGAAACGCTGACTGTGTATCACAGTACCCTGGGACATAGACGGCCTGGAATAGAGAATAGATTATTTACAATAAGTTCTTTGTTACATACATACAGCATACTACTTTCTTTACTCACTTTATACAGTTAAGAGAGACTGCAAGGAGCAATTTAAATGAACTTTATTTTTTGATTGTGTAATTCCTACATGCATGTAATTGCTCACAGGGGCTCAGAGTCATGGCGCTGACATCAAGGACTTCAAGTAAAGATATGTCACCTGAGCAGGAAACTGCTAAGGTATACCACATAGCAGCCATACAGGCCATTATAGCTGTAGGACTAGGTCTATGTTTTGCAAAATGGGTATATCCGAGCATCCATATGCAAGGCTTGCTTGAAAGCACAGAGTCCATGAGTGAATGTTATGGATTGACTAGAAAGCAAATGGTTCATCTCCAGGGTATTATTGTGCTTGTACCTAAAAGCAACCATCCAACTTATAGAGTGGGTGTTTAAACTGATTTTGGAAAAAGAAGAGCTGGGCGAGACCATAACATCCAAAACGGTCTAAGCGCATCTGATATAGCAGCCATTACCCTATTAATAATAATAACAATATTGTGTGCAAAATTGACAGACAGGCTGATGAGCTAGTTTTCCTAGAGTTCATCGACATTTAATTGATAGAAGAGATTTGTCTGAAGCTGCCATTGATGGTTGAGTTAAGACACACTTAAGTTCAGACACTGTGAAGTTGTGTGGTTATGTAGTATTCTAAAAAACAAAGTACATTTTTTCTATAATGTGGACTAGCAAATTGTCAGCCAAAGTGTTCAGTGGGAAAAGAATCTAGTGACTTTGTAAGTTTTTACTCAGCTAATAGTAAAAACCTCTTATTTTTCTATTTGGTCAGTAGAAAAGATATTATATGATCTTTAAGAGATTTGCATACTAATTAAAATTATTAGCATACACAAATATACCATAATACATTTGAATCTACACATAATCAGGTCAAGACCCAATCATCTGATAATTGTGATAATTTTAATTACAATAACCATCTGAACTGCACACAACATTGATATAATTATATAATGTGCACTGAGGGTTAATAACTATAATATAATTTACATTGTATAGATCATAGCATATAGCTTAATATTTAAAGAATCAAAATTTTCTAGGTATATATCTGCGAGTATCTTTTAAGTATATAACCTACCTGTTGACATTGTTGAGGTCCTATAAAGCTTACAGCAAGCCATATCAGAAAGCAAAAACATTTTTATAAAGAATCAAGCTAAATTATAGAGCCACGAAAACAATTTAAAATATATGTATATTATGAAAGCACTTATTTCTTTATAATCAGACAGAACAAAATATATATAAGCAATAAAGTTGATTCTCCTGATAAAATAACTTATAGCCAACATCTAGTATAGAAAATTTTGAATAGCCTAGGTGAAACATTAGTAACTAAATAATTTGCTCTTTCTGATGTGTAGTTTTTTTATATAAATTATTAAATATTTAAAATGAGTTTTAAGTAATTTAACAAGCGTATAAGTTACTAAATTAGAATTTACATAGTGAATAAAAATAACTTTATTTTTTAAATAAAAGTATATTTAATTAGCAGAAGCACAGTTAAGTCAACAGTTTCAATTATAATTCATTGTGTAAATATTTCACCAATCCTAATTAGAAATCGTAAGAAAGCGGCCAAATAGTAATGCAAATCGCGAAATTTTTAAGAGAAATTACTCTTTGGCATGCCAAAGTTCTTACCGATTTTCTTTATAATTTTAAACTCAATCAAACAAAGAGATGTATTAAGTTATTCTAGAATATAATAATTAATAATATTCTAACAAAAAAATTTGAATTAAATCGACGAGAAGATATTAAAATACACTAATTTGATATCTAACCTGTATGGGCCCTCAGAATAGAGGCCGTTCATTGAAGGATACATTTTCCCAGACCGGACGATGCAAAAAATACTGTTTTACAAATCACAATTATTCACAACCATCAATAAATTGTAAAAACAACAAAAATCCAACATTTCTTCGCGAAAATGATACACCGTTTTGCTTTTGTTTTCGTGCTCTCGAGTGACGTTAAGCTCGCCAATGATGTTTGAATGACGGATCATACGATACGTCCGTCTTGTTCGCACACCCTATTTGCCTATTGTAAGATAAGGATGGCCTATACATTATAATTAATTGTTTAGAGTTGCCTATAGTAATTAATATTATTGTGCCGGGTCTGATATTGCGTATGAAAATGTTTTTCCTATTTGCGTAGTTATGTGAAAGGTCCCGATAATTATCGATAATTTCTGTGCAACACAACAAGTTATGAAGATAATTTATATATTTTTCCTATGAATAATACAAAGTTCTGAACAAACTTTTTATTAATTTTTTTACGTGGATGAATTATGAAAGTATTTTATTTTTTATTATTATGTTTAAAATAAATAAATAAGACATATTCATTAAGTATTTCTTGTCTATTCTCAAATATTAAAAATTAGTTTAAAATGAAAATGCCTGCTTTAAGCGTCAATAGACAGGGGTCGAATCCCAAGAATCGAGATCGGGTGCAGTATCCTATTAAACAGTGATCGGGTGTAAGTCCGCAGTCATAACTGTGGAGATTTTCTACATACATACGTAACATCACGGCCTATTCCTAAAGGGGTAGGCAGAGACCACATCCCTCCAATGGCCACAGAAAGAAGATGTAAAAAAAGAAAGATTTTCTCTTAATATTAAAACTAACAATAAATGACTATGAATTATCGTATTAGGCATGTAATTTTTTCCCCGTCTGTAGAAGCTCAGCTCCGTAAATATTAAACAGTTTCCATGCTATTTTTTCTACAGTATCAATAATATTGCCTATTGGAACTGTAGAAAGATACACGCAAAATATACGTTAAGCTTCTACTGTGATTCAAGCTAATTCGATGTAACTTTCTACTAGTATTACTTTCTAGAGCTCAAAATCAAAAATTATAGAAATTAATTATCGATTGCCGTGACTTTAGATGCCATAATACTTTACCTTGGAATTAGGAACTTTAATTCCTAGGTAGAGGTAATTTTATTACTCTAAAATAATCTTAAAACATCAACAAGTAACGAACTCTTATTAAATAAACGAAGCCACACATGAGTCCAACTGAGTACCTACTGAACTAGGTACTGAATTTTTAATATTATCGCTAAGTATGAAAAACCAATGTTGCTTAAGAAAAAAGTTCTAGTTTAAATCACATTTTTATGAACCTAGTATTCAAACCGAAGTAGACTTTGTACCTAATCTTTTATTATTAGTTAAATGTCGCTGCGACATAATAGTAAAACCTAGGAATAGATAAACAATATATACCTATGTCACGCCAGCCTAGTGCATCTTCATTCTAATTCAGATATGAATGACAATCTATCGTAAGAAAAGTACAATCACATAGGAATAAACAAAAGGTAACCAAGAAAGTGCCAGGAAACTTACAAAGACAGGTTTAATTTCAAGCCAATTTGAATAAATCTTGCGAGAATAAATCTATGTAAATTTTATGGCGCTATAAAGATTTCCTTAGGAACACACTATTCATACGTTAACTACGATAGATAGTACGTTTATTTAAATACCACTTAAAGTATACCATTCATCGCTATCTTGTTTATCGTCCTGGTCAGACCTGCCAAAACAAATAATGTAGTAGTAGGTACTTACATATAGTCTAACGTTTTGTTCAATTTGCATAGAATTTTAGTATTTTTATTACACGACTATAAGTGTTTATATAAAATTATAATTCAATATGTACTAAAATTTTAAGTTTATAATTTTTTCTGAATTTTTTTCTCATTATATCACTTACCCTTAGTAATTGTATTTATATTTTAATTAATTAGGAACTATTTGTGTTCATGATATTCAATAAGGTGCCCTAAATTTACAAATACTCACGTTAAACTTCCCAAATTCGGAAGCCGAAGATGTCTACCGTCTTGTTCTTGCATTTGATCTTCATTTTCTTGCTCGTTCCTGTCTGATTCCGCATCTAATGTCATTTGGAATTTTTGCACCAAACTGGAGGGCAACACCTCTGTAGTTTCTTCGTCCCATTTTTCCTCGTCTACGGACGTATCGCCCAAAACAAATCGCTTAGACGTCCTCCTCTTAAGCATTGCAAAAAATTCTCTAATATAATTCGTAATTGCAACAAAGCGGGCAGCTAGATTCACAAAGTTCATAAAACACTTTTATATTCACTCATCACTACACTGTGGATGTTCCGAATTTATGAGACAAACATTTGAAATTGAATCTGGCTGTAAAGTTGAACAATTTATAGCACTTTTTTCTTTACGCCTAGTCTACAAAAGAATATAAGGTAAAATATTGCAAAAAATGTGGTAAAAGATAAAAGGATTATATAAATTATTGATACGCAGTTATCCATACAGAATAATATTTTTGGAATAAAAGATTCCGTATGTTAATTAAAAAAAGGTAACATTTTTAAGCCATTTTAATAAGTAAATAAGTTCATGCGACATTGGGGCGCCAACCGCTGTGAAAGATTTATGAAAATTTATCATACAGAACTTATATATATAATAAAATAATATTATTATATCGTAAAATTATTAAGAATTAAGAATATTATTATAAGACATGATTGCTAAATAAATAAATAAATATTGACACCAAATTGTATGCAATGTGTAGTTATTTACCACTTTCGCTTTACAACTGCTTAACTAATGCGAATTATTAACTTTTCCTAACTCTATACGATACTTTATGAATCCATTATAAAATTATAAGACATATATGAATACAATTTACTCTTTTAATAAGGTGTTATATAATTCTCCTAGTAAGGGGGCGTAAAGAGTTGTGACGGACTCCCTACTAAACTGAACTGAAAAAATCAAGCAAGACGCCGAAAGTAATTAATAGTAAGCATAAGAACATGATGTTTGGAAGTGTGTAAATCAAATAGCACATGGTCTGAACCTGAAGTAGAAGATCATGCTGATAATAAGCGGACATCTTTTACAATTACAGATCTTAAAAATATAAAAATTAGAATGTACATGTGCATATTTTTAGTGCTTACGGAATTCTAAAATTGGATAAGTAATTGATAAGTGAATAATATATGCTTAGTGTCAATATGTCATATCCAGACACAATCGTATAAATCTTTAATTTTATCATAGCACAGTAACAATTTTAAATATAGATTAAACCTCAGTACAAACACGTGAGTTATAAGTGTAAAGATTTATGCTCAAGATATCAAAATACTATTATGCAGTAATAACAATCATCAACAAAACTACAGTATTAAAGGTTTACCGAACTCATAAAACTAAAAATAAAATCATTGTTTATATGCATTTATAAATATTAATAGACTAAAAGCAAACGTTGCCGCAGTGTGGTTACCGATTTCGTTAAAATTACATTCGAAATAGGTATTTTACGCAGTTACATCGTCACACATTTTCATAATTATCACATCACTATTTAAGGAATGTTGCCATACTTGTACTTTAAAATCACTGACTTGTTCATAGTTATGACCAAAAAAATATGTTGTTATAAGGTAAATAATTTAATTATTTTTAAGCATACATTCGCTAAAGCCCAAAAAAATAATATCATATTTTGTATAGCACCAGGACGACTAAATAGATTTTTTAATAAAAACATATTTAAGTTTTATCACAGTAACGCTGTCGAAAAATATACTTTCGTTGATTTTGAAATATAGACGCAAAATAAGAATTTTATTTCTCAATTGATAGATTTAGACAGCAATGCTGTGAAATATTTGCTTCTGTTGTTTAAAATGCAGAATTTTCCGAGAATGTTATTTTTAGGATAATTTTTCCATATATTTTATTCAGGGGTAACTAATTAGATAGATATTTATTACAATGCATACAACAATTATTAAATCATTAACTCAAATGCTACAAAAAAATGCAATAATCTAGGAAGACTCGTATCCGGATAAGTCATATAAAGGCTCTACTCATAAAAAGATTCTTATGACTAATACAAAAACAAATATTGTTTTATAAGTACACATTCGTGACCTTGGTAGTGTTGTAGAAAAATTACTGTCGATATAAACTAAGGTAGCTATAACTGTATACGTTGAAACGTTAGTAAGATCTAGGAAGATTATTTGCGGACGGAATTTCCCTTTATCATTTAATTATAGATTCCAGATGGAAAATTTATATTAATGTTTCCTTTATTAAGTATTTTTTTAATTATTTTGTATATTATTTAAATACTAACAAATAAAAAACAATTAGTATTATTATATAAAGCCTGCCTGCCCTTTTACGCTTTATAATCCATCTCGGGAGCGGTAACATGGAGCTATATCCTTCTCCTATTAATAAATAATTAACACTACCATTGACCGAGAAATAATTTATATCTTATCTATATAATATAATCTAATTGTTTGAATACCAGCATATCTATTTAAAGCTAGAAGTTTTGACGTGACAACGTCTTATAATTCGATAGAGCCGGCTGCACGCACGAAAAACATGACTCATGCCGCGTTACCTCGCTTTGAGGCGTTCCATGTAAGGCTTGAAGTGCAAGCGAGAGCGCGAAACGAGCGACAAAGAAGCACAATCGACCTTTGCGTTCGGCAGCGTTCGACATCCGTCTATTAAATATAATTATTAAATATATTAATTTTAAATTAAAAATTAATATATTTATTATAAATTTAAAATATAAATTTATAAAATCAAAATCAATTATTTTATTAATTTAAATTAATATTTATAAAAATATACTTAAATTAAAAATTTATAAACCAATTAAATGCTACCATTCCATCAGTATTTTCTTAAGACATTGTCACGTTCAACTATCGTCAGTAAACCGACTTTACAGACAACCAATTTTTTTAGCATGAGATTAACAACTTTTATTGTCTGGTAGACTGTAGAACTTGTTTAATTGTAGTTCACAAATTCCTGTGACGGGATAAAAATCTTCGGGATTTTTGTTCTCTTCGATGACATAATTCAATAACAGCCTGAGCACCTACCTATTTGAGCAGTCGACCGTTGTTCGTAAGTTAAAAAGTTAGTAAAGACATCGGTCCCGGTCATTGTCATTGGTATGCCATAAATACGCGCTGGTTATCCAAAGCCTAGGCACAGTGGGTTTGAACTCCGAATCAACTTCTCTTATGGGAAGAAGGGAGATTGTAAAAATATACTGACTATGATGATGTTATACATAATTTTGAATTTATAGAAGTTATATAATTTCTTTTAATGAAATTGAATAAAGCTAATGTATTGCAAATTGCGAATATATACCTATGTAATCTCTAAATTCGGTAATTTTGTGATCGAATATTATTATCCAATACATTTGTTAAATGTGTTTTAGGAATTTATCATTCTTACGTCGGTATTATTGTCCTTAACTAAAACGGGATGGGAATTTAAAAATACGTAATACAAAAGGAAACAACGCTGCATGAAAAACATCATTATTTCCTCAATGCGGTATTATAAAGTACATATAATTATGTGGATTATCTATACAAAAGCCTGTAAGGTGCCCCACTTGGGAAATTTTAAACAACAAGTGTAGGACTTGTACTAATCAATTTTTATCTGTACTGCCGTACCGTTTTGACGACCTCCGTGGCGCAGTGGTATGCGTGGTGGATTTATAAGACAGAGGTCCTGGGTTCAATTCCCGGCGGGGCAGATTGAGATTTTTCTTAATTTGTCTTGGTCTGGTTGGTGGGAGGCTTTCGCCGTGGCTAGTTACCACCCTACCGACAAAGACGTACCGCCAAGCGATTTAGCGTTCCTGTACGATGTCGTGTAGAAACCGAAAGGGGTGTGGATTTCATCCTAGTCCTATCAAATTAGATTTAGATTATTAGATTGCATCATCACTTAACATCAGGTGTAAGTCAAGTGTCAACTTGTAGTCGATTAAAAAAAACAAAATATAAGAAGCAAAACTACATAGGTAGGTATAAAATAGCTACATTCTTCTTTTAATAAGGTTTGTTTTTTTTGTCACGCAGGATACTTTATTCCAATCTGTATGTCTACTGCGAGCGAATTTTTATACGGTATTTAAGGAGCAAAATTTTTTGATTTAAGCAATATCCCAAAAAATTTAGCATTTAAGAAAACTAAATATCTTCTATATCTTCTTCTTCTTTTTGATAGTACAAGTTATGTCTGGTGCTAGTTATAAGCTTCGAAATATTAATGAGAAAATTATAATAATTTATTTGTTTCCTTAAATCCGTAGTGGTTTATTTATATGTATATAGCATAAGTATCCTTGACGGCCGACCACACAAACGATAAGTGTTACATCTTCAACGTAAATGGTAGAACAACAGTTATGTAAATAATATTCAGAATAAATTATACTTAAGTTGATTCGTATTTTGTGTAGTCCAGACAAATCAATACTACTTTTTTACAGAAACATAGAATTCATCATGGAAAACACAAAAAATACTTGTTATGACTATTATAGGTATTGGGCATATGTGCATCAGCGTGCATAGAGTTTTCAACTACGGAAACCAGTCGGTTTTTTAAATAGGTTTTGTATAATTGATACGCAGAACCATGAGACATACATAGGCTAAGTTTGTGTCATGATATTCCTATGACAATGGGAACTACGCGCGTAAAACCGCGTACGTCCACTAGTAAATATAAAATTATGTAGACATAAGTATCGGAAGCTACCCGTTCACTGAAAGAGTAAGACATATTTTTATATATCTATAGGTAATGTGGAGTAGTTACATATGGAAAATGGCATCACTACTGACACTGCATTGCGAGCGATTATATACCTAGGTATACCTATCTAGTAACGTGGTAACACAAAACTATCCCCCAATTCTTTATTATCAGCTGGGTACATTATCACTTTTACATATGGTATTTTCGTACCTACATATGGTATTTTTATTGAACCTAGGATTGTGTGATCGAAACCACAAGGACCAATGGTATTTATTTAATTAATTATTTACCTGTTTATACATATAGTTTTCTATATTTTTTATAAACAAACCCAATATTGAAACGAACAAAGCAAAAAACATGCAAACAGTTTTAATCATCCAAAAATATCCATCGTCATCTTAGTCATTGATCTAATGAATGTTTCGGAGCTGGGATATAGGATTACAGTTAAACCAAACTGAAATATTGAGTATTTTGTTTTATTCATTAAATAATTTAAATAATGTCTGTTAACCACTTAATAGTAAAAAAATAGTAAATAAAAAAGACAAATGTTGTTTTGCCATGTATATTATTCTAAATTCTTTCTAATAGAATAAAGTTTTTACTTAACACATAAAAAATAGAGGTTGATCAAAGAGGGCTTTTGGGTTGCATGTATTCTGTATCATAAAAAAATGAAAACAAAAAGTTTTGTCCAAAAAGTAAAGAAAATTAATTAGCGGTGAATCACCCTTAACGATTAGGGGGGTGAGAAACAGATGCCCGATTCGCAGACCTAACCGCTATGCACACCAAATTTCACAAAAATCGGTCGAGCCATTTCAGTCACACACCATGACACAAGAACGAGAATTTTATATATTAGATTTTATACGATAATAATGTCAATGTCATAAGTTAATTCTCACAGTATTTAATTGAGACAGGCGAATGTGTTAGCATTTCATAAACTCACGGTGCCGGGTCCATCGTTTGGCAGACAGAAAAACGCCAAATAAATTCCGAGACTTGCGGCACGGATGCAGGCTTAAGGGTACCTTGTGTGACCGGTCAACGCTCGCCTTCTCTGCTCGAATTATTCTCCTTTCCCAACCAAATGGTAGGATCCTACTTCTGCTGCTTTGGACTCTCGGTCTAGAATGGAGCTTACTGCAGCTCTAGTCAGGCCAAAGTCTTTGAGCAGGATGTAAAGAGATTTTCCTGTTATACCTCTCGCACCCACTTCTATTACATATAAACTACACATAGCCATTTTTCTTAGTTTACTTGTAAGGTCATAATATTTATTCCCTTTTAGTTTTAATGGTCTTTAGATATATTTGTTTCCTACAGCAGTGTTTGCTCGACAAGTACTATACGTTTAATTTGTTTCGAAAAAAAGAAAATGTCTGGTCTAGATATCTATATCTACCTATATATATATATTGCTAAATTTTGTGGGTGTTATTGTGTTTTTCATAAGTGTCTATTAATATAGTTCAATCAGATGCAGTGTTTCAGATTAAGTAGGGCTTGTTTGTGGATTTTGTGATTGAGCCTTTAAAAATTACAATTTATTAATTTATATTAAAAAATATTTCACTTCACATTAAAAGTTAAAAGAAAACAATAACATAAGTAACAATTATTACGTAGGTGCAAATGATTACAATAAGTGATTTAAAAATTCACGGCAAAACGTGTCACTTTCGTTTTTATCGATAATTATCTCACGTCACTATTGGTAGTAACGTAATGGTGGTCATACAGACGTGAAAAATTTTTAATAGATTTTGTAAAGCTGCTCCACTGACGACAATGCTTCTATTCTCGCCTTGTAGCTTTGACCTATCATCAATATAATCAACACCATAATATTACACTAAGATTAACTAGCACTAAACATTTGGTATTTATTAGATGACTATTTTTTTCATAGATACTTTCAATCACACAATTCCGGAACCCTAATTTAGGAGTGGGTTAGATGCATTAAGCATTGTCGAAAATATTTTAGGTATTCTAGAGAAATTCAAGAAAGTACTATATTGGATGAGATTAAGTTACCGATAAATTGCTTACGAGAAGCGATGGGCTTTAAATTGAATTTCCTAGCGCGGTTTATAATGGGCCTTCATCTTCGAAACTAGGTATTAAATATCTACTTTTTAGTAAGTCAACAGTTTAAGTTAATTTAGTTTTAATACCGCACGTCATGCTCGTAAGTTAAAAACCGTAGTTAATATATTCAATGTTTTTGTAATATTTCAATATGCATGACTTTGGGTTACGTTATATAGACGTACATATTTGTCAATAAATTTAATTGAAATTCTACAAAATCACAAACAAACTTCAATTTTATTTAACTATCTGTATTTAAACTGTGATGTATCAAAAAAACCGGTTGTATGGATGGTACAGCAAATTACTAAACACACTGATTATGTCACGTCGGACAATCATATATCGGTGTGCCTACAAGCTGTATGTAATAAGGTAAATTTATGGTGTGTTTACTATTTTTTATGAGTATATACAATGTATTTATAGACTTTGTATGACAGACTTGTCAGCTAAGGAAATTAAAATGTAATTATTTTAACATTATTACGAAAATTGCTTTATAATCATCAGATTTTGAATAGAAAATGTGTTTATAAAAAGACATGAACGCAAGCCGCAAAATAGCCGTTTTACTATTACCTTGGTGGAGTTTCCATAGGAACATCATGATAGCATAGCATAAAAATGGCACAGATTTTATAAAGTTGATTCTAAATACCTAATCTTATTTTTGTTTTCCAATATTAGAGATACAAAATATGTGTATCAATTACTCATTACATATGAAATGCAAGTAATAATTACGTTACCTTTATTTAATTGTTGTTCGTAATCAATAACGCAGAAACATTAATCCTATATCATATTTTGTCAGAAGTGGGATATTAAACATACTACCAAATAGGATAAACTTGTAACAGTGAAATATATAAAACGTAAAAAATAACCTTACCACCAATATCAGATCGTAATTATTCAATTAAGTAATTTGTTGGAATTCACGTTAAGTGACCATATTATTTCTTTTTTATGCATTTTCCCACCATGGCCGGCCAGTATCAAGTTAAACGACCTTCCGTCAGTAACCTACCAAGGTTTCTGACCAAAAGGTATTCTCAGTGACCTAGTCAGCTAGTCAAATAAGCATACTACGATAAAATATTTACTTAGTAATACAGGTAAAACTGAGAATCATCTATTCTAACACTGCGGATAATAAGTCAGTTAGTTTGAATATTACTATGATGTAAATTCAAATTCAAAAACTCATGATTTAAGTACAAAAAAACTATTTCTATATTTATAAATATTTATAGTTGTTTTGCTTCAAAAATAAGAATTACGAAATTCATATTTGAAGATTACGTTTCAGACTAACAAGCACAACCATGAGCGAGGACTAGTAGTAATTCTTTAAAAAAATTCAACGTTGAGTAGGCTTTTAAAACTAGTTTCATATCAAGCAGCTTTAGGTTAATGGGTTACACTTACAACGCTGCTTAAAAGTGAACCGGTAAAACGAGCCTATGTTGAAGGAAACTGAACTGCATTCATAAAAACAAACTAATTTATGGAAGATTAAAATAGAATATACTAAATGCACAACTTCATTGGTACTCAGAGATTTTAATCAATAGCTTGTTTGTTTAAAATATTTAACTTGCATCTATTTGTTGAGGCTCGAACCACAGTCTATTAATATTTACTAGAGGGGTAACTAGACTATGTTCAAACTGTGTTTAATTTATAAGCATAACTTTCATATTGAATAATATTGAAATTTATTAAATTACAACGAATAAATATAGTAATTGAAACTATGATTGCAAAGTGGCCGTGTACTTCTAAGGAAAAAAATATGATTTAACTCACTTTATATTTAGTTTCCTAGTCAAATGGTAATTCATCATTAAAATATTTGTTGTTTTTTATTACCGTACGTCGAATTAAATCAAATATACTTATTTATGTGAGTCACCCACCACAATACAAATTTTATCAAATCTCCCAGTGTTATATTTACATGATAGTATTATCAATAATCAATAAAAATACAAAATACACAACTTTATATTATTATCTTATCACAGATTGTATCACTGTCCGTCATACGATATAGCGGAAAAGTAGGAGTGTTTTCGCAAAGTAACCATATTGACATGAACGTCGATAAAATTGTATCGATAAATCATAGGCCAACACTCAATTCTGATGTTCTACCATTTACGTTTATTTTTTTAAATATTTATTTTACAAACTGCAAAAATGCAACTGGCAACATTCCGAACCAAAAAAAATATAGCACGTAGTTAAAAACAAAAAAAGTTGAAAAAATTATGATAGTAATTAAAATAAAAATCACATGGAGATAGCATAAAAAGAACCACACGATTTACCAAACTTAAAGCATAGTGGTATAATTTTTCATGTACGACAGATTTATTTCGTAAAATGCTCAAAGCTGAGGAAACGAGACACTCACACTACGAATGTTCGCGGCGCACTGGTTGTTCTTGTTATTCGAAGTTTTGACACTTCCCGCCTTTTTCGACCACTATTAACCGAACGATTAAAGAAGACAGTAAAATATGACGCTACAGGTGCAGTTTATGGCATCACCGCATTTGCCTGATTAAATTAAGTTCTCTAAAGGACAATGTTAGGAAAACTCAAAAGGAAAATGGTTTACGTATAATATTTTTGCCTTGTTATACCTAAACAGGGATAGGATAATTATTACAGTTTGAGTTTGCGTTAATACCTAACACAGTAGAACTCAGGGTTATTTTATATATTTACTCACCAAAACTCGGTAATCATTTTGCAGTATAATAAACATCGCGAAATATTTAGTTAACAGCTGACTTAATAGGTACTTAACGATTAACCTAATCGAACTTTAGGTTGTCGTGCGATTACGTAAAATACGATACCGGATGCGCATGTTGTCGCATATTTTGCGCGGCGGTTGCTTGTCACCCCGCTTATCTCAGCCAGCTGCGCTTCTCGTTTCCCGGTGTATCTATGGTCACGCTCACTTCAGCCCGCTGCGCTTCTCGTGGCCCAGTGTATCTATTGACTCGCTTATCTCAGCCAGCTGCGCTTCTCGTTGCCCAGTGTATCTATGGTCACGCTCACCTCAGCCCGCTGCGCTTCACGTGGCCAAGTATATCTATTGACTCGCTTATCTCAGCCAGCTGCGCTTCTCGTTGCCCAGTGTATCTATGGTCACGCTCACCTCAGCCCGCTGCGCTTCACGTGGCCAAGTATATCTATTGACTCGCTTATCTCAGCCAGCTGCGCTTCTCGTTGCCCAGTGTATCTATGGTCACGCTCACCTCAGCCCGCTGCGCTTCACGTGGCCAAGTATATCTATTGACCCCCTTACCGAAGCCCTCTGCGCTCCTCGTTGCCCAGTGTATCTATTGACCCCCTTACCTCAGCCCGCTGCACTTCTCGTCGCCCAGTATATCTGGTCACGCCTACCTGAACCTACTGCGCTTCTCGTGGCTCAGTGTATCAATGGTTACGCTCACCTGAGCCTGCTGCGCTTTTCGGCGAGCGCCAGCTGCTGCACGGCGGTGAGCTTGGGCCTGATATTAGGCGGTGGTGCGTGTGGGAAGCTGTCGCCGCCCTCGTGCGCCGGTCCTTCCTCCTCGGGCGCTGGGTCCCCGTCTGACGCCTCGTCACCCAGTGTGAACTGAGCATTCTCCTCCTGGACAATCGGTTCATACATATACCGTACAGAACGAGCCGACCACAGACGACAGCTGCAGACGATGTGTCGCAAGGATACTTTTGTTTGTATGTAAATATTTGGTAGTAGTAGTATCAGTAGGTAGTAGACATTTGCTGTTGTGGTCTGTGTTCGACTACGAACTGGCGGTGGCGCCCTAACTCTTGAGATAGTTTAAGTATATCCTTCCGGCCAAATAACTGACACTGTAAACTTGTAAGCATTTATTACAGTGCAAACTATATATATTAGTTCATAGTTGTAGAGATCTCATGATGAGTCAGTCAGTCCATTATGTTTTGCATATTTATGTAGGTTAATAAGCTGTAAACGTAAGTGTACCCAAAAGTGGACGTACATTGGACTCATGCTGCACATCTTCAGAGTCGATTTTCTCGAAGTTATCGCTGTCACTCGACGAGCATCGGACCGCCTCCTGCTCCGACTCTGCCATTGTGTCTACAACAATATCGTTTTAATATTACATTAAACATTAACTAAACTTTTGTTTTTGAAAACCATCCACATTTAAAAAATAATATTGTATTAGGTAGAGTAAGTGCATCAATTATAGACCACCATAAGGATTTTGCAAAATAAAACTAAGAATTAAAATAAATAAAGACGGAACCAGTCCATAATTGGCGCACTTACTCTACTTATATTGGGAAACAAAAACCATGCAATGTCATGTGAATATGCATTTAGTGGGTAATAATTGTCTTTTTAAATGCAATATTTGACCCATACAAACAAGAAAAAGCTGACAACTTTACAAAACCATACCATATACCTACCTACATAAAAAACAGGAAAATAAGTTCGTACCAAGTTGATAATTTTTTAATACATAAACAATTAATTCATCATTATTAGCTACTAATCGCCCACTACAGGGCCAGGCCTCTTTAATTGCTCCTGTATAAACTTGCATAGCAATCATTGAAAAAGGTAAAGTTAATTTTCATAAATGCAAGGATTTCTTTTTTTCATACCAGAATTATTTAGGTATCACTTATATTTCATTTAGGTTTCCATCGAAGAAAATTTCAATTACGTCCTCTCCGGTATGCCTTGGCATCTGCCTGAAGGAATTCTATAATGAAATTCGAAGTCGATAGCATTCCATATTTAAGTGGAATTTGCTATAGCCTTTTTGTTAGGGACTCACAAAAATTTCACATTTATTTAACTTTCTTTTATAATGGTTCTTATTTTTTTTATTCAAAATGTATATTAATTATGTTAATTAAAATGATGGATGGTCAATATAGATATATATTGACCAACCTGATCTCAAGATGAATACTACTGTCTTGTCAAATTCATAATTGAAATTAAATACATTTATTTAAAGTAGGCTAAGTATTGGGTGAAAAGCGCTTTTTAACCGACGAAATCTTCTTTTTTTAAGAATCTAATATGTCAGTGTGTAGTGAATAAGTTCTGCCGACAAATATACTATACGTAACGTATACCTAACATACATTTAAAAATTTTCAGTAAATAATATTTTGGGCGATTATTCTGTTAAAATATCTCAGGATTTTTAATGGAAATCATCTAATCAGCCCTTTTCTCCGCATTTTTTATTTTTTCATTTCTGGTAACCCTATTCCGTATTGACTCTTCGAACAAAGCATCGCACGTCCTTATTCACAAAATGCGCCTGAACATATTGGATGCAACGTACATTATTGAATACTCATCATTAATTATATTAAATACGATTATAAGCAGGTTTTTAACAACAAATATATTATTTAATATAAGCACAGATAACCATTAACAATTAATTAAACTCGCATACCGCACAAAAAATAAATAGGTACGAGTTATAATATTAATTAACATAAACCTTACATTATAGCGGATAATTTACAACAATATATTAAGTACTTAAGCATTTGATTTTAAAAATCTCGAGAAATAGATACCTACTTGTTTATCACAGTAAAATCAAAGACTTTCTATTTTAGTAGAAAAAATATAGACAAAATAAACTTTTAAAAGGATTTTAAATTAATTACTTCATTCTTAGCTAGCAAAGCGATAGAAAACATAATCATAGCATTTCATGCAAAACTATAGTTTATTTCTAGAGAGACCTCAAGGTCGCGACCCCACGTGCTGTTAGATAACCAGTGACTTCAGACAAAACAATTCAGGCATAAGTATCTAGGTATATATTATTAATTTAAATGCGAAATGCTGTCTGTTATGTTTTACGCCTAATTTTCTTTATTGTGCACTATTGGACGCCCGCGACTTCGTTCGCATGGACTTTAAACGCTTTTCTTAGGATCGGTACTTATTTTCGGGATACAAAGTATACAAGATCATTCCTCGTTGTATGTACTCTAATCGTGCCAAATTTCATTTGAATTCATTCATAGTTTCGTCGTCGTCGCAGCTACGTCCTTGGTGAAATTCAGTTTTTTTTGGAACAACTTTTTTTCTTACGTCCGATTTCCATGAAGAACGCCTAAAGCCTGACCAGAACTAAGCTTAATACACTAGTAAAAATCAGTGCTGTTATTTTATAGTGACGCGCGACACCGAGCCATGGTCGACTCGAGACCAAGGAACATATTTACTCTATACTAAAGCCAAACTCGATTGAGAATGCTTGTCAACAAACAAATCAAAAATGAAGGTAGAAAATGCAACACAATTCATGGCTAATAAATTTAAAATTATGTTTTGTTATTTTAAAAAATCTTATTTAAAAGATATTGAATATATTAATTAGTTTTAATAGGTGTAAAATGACTAGTGATTTCTACCTTCATTTTTAATTTGTTTGTTGACAAGCATTCTCAATCGAGTTTGGCTTTAGCATAGATACTGATGTTCGAACTCTACTCCCCGCACCCTTCGGTTTCCCCTCGTGACAAATAGTGGGGAGCGCTTTGGTGAATTGAAATGACAGACGAATAGACAAAAAATTTAAAAATACATAGTTGTAATGAGATCTGTCTCATGTATAGTACATCTCACTGACTTTTTTTAAAATAATCAATGTACAGAATCGACTTTCTTTACTTTTTTATGTGATGTGATATGTGTGTGTGTGTAGATTATCAATCAAGTCAGGTGGCAAGCTATGATAATGTCTAAGATGAGAGGGAAGAGATCTTGTACAAAATACCGAAACTCAAACTTAAATTCACTTAATAAACACGTAACGTTCATTTTGAATTGTCGATATACTCGTAGATATACCGAACGTTATTACTACCCGGCTGCGTTAGGAGTTAATGTTTTTCAAGCGAATGTACTCGTATGTACGTATATACAGGATGTCCCAAAACTCAATGATAACCTGGTACCTGGCGAGAGGCCAAGTAATACCAGTTCTGGAAAAAATAAGAAAAAAAATCCATGTCACTTAGTTTTGTGATAATTGAAAATTTTTTTTAAAAGTTGAAAATCGACACATTTGGTCGCATTTTTATTTACTGTAATCACAAATTTTGTATTTTATTGTAAAATTATGTATGTTATTGCTGTTTTAACAGAAATTACTAAAAATGATACTAATAATTTTATCTACTTCATATGGCTTAGTAATGACGTTGATTGTACTTAGTTATAAATATCCACACATATAACAAAATCGTATACCAACTCTGGACTGGAGACGATCACATTTTTGGATTCAGTATAAAATTATAAATGTTTGATTGTTATTTATTATCTATTTTTCATTTAGTCTACGCTGCCTAATTAATTTGGCAACAAATTTGTTATCTTTCCTGTCTGTCTTCGGAACACGTTCCACCTGGCTGATAAGTCAAGGGTCGTAGGTTCAGTTCTGCTTGCTCATTATTTTTATCAAACGCTGGTAATAATTGTAGGCCCAACATAAACATTGGCTTTGCTCCGTGAAGGTTAAATACAAATGCAAAATTTCATTTTGCCTAATTTCAACACGCTTTAAACCTTTCATGAATTGCTTATTATTTTATTTAATATAATATTATGTAATAATAATGTAACTTGATTTTAAAATAAAAAGAAAAAGGAACAATTTTCAAAATTAAAATATTAGGGTTACTAGTGTTGGAGAAAGACCGATAATATCGATGATATTGCGACTAATTATTCTTATCAGTTCAGTTATCAAGTGTTGAGTTCAAATGTCAAGATGGAAGAGCTGAAGGTGAAATAGGACACACATGTTGGTAAGGAAGTGAAATAGAGGGCATTGGAACACTATGTAACGTGCTTTATTTAATATTGTAATTTTATTATGTGTTTGTTAATTTTTTATCATGGATTGTGTTGAATTCAGGCGACTTTCTATATATCGACTTTAATGAAATGGTTATATTAATAAGTTTGTGCTGTAACCATTTCATGTTATTACATGGTAAGGTGTTATTTTTCTCTTTTTAGTGTAAGTCGCTTCAATTTTTTAAAAAATATTTTATTATTTTGATTGTATTGAATTTAAGTACCTTTTATACATAATTTTGTAATTTATAAATTTAAGTATCAGAAAAGCGGTCCATATTTATTTTATGATATATTGAGTTACAGAATTTACTTACAAAATAAAATTAAAAAATAAAGTTTTTTAAAAAATTCTATAACTCAATCATTATCATTTCACTTAATTGAGCTTTGATGAGTTTTTTTTTCTGTATTTGCTCACGTAAGTCAAGAAGCAACAATCATCAGGTATAATAGAAGGTTGGTATTCCTAAAAGTAAAAACTTAGCTTAAGCGATTTAATAAATCCGTATATATTTGGAAACACACTATTCATACAACATACAAGGTTCTGATGCATTTATAGATAGAGATAAAAAATCACGGATTAAGTTAATTTTATTTACATGGTTGATGAAACACATGATCGTTTCCAAATGATAATGACAAACTTATGTCTTTTGCAACCTTTCAAGGTCCCTAATTTTTTAAAAAATGTTAAAGCTTCAAATGTTGCAAATGATTTTGGAAACTAATAGTATTATAGTAGAAAAAATGTTACGGCCGAATATGCAAACATCAATACTTACTCATTGTTAACTGTTAAGGTCATCTTAAAGATTGAGTGGCTTTCTTAACGTCTCTATACATATATGATCTACATAAGGAAACTTAAGATGCTTCTAAAATACTTATTTTTCGTATTATAATATTACTATTCTAAATATACAACCAAATATCTGAATTGCTTTATTTAAAATATCCATAGCGCCCAGTTGGGCGCTAAATTGGAAGGTCTGTCGAAGATTTTTGCAAAGTAACATTTATTTTATAACCAACGAAAAAAACGGAGAAGGTTCTCAATTCGACACGTATATTTTTTTTTATTTTTTTTATGTATGACCACGCATAACTTTTTACGGAGTTATCCGATTTTGATAATTCTTTTTTTATTAGAAAGGGCACACTTCCAATATGGTTCCATTGTCATCATGTTAGGATTTGATCATGATATCCTGGGGAAATTGAAGGAACTCTTCAAATTTTGGAGGCACGCTTACAGCGATTTCGGTTTTTGTCTCGATATCGGTAGCTTTTTGGCTACAAGTGCCGTATAATATACTATGACAGTATAGTACGAGTATGTTACGTGGCGATAAATCACTAAAAAGTAAGAAATAAAAATTTTTAACAAAAAATAGAACTGACTCAAAACGCACTAAAAAGTAAAAAATAACTGTGCCATTTAGTTGCTTTAATTTACTTAAGCATATCTAGGAGTCGGTGCCAGCCAAGGTTTCTACTTAAGGACGTTACCTAGTACCCACAAACTGCTTTACTACGTAAAATAAATGTTCCTTAAACTTGGCTGGCACTGACTTCATAATTATGCCTAAGTAAATTAAAACAACTAAATGACACAGTTATTTTTTACTTTTTAGTGCGTTTTGAGTCGGTTCTATTTTTTGTTAAAAAATTTTATATTAATTACTAGCCCTTGACTGCAATCGCACCTGATAGTAAATAATGATGCTATCTAAGGTGGATGCAGGATAACTTGATAGGAGTAGGAATTCTCTTTCGAAAGGAAGAAAAAGGACTCGACATTTATATTCCTTTCGGTCTACTCGACATCTTACCGGAACACTAATCGCTTGGCGGTATGTCTTTTTTCGGTAAGGTGGTAAGTAACCACAGCTAAAGCCTCCCACCAGCCATACCTCGATTAATTTAGATAATTATAATTTAAACCCAGGACCCAGGAGTCTCATAAATTCAATACTATTACGCCACGGTGGCTAGCAAAATCCCGTCTGTTTACAATTTATGTGACACCACATCGACAATCAAGCTATACTTATTTCAATTTTGGTAATTTTTACCATATATTTCCGGATTTATTCATTTTGTTAATCTCTCTTTTCCTATTCATCTTTCATCTATTCTTATCTCACCCACAGTTTTCAGTTGCCAACTCGTACCTACGTATTCTTTAATGTGCCGTGGATCTGTTTTGCAAATACATAAATGTATAAGAATTCGCATTTATCACTGGATCTCTTAACGTGTTAACGCTCGGTACTTTTAAAAAAGATTTGTATCAGTTACATATTATTGTAAAGGTTAGTCTGACCTTACAATTGTACATGTAATAAGTATAAAGAGTTTGGCTACAGAAAGTAGAGACTGAATTCGTCCAGCATAAAATAACTTCAGAGGCCATTTCCAAATAGCGCAAATATTGGAATTATTATTATTATGCTTTATTTCCACTTTTACAAGGATTTGTTTTAACAATACATAAAAAATATTTTATTATTTCTTCGCGACTAGTGGTCCCTTGCGGGTAAAAGCCTCCTCCATCTTCTTCCAGTTTTCTCTATTTAGTGCACTACTTAGCCAGTTTTTTCCAGCCAGAGCCACCACATCATCGGCCCATCTCCTTCTTTGTCTTCCAACATTTCTTTTCCCTAATGGGCCCTTCCACTTTGTTATGTGGTGGCCACCCTCCATCTAATATTGGAATTACTCTGTTATATAACTTGCAATTTTTTTTATATATAGGTGTGGCGTCTTTGTGCAAATCTCCTTTCCCTTTCAAGAATATTTCAAGATCCTGCCTGGCAAGATGGAAGATAAAATGAATATGTATTTAAATTCAAATATCGTCCGAATCAGCGAACTAGAATTTTCGCGATGCGTGACAATAGAATGTCAGAACCTCAGACTCAGGTACTGCCGGCAGTGGATCCTATTAACGTTATTATATTAATAATTTTATTGTTTTAATACAGTTCTATTTACCGTTCATGTCTATTACTTGGATCACGCAACCTCTAAATAGATAGTAATGTTTTCAGACATGCATTTTTTATGCGGATAACGTGAAAATTTTTAATTGACCGGAAGTTTTCAGTCTCTACTTTCAGGAGCCAAACTCTAACATCCTTTGACTTTTTGTGTTGGTTTAAAATTAAATCAAACAATTGCGTCGTTAACATAATTCATTAGTTATATTATAATAGCTTCATTTCGTCCGGCTGGAAACAAATTATAATAAAATAAAAAGGTAAAATAAATAGCTTTAGGTAATACTTATTACATTAGATAACTGTGAGTAAAAATCGATCAAATCAGATTGGACGGAACAAAAAAACAGGCAGATAAATAAAATTTATATAAATTGATTTTTGATGTAAGAAAGTTACGGATAGCAAGTGATCCACATCGATAAAGACTAGGGCTATGGAGAAGTGGTTGCTAGGGAGTGACAATTTAAGAATAACTTTATATTTTGTTAATTAAAGTTATCCTATGTGAGTTGTGACTACCGAAAACAACCCGACTCAAGAGGTGACATCTAGTGAGTTTCAGGTTGTCACTGTCATACTCGTAGCGCATAAGCGGACCCGTCCATCGGTCTGAGACGAGCTTGATGGACGATCCTAAACGGCAAAGTTCTTTTATTGACAGATCAGTATTTTAGTTCATATTAATTGACATGTAGATGACGAGGCTACTTGATGTTAAATGTATATATTATATCAATAAGTACCAGTTCTATAAGTAAGTATTTTAAAATTAATGTATGCAGTATTGAATGCTAATGCCCTACTGTTGTCGTCAAAAAGTTCACTAAAGTCAGGGAACGGAAGAATGTTTACTTATACTAAAATTACATAATTATTTAATAAAATTATTTTCTACTGAATTAGTTAATAGTTTAAGTCATTATTACGTTTTCTAATAGTAGTCGTTACGTAAATTTTCTTTTAATTCCCGCTGTAGTAATTAAAACGTGTACTTAATAATTAATATAATAATATAATATGTATTGTATACCTATTATAAAAGAAATGGTATAAAAACTTACGTTGCCAAATTTCTTGTATAACTTTATATTTAATTAATCTAAGAACGTAGCAGATAATAAGAACTCCAACAAAAAACCCAATGATTAACATTAATAATTAACAAAAACATAACACTTCACATCACTCACAGCCATTAGTAGAAAAAAATAAAAACCTAAAATTAAACGTCTTCCCGCCAACTATTTAAGTGGCGAATGTCAATTTTGATCGACCGATACAAAACAGAATTCCTTTAACCGTGCATAAAATACGTACTACGTGTGGCGGAATTACGTCACATTTATAACCCGGTAAATTATAAAAGTTAATTATAATAAATGCGTTTACAGTAACTACGCATCAATTTTATTTAGTAAATATGCAAGATACGCTTTTGAACATGCGTCTCTACACGCTACATTCACGCGATACATGCGGGACACAGAGAACATTATGTATGACAGCGCTACCAAAATGTGGCGTGATGACAACAAGCGAAATTGGCCTTGCTTTTAAATTCGGGTGTCTAAAGATACAATAGCAGTTAGTTATACTTGCAGCGCTTTATGCTATATTTGTTTAGTCACTTATCGTACGATCCCAATGAACTCTATTACTATGTCATTATATAGGTAGAGGTACTTTAAAAATAACAATAATGGTCTTGCTAAATGGAAATCATAAATCCTTTACCTTACCGATGCCTTAATTATCCCACTGTCGTTTATATGACTTAAGTAAAAAAGTAAATAAAAAAGAATAAAATCCTATGCTTCTCAATTTTATCGATACTAATTTATTAATTCGTAATCACATCGCTTTTAATTTATTGAACCCTTTGCGGATCAAAACTAATAATTTTGTTTTGTTTTGATATTATTAAGATCTTACGTTATTAGTTTTTAATCTTCGATATATATAAAAATGAATTGCTGTTCGTTAGTCTCGCTAAAACTTGAGAAAGGCTGAACGGATTTATCTTATCTTGGTCTTAAAATGTTCGTGGTGGTCTAGGGAAGGTTCGAATAATTGTGTTATATAATTTTACGCGGACAAAGTCGCGGGCATCCACCAGTATAAAATAAAAACTTATGAGTATTAAGTTTATTTCTTTCTATTTGAATAGGAAATTACTTAAGATTTACCTACCTATTGTAGGTAGATTCTAACATAGGTAGGTAGATAAGTTTAGGTTGATCTGCAATAGATACCTGTTTTGTAAAATTTAAGTACAGTTAAAACAAAGTCGCTTTCCGCTGTTTTAAGCTTTTAACCTAGATTTTAATGTGGTTTTTCAATAGGTACCTAGTTTCTCTAATCTAGGTGTTTATATACATTAGGGCATAGCTGTAGGCCTCTATGAGATTCAAAATCTTAAAATAACATGATAAATCACCCAATAAGAATCATACGGAACCCACTTCATGCGAGTTCAACTCACACTTGAACGAAGTCGCGAACATTAAACAGCTAAACTACTATACCATAAAAATAAAGAACATCTTAAGATTAAGGGTTTCTACGTGGCAGAAGTAACGGGCTATAGGGTTTTATTTTATCAAAAGATTAAGCTTTGGTTTACATCGTATACAATAAATTGATCTTATTTGCATTATGCTTATAAGGATTACCCTTATCATGTCACGTTCTCTCAGTTATTTTGAAAAATATTTTTTGTATAACAATGAAATAAATAAAAAAGAAACATTTTTATTACTAGTATTGCCATATAACAAAATTTTAACTTAAAGTTAAATACTGACAACCCCATGGCCTTCATTAATTTCTTTTGACAAGTGATGTTAGACGTAGCGAGAAAAATAATAAAAGTTTTAAAAAGTGATTCGCAAGTGATATTAGAATAAATATAACATATTCTCGTGGTGTTTAATTTATTTTGGATTTGATTTTAGTGTTTTGTATATACGTTATAAGTGTAGCGTGTTATTTGTGTATAAAATGATTATTGAAAACCCAGACGCTTTTAAATCTTGGTTGACGTCCATATTGGAACCTCTGTAAGTTTTTCAGCCATATTTATTTTGTGGAACGTTATTTTGTATGGTTTCTAGAACAAAATAGTATGTATGTTATTTCTAATGAAAGATAACTAGAACGAAATGATTACGGAATGTTATTGATTTAAAATTGTTTATTCGGAAAAGAATATGTCCAGGTGTCAAGTTACAAATTTCGTAATAGTTGTTTTTGGAAACTTTGTTTTCATTTGGTAAATAAAGTAAATCTTAAATCTATATTTAGTATAAATTATTAAAAATTTAACTTTATTAACTGTGTTGGTTAAATACCTAAGTCTATAATTAGGTTTTACCCAGTATAACCTTATCTGCTTTTTATGGACTTCAGTCAACTATGGTTATGTGATAAAATGTGTAGTACACACATGTTTTGCACTAAAGAATACTCTCAGGTGTAGAAATAAAACAGCTAGAGTTCATAATCAGTCAAAGAATTAGCTTGAAGTATCATTATCCTTGAATAAAGTTTTATCTGAATTATAACTTTTAGTTTTTATGATCATAATCTTAAATGATGCTATAAATATATGTATTTACTTCATACTCTTAACTCTGGTTAATGTGCATGTTGCATGCACCACAAAGTGTTGCTATACTTTGTTTGTAGGCTTTCTGTTTACCATCTGGTGAGCCATCTGCTTGGTTTGTCAATTAAAACTACTCGTATACAAAAAAACGCAAATTTTAGTTTGTATGGTAAGTTGACACACATGAAATACTCAACTGAATCAAAAAGAGTTATAGGGAAGCATGGTAGGCAATTTTTATTCCGCCAGTTGCTTGGTTAAGATAGTAAAACAGGGTATGCAACTGTAACTGATGCAAATAAATTCACAAGCATCTGCTAGTTAAATCTGTCCATATTATCTAGTTAATTTCTTTTTCAGTGTTAGATAAACTAACAATATTTTATATATACTTAATATTTATGTATAATGTAGGTATCCTATATCTATCTGGACATTCCAAATTTATATTTCAAAAATTACTAACTGAGTTTACCCATCTATAAATAATCTAAGTATGAGGTAACACTGGAGGTTCATCCAGAAATAGATGTTGTAATTCTGTACATTTATAAACAAGCTGTGAGTCAATTGCTATTTATAGCTATAACAGAAGTCATTTCATTTGGAGATGTCTTATTATCAAGAATCAGGTGTGACTGAATGTGAAAGCGGCCTCTGGCTGCCGCTTTAATCCTTGAAGCATTAATTTACTAGCTCTGTTCCTGAGATTACACTTGTATTAATTTATCCATGTAGAATTGTAGAGCCTAATTACAATTTAGCTTAAAGCTTGCTATTTCATAGCCTGACTCGGAATCCAGGTTAATTGTGATCTGATGGCTCATAATTCGACAAGATAATTGTGATCCGATCTGAAGACTTATAACCACTGGACCAAAAATCTCTCACATATTAACTGATAATTTAAGTGTTAACTCCTCATGAAATGAAACTCATTCAGTAGCATAATTAGCTTGAACCCTGTACAAGCATCCAAACTGCACCCTACAACTGACTCTCTAAAAGGAGTCAGGAGAATTAACATAAACAAAGAACTGATGTGTGAAAGTGGCCAAGTTATATCACTGAGTTTATCTTTCTATGGCAAAAATTTCAGTTTTACTAGAATGATTCATTTCTTTCATTTCGATGGCTTAACTATATTTAGGTATTGTTTGTGTGCTTGTCATTTCTGTGCAGGGTCTGCGTCCGCCTACTGGGCACGGCTGGCACTGTCCTATTTATGGCACAGAACTCAGTATAACTTTTACTCAGTTTATCACTGCTTCTAAATAAATATTGTGTTATCTCGTTGTGTAATTTTAATGTGTGATAAGATATTTTGTCATACATTGCTTTAAATAAAAATTATGCAATAGTAGCATACTACTAGTTTTATTTTTAAGAAAATTTCATCAAGGTGCAATTTATTTTCAAACAAGTAACCGATTAACATTAACTTTTGATTATATGTTCATGGAATTCAAATAGAAAAACAACTTTTAGCTAACATATGGGGATTAAATTGTCAAACACTACAATCTACATTAAAGCGAGCAAAGATTAGAGATAGCTCAATGCAAATTGCTGTGTAGTTATATTGTACGACCATCTTACTATTAGATATTTGAAATAAAACGGGGAAGATGTAGAGGTCCATATGAAATACAGATGAAAATAACCAGAGTAATGATCATCAACACTTGCAATATTGGCATACCTAATTCACACCTAAAATTTCACCAATCAAGAAAAACAACTTTTATTACTGCATATCCTGTCTCCTTGAGATACCAGATGTTGCAGGACTACTAGGGAAAAATTTTGTTTAAAATACAGAGCATGCCCTGCATTTCTAAACTAAGTTTTTCCCTATTTTGTTGCTAGGTGCAACAGATAATATAATATTGAATTGTTTGGTTTCAGTTGTGACGCAGACCCTGCTGCGCTTGCTAAGTATGTGTACGCCCTGGTGAAAAAGGACAAGCCTCTGGAAGAGCTACGGGACGGCATGCTTGATCAACTCGATGTTTTTCTACAACAAGGTAATATTACCTTTATAACTTAAAAGTGAATGCCCACTGTATTAATATAGTAGATAGGACTTTGGTCCTACCCAGTTTAAGCTCTACCATATCACATTGCATCAATTTATGACTTCTGTTTTTGCCATTCTTTTATAATATAGTTCATTTTGTTTTCTTTCAATCAATGTATGAATTTAACTTACTTACTTTACACATGTGTTCTCCATGTGTTTTTGGCATGTTAATGTCTTATACTAAATGCTAGCTGCATACATAAAAGAGCATGGCTAACTGTCACATTCTTCCAAGCAAACAAGATGATGATTTTGATGGCCCAAACAATGAAAAATTTAATTATTGAATTTCATAATTCCAGAGACCAGACCATTCGTAGACATGCTATTCAAGGCGTTGGAGACACAGGACTACTTGAAGCACTCCCCGGCAGAGAAGAAGCAGCCCTCTCCACCACCAGAGCCTGTGGAGCAGGAGAAAGAGCCTGAAAATGAAAACAACGGTAAAATTCTTTATATTTTGTCTTTGCCTGCTGATTAAAGGGGACACTGTAATGATCTCTTTAATCACCTAATCATAATTCAAACTCTCTTCAATCAGTTAACCATAGAGATTAGGTTTTATGATATCCATTTGTTTATGAGTATACATACTTGTAATAAATTTGTGTCAGTTAAACTTAATATGTTTTCATATTTTTTTAAACTGACCTTTTTCAAATGTTGAATAACTAACGATGAAATGTTTGGAAAGGTAACAAAATACAACAAGCAAAAAACTACTTCTAAGGTCTTAGCTAATTGCAGCAGAGCTAAAATAAAAAAAATATATAATAAAATTGATTAGTTGTGTAATATTATTATATATAATGAATGTGCATGCAAGAAAGAAATTTCCGTTGCACATTATTATCTACAAACAAGAGAAATTCTAATTCAATAGACAATTAAAACCAGTGAGGATGTGAATCAAGGGCTAAAATATGCTCTGCATAATATGGCATTTATTATTTATCAACATGTTGGCTTCTATGATTCAATATCGAAAAGTGTGCTGTTTTACACTTTGGGAAAAACAGCCCTAGATAAGTGGCGTGCACAAGGTTTATAACAAGGGCATTGCATTTATGAAGTGCACGCCACTGCCCTTGATATCCATAGTACTTAGGAAATAAGCAGCTAAAAAAAGATATCCAAAAACATCTGGGTGTTAATAAGCAATGACCTCAAATGGGAGGTACACATTGTGGCCATTGATCATAAAGCAAATTCTACCCTTTGCACAATTCGGAAAGGATTCCTAATTCCTGTAAATAAAATACCTTCCCAACAATTTACAAAACATGTCAGACATGCAGAGGTGACCTACTAAGTTACCTAGAGAATTGAAGATCTTTGACTCAGCACCCTCTAAAGTAGCCAAGAAAGAGGCGACCTTATAGAGACATGAAATTTAATACTATGATGTTAAATTTTGGAATAAATATTCGTCATAAAACGTGACCCCGACTTGAGAGGCTACAATCTCCTATAAAAAGGGCTACCTATAATCTTCTAAAGCACTTTCTCAATAACAGAGTCATAGAACAGTGGAATTAATTACCAGAACATGTGATGACTGGAGGGACACAAAATGTTTAAGAATAAGAAAAGACTTGACCAATATTTTACAGGAACCATATTAACAGAGATGCATCAGCGCAAGCTGTTTAGTCTATTATGTAATAGTCATATGCAACAGCCAGAAAAATATATTTAAAATTACATTACACTATTTTTGGACTGTTCTTGTTTAGTTCCAGCACCACCTCTACCACCTGCAGAGAAGCCACCAATGCGTCCGCGCGCTGACAATGGCAGCATGGCGCACCGAGTTGTCGTGCCCCGCTCGAGGCCTCATCCGCACCACGAGCAGACCTTAGTTAAGGTACAGTCAATTTATTCCTTTTTCTATAGACTACAAGTTGGCCTTTGATTGCTATCACACCCAATGTTAAGTGATGATCTAAGATGGGAGCGGGCTAACTTGTTAGGAGTAGGATGAAATCCCCATCTTATCTAAATCGCTTGGCGATACGTCTTTGTCGGTAGGGTGGTAACTAGCCACGGCGAAAGTCTCCCACCAGCCAGACCAAGACAAATTAAGAAAAATCTTAATCTGCCCCGCCAGAAATCGAACCCAGGACCTCCGTCTTATAAATCCACCGCGCATTCCACTGCGCCACAGAGGTCGTCGTTTCAAGTAGTGCTAACTGAACCAAAATAAAACTGTAATCATGTAATAAGCTTCTATGAGTAAATTAATGTACTGTGTATTTCTGTTATTGCTGATGTATATTCGCACTCGGAATTCTCAGCTAAATTTGTACTGTTTTTTTTACAGCTTTTACCAACGGAACTTTTGGAAGAGCCAATGGAGCCACCTAGAAGACGAGACCGAAGGACTGATTCAGTAAGCTTATGCTTGTTTACAACCAATAAATACACTGTGTGGAAACTATTTGTCGCTTTTTATGGAACACAATTTATAATAATTATTATTTGATTTTTTACTTCGATCATTGTTTCATTTCTTTGTGACCATTATTTTGATTCTAAAACTATTATTATAGAGAGTCCCATAATTATTGAACCAACCGAAAATCAGTGATATGTCACTTCATTATCAACCAATGGATATGTCACTTAATTATGTAAAACTAATTTTACTAATTTACCTTCACGGATTTTTCAATGTTCTCTGTCGTGTGAGTTTAGGACAAAGAAAATTGAAAGATCTTTAATTAAATTAAAAGTGGTAACTTGTTCACCTTGGTATGGTTTTTTTTAAAAAAAGAGAAATTAGTTTATATTTATATACCGTCTATACCGTCCATATTGTTCCAGCTGCGGGACAAAGAGGAGCGCCGCCGCCGTCGCTCGCGCTCGTGGGAGCGCCGCGCGCGTCCGCGCCGAGCGCCGCGCGACGCCGAGCACGAACGGAGGTGCGGCAGGTAACGCGTACTAACACCACCCTAGTGTTCTGTTGTACGTCGAGCGAGCTAAACTAACACAAAGCATACTAATAAAACGACTGTTCTGCATCTGTTGAGCAAGATTAGTGAAAACAGTATAAAATGTATTGAGAACTGGAAATGAATAATCAAGGTCGTAATTAATCTTAAATTTCGTCGTCATCTTTCACTCGTTTTAAACTTTTTCAATGGTCTAACTTACGGCTTCGATCACAAAATCCAGTTGTGAGGTTTAATTCTGAGGTTTTTTTCTACGAAATTTTCAGTAAATTCTCCGCCTAGAGTTGAGAACTTAATGGTGTTACATTTCCATGCCATAGATAGCAAGTTAAGCCGTCGGTCCTGGTCAGTAACAATAGCATCTGATAGTGATTGTTACGGAATTAAACATCATTCTAACCTCGCAAACCCCGGATTGGAGTAGCTTGGCGGGTCTAAGCTCACTGTATAAATATAGCTCACTTTCGCCTACGCAATGAAAGCGAGTGATATTTTCGACCATAAATAACCTGTCGACAAAAGCGTCATTAGTCTTAGAAGAAATATGTCTGGCCCTGGCCCTTTAGTGGATCGTTAATAGGCTGATAATAATGTTAGGGCAGAGTAAAGTTTCTATCGTGATCTTCGTTTAGTTTAGTCGTTATTGTAAATGGCGCATGTTACAGGAGGCCCGCGTCGCGCTCGCCGTCGCCGCGCGGCCGCTACCGCAACAGGAGCCCGCCGCCGCTCGTCGCCGACAGGCACCCCAGCCGCTCCAGGTACGCACTTTTGTACAGCATGTCCTAAACCTTGGGAAATTATAAAAAATAAATTAAAAAAAACAACCGAATATTTTGAGATATTTATCATCTTACATATTATAAAACAAACCCCCCGCCATGTCTGTTCACAATAAACTCAAAAAAATTTTAACCGAAATTTATGTGGTTTTCACCAAAAGATGGAGTGGTTCCTAAGGAAGGTTTTAAAAGCATATAATTTATTAAGGATTTATGAATGAAATAAGACGATATTCGTTTTTGATTTACCAATGATTGATGAATGGTGAATGAGGGTTCCGTGATGACTAATATTCTTTTTTAATAAAAAAAACATGTTCAGGGTCTCGTACCCGTTGCCAAGGAAATAATATATTTCTGAACTAACTTTGCTTATGGAACCTAGATGCTGTATCAAATAAAAAGAAACTCGTTTTTTCAGATCAAGATCCCCAGGACTAGTTCGTGATCGTGAGCCAGAACGTGAGAGGGACAGAGTGCGACCACAGCGTGAGATCGACAGGGACAGAATGTCACGCGACAGAGAGCATAGAGACAGAATCTCCCGCTCCAGAGATAGAGATCGGTAAGAATTGTGTATAGTATTACAATCCTATAGTAGGATTCTGCCTTGTTGGTTCAGTGGTTAGTACAGATTTTAGCGAGGGTCTGGGTTTGAATCCTGGAGTCAGGCTATGATATGCTACGGAGTTTTTCATTATTTTAAGAACTTTTCAGTAAAATTTAAAGTCTGCAGTCGCAAAGTGGATGGTGTTATAACCCCGTGCCTCGAGAGGAAATTAAGCTGTTGATTGTGACCGGTCACAACCATCAATGTGATAGTGATTATGAAATAATTAAACATTACCATAAACCCGCTAACCTGTATTGGAGCAGCGAGGTGGAGGGGATATTAACCTGAGTAGCCTGGCCCTGTAGTCAGCCGTCAATACGTTGATAATGATGATTCAGATAGATTAAGTTTAAAACACTAGTCAATGTGGTCCGCAGGTCACGTGACCGGTCGCGCGACCGCTCGCTGTCGCCGCACGGCGAGACGCGACTGGAGCACACCGACCCCTACAAGAGGAGGTGTAGAGATTTTGATGGTGAGTGCTCCTTTTAACCGACGAAAAAACGCAGATTCTCAATTCGAAGTAACTTTATACAGATAAGTTTGATTTTGAAAATTTGTTTTTATTACAAAGGTCCAAAATGGTCCCAAAGAACATTTGCAGCGATTTCGGTATTTACTTAAATGTCGGTAGCGTTATGGCTACAAGTGCTTTATAATTCAAGTTTAAAAGTAAATAGTCGATAAATCACTAAAAAGTAAGATAAAAATTTTAGTAAACAATTTAACCGAATTAAAAACGAACTGAAAAATCAAAAATAATTGCGTCATTTGGTTGCTTTACTCTATACACCTCACATATTCTCTATGCACCAGTTGGTAGTGTCCTTCAAAAAGTTGTCATTGTCATCAGTGAAGGGCTACTGCATGCGCGGTGACCTCTGCGAGTGGGACCACGGCGCCGACCCCGTTGTGCTGGAGGACGCCACGCTCACGAGGGTGCTCGCCATACCGCCGCCTGTGCCTGGTATATATAAATAATATTTAGTATAATACGGTACCATACTTTTAGAGCTATACTAAAGTCAATATGGACAAATGGGATATAACTTTGGAAAACAGCCAGCACAAGAAACATTTAGATATGGTATAGATTTCAAAACAATGCCTTAGAAGTCTTTTTATCTAACAAAATCATCCTGAGAGACCTCATAATATAAACAATTGGAGAAGAAATAAAGTCTTATATGCAGATTGACGCTATTCTCGCGAAATTCATATCACATACACAGATCTATAATACCTTTACAACAACATGTCTGTAACAAAATTTAAATATTCCAATTTTTTTGTACGGAACCCTAGGTGCGCGAGTTTGACTCTCACTTTTTTTTGACGCCGGGTTTTTTCCATTAATAATTGAACTGTCTTTATTATTTTATTTTTCAAGTATAATAATGGTGACATTGTTCCCAGAGTACAACCCGGCCGCGCCCGACATTTGGGGCGGCGGAGTGGTGGGGGGCTTCGCGCCGCCCGCCATCCCGCACCTGCCGCACATGCCTCACCACTTGGCGCCTAGAGAATTGGTCCCTATTCCTAGGTGAGTACCGAAACTATACACATATGTGAAATCTAGAGTTCCAGTTCGGCAAAGAGCACCGACTATCTGTGTTCTTACATCCGGTACTATGTCGTGCCCGTTTCCATCTTAGATCATCATCACTTACTATCAGCTGTGATTGTAGTCTAGTAGTAGGGCTAACGTGTAATAAATTAAAAATCTTTAATAAACACATCTTAGACCACATAGTCTAACATTTGTCCATCAAGATAATATAAAAGATAATTTGGGTTAAATGCCTGTATTTGTCATTCATAAACTTGTGGGACCGTTTTCGGTTTGTTTTACCAGACAAAAACTAACATCATAAGGACTCAATTCCGCACGTCCGTTACTGAGTACTTTGTATGTATTTCCTCGAAGATTTTTTATTCATTTTTATCATTTGTTTTTGCACAGGGTGCGCCACGAGCCACCAATGGGTGCCGCGATGCCGCCTGCACCCAGGCACCCTCCACCCATGAAGAAGAACTTCGACTACAATCGGCTGGGTAATTATATTAACTAATAGGATTTCCAAACCAACGTACAAAAAATTTGAGCGTCCGCAACATACCTAAATCTAAAATTTTTATGTCCAAATAGTATCATCTAGTGGCCCATTTGCAAAGCCAAAGTAATCTAAATATTTTTACCAAAACATTTTTACATTTAAACTTTCAGAGTTGCTCTAATGCAAAGTGGCGAACTTAGGGTGACAAACTTGAGAACTAGGGTTTAGAACCATGAGGACTCCACGATAGAGTATTATTAAATATAACACCGAGATTGACTCACTCTCTGTGACAGACTCACAGAGTTAATATGTTCTAAACTTGTTAATCTGTAAGACGTCGGCATAAAGATAAAATGTAGTTTAACGTGTTCATTGATAAGAGTTGATAAAAATGGAAAAATTAATGGTGAAAGCCCAGAAGTAAGACGATTTGCGTTAAACGTCAATGAGTGGGAGGCTTGCTAACTTTGTCAAATCAATAATCTCTTAGGCTCCCCTACTAAAAGTAATGCTAACTGAACAGGACCCTCCCGTCCGTCCCTGCATCACAACCCGGCGAACTGCTCGCTGGAGGTGAAGAAAGTGCCGCCCGGCCTCAACGACATCACGCACCTCAACAACCACTTCTGCAAGTTCGGCAAAATTGTCAACATTCAGGTAACGCTTGCTCATCTACATTGAAATTATTTTTATTCAAGTATAGCCCGTGCGCGATAAGTTGAGACTCGCCTGGAATGCAACCTTCCGCCTGCTTCCCCTGTAACTTCCCCTCAAGCTACCGTGTTGTAGGTAAAGACATTTTTGACGCCACGCGTCTGTAGCGCCACCGCCCCCAGGTCTCAACTTGTTGCGCACGTTGCTATCGGTTTTTTGTTTTTAAATTTAAATTTTAATTATTACTACTAACAGACATACACTCTTATTCAGAAACAAACTACCTTTATATTATTATTCTTATTAGTTGCATTCGGTTAATCCAAAATCCAGATAAATTATTGAAAAAATCCCATTTTGTAATACGAATAATTAGACTGCTAAAGAGTTATTTATCACTGTTGACAATCCGCGTATCTTGAATTTTAATCTATACAAGTATATTCTTCTTTTTCGACCATTTTTGGCGATTTTTATTCAAACTATTTTATTGTTAGAAATAATTCGCAAACTACATTAATGGGGTCTTTAGTATTAGTAGGTAATTAAGAATGTTAGTAGTACTAATCATACTAATTAATATTAATGAATAAATAGTAGGTACACTTAACTAATGACAGTTATAAAATATAATAATTTAATTAAATGGTACCAGGTTTGCTACGAGGGCGACCCGGAGGCGGCTCTCATCACGTTCTCGAACCCGACGGAGGCGAACGTGGCGTACAAGAGCACGGAAGCGGTGCTCAACAATCGGTTCATCAAGGTGTTCTGGCACAATCCAGAGGTGAGCAACCTTTACCCAGTTGTCTTATATAAAATCACATATGTAGAAAGTGTGTTCTGCATTTATAAAATATAGTCTATCTAGTACAGTGCTATGCTCGCTACTTCGGATCTTAACATACTATAAAACAATTTCCGCCATTCATGTGTACACTTAGATCTTTTAAAATATGCAACAGATCAGAATAGATGTTGAGTTTATTTATTGTGGTCAGAATAAGCAGGAGAATACGGCGCCGGGTGGGATGGCGGCCAACAAGCCGGTGGACCGCAACGCGCACGTGTCGCACAACAAAGTGCTCATCAACAGGGACAACATCAAGGCCACCGCCGACAACAAGCAGAACGCCGAAAAGGTTAGCGACTTCACGTCAGGTTGATCTGAACAAGCACCAGAACATAACTCATAACGTTAAAGTTCAGAGCATCATGACGTTAGCAAGTATACCCATAATTCAGTACATGTATTGTCACGCTACGGTAGTATGTTTCAGTGCATTTTATCAACCTCTTATCTTACAATTTATATTTGCAGTTAGCCAAAGAAGTTATTAACGGGCAGGAGGCGGTGAAAGAGCCGGTAAAGAAGGTGGACACGACGAGCAAACAGGTGCAGGAAATGCACCGGCGCGCGCAGGCGCTGCTGCAGACGCAGCTCAGACAGCAGAAGCTGCTCATCGAGCGCCTCGAGACCGGTGAGTGTGCTACACTCGGCCAACACTAGCGACAGGGGTAGGCAGCCCTAGCGACATGCAAGGGGTAGGCAATCTTAGCGACATGCAAGGGGTCGGCAACCTTAGCGACATGCAAGGGGGCAGGCAACACTAGCGACATGCAAGGGGTAGGCAGCCCTAGCAACATGCAAGGGGTAGGCAACCTTAGCGACATGCAAGGGGCCGGCAACCTTAGCGACATGCAAGGGGCAGGCAGCCCTAGCAACATGCAAGGGGTAGGCAACCTTAGCGACATGCAAGGGGCCGGCAACCTTAGCGACATGCAAGGGGCCGGCAACCTTAGCGACATGCAAG
Source organism: Mycalesis mineus (assembly GCA_034621355.1). NCBI lineage: Eukaryota > Metazoa > Arthropoda > Insecta > Lepidoptera > Nymphalidae > Mycalesis > Mycalesis mineus. The sequence goes on from CM067888.1 coordinate 981,905, forward strand.
GGGCAGGCAGCCCTAGCAACATGCAAGGGGTAGGCAACCTTAGCGACATGCAAGGGGCCGGCAACCTTAGCGACATGCAAGGGGCCGGCAACCTTAGCGACATGCAAGGGGTAGGCAACCTTAGCGACATGCAAGGGGCCGGCAACCTTAGCGACATGCAAGGGGCCGGCAACCTTAGCGACATGCAAGGGGCAGGCAACACTAGCGACTGCATAAGTAAGAAAGATAAAGGTAGTAGTTTGTTTACTGCTTTGCTTTTGTCATCGAGGCCTTTTGTTGCCAATCTAAATGATTCGAAAATGTTATAGCATTTTGTTATCCAAAAACAACATTGTTTTTTTACAGGTTAATGCAGGTGGCATTAGAGCAAAAAAATTAAGTAATTAAAAAAAATATGAATATGTCCACAGGCAACGGCACAGAGCAACAGAGAGCCGCACTATTGGAGGCCATCAACGCGTCACAAGAAGGCATCGAGAAGCTGAGGAAAGAGCTCGTCGCATACAATGGAATGGCGCGACAGATGCAGGTTAGTGCTTCTTTCTTATTTTCTTAATTAGAATTTAGTTTAAAAAGAAACAAACCGCAATAGCTCCACGCTTGAAGAGGTAGACTTCTAATTGCATAGGTTTTCGGTTCTTTTTTGTAAAAAGAAATTTGTCAAGTTTGAAAATTATTGTTTCTTTTAAACAAAAATTGTAAAATGATGAAACACTTTTTTTTCAAATTGTTTTTCGAGGTAACAGTTACCCTTTTACATTGTTAAGATCTCATTTGTATTTAAATAATATTACGGGTAATGCTAGAAGATTTAGTAAACCTAGGTTTATCCGGTTTTACTTAGTATTATCCAAACGTTTTGGGTAAAATTGGAATAATAAGTAAACTGAATTTTAATTCGGAATTTATCCATACTCATATAGGCCTACCCAATACTGGTTGAGGAATGTTAGGTTAGGTTAGTTCGTTTCCCAGGTCAAGCAAACTTTTGGGTCCGTGCCTACAGCTTAAGGCAGCTACAGCAACGGTGCAACTTTATCCGCCCTACTTCCGGAGGGTATGCGTAGTTCCCGTTTCCGTAAAAACTTCGGGATAACAAGTATCTCTATGTTATTGATGTATAAGCTGTAGTATAGTAATATTCAGTAGTTTTTGCGTGAAAGAGATATATCCATCCTTACAAACCCAGTAAGCCGTGGATTATACCTAGACACCTAGGTGAGTTAGTAAATGATTGGGTAAATCCCGAATCAAAATTTATTTTCATTATTATTTGAACATCACCCAAAAGCCTTGGGTACTGAGTAAACCCGGGTAAACCTAAGTTTATTCCAACTTCTAACCTTATCCGTAACATACATAAATTAATCCTATAATAATAAACATGTAATTGAAATGAACAGTATATAATATAAAACAGATAAAAACATTATGTTAAAAATGACAGGACGAGTCCGTATCAAGATCGATGTCTCGGCTCCAGCTCGGCCAGGTACAGAGCGTTGCGTCGCGCATGCGCATGCGTGTGCACTTCGTACGGCGTGCGCGCGTGTCACGTGTCATGTTATGATATGTACATGTTTTTGGTGCACGTCACATTGTATCGTACACGAGTTTTGCACATTATTTTATACAGATGTAAGAGCCTACGCAGATAAAACGGTTTCTGCGTTGTGCGCAACGTTTTGTAACTTTATGGACCAGTAGGGCTATGATGCGATGGAAGACATATCTCGCCTAAGATATATACAGACGTGTTCTATACATTGATTATTTACGGTCGAAACGTTATCCAATAGCGCGCATTCATAAATATCACTATACTAAAGCCATGCTCGATTGAGAATGCTTGTCAACAAACAAATTAAAAATGAAGGTAGAAATTACTAGTCATTTTACATTTAATTTTTTTAGTTAATTTGTTAATGACGAATTCATGACAATAAATTAGATAAGTAAGCTTAAAAGTAATTAATATATTCAATATCTTTTAAATACGAATTTATAAAAAAAGGAAACATAATTTTAAATTTATTAGGCATAAAATGTGTTGCATTTTCTACCTTCATTTTAAATTTGTTTGTTGACAAGCATTCTCAATCGAGTTTGGCTTTAGTATAGCTCTTTTGTTGGACAAAGAGCGATGTTTTTGATTGCCTGTTAGAACGCGTTTATTGTTATCTCTTAGACGAGATATGTCTTCGGGCGCATCATAGCCCCTGCTGGCGGTCAAACTACGCTGCCTGCTCTTTGTACGGCTATTATAAAGTTACATAATATATTACAGAACGCGAAACTCAATGTGTGCAGGTTCTAAGGGCTGGTGATCACATGACGAATCGCGGCGAAATTGCGTTTTTTACCGACAAATTGTATGCCACATCTAAGGGGCTCTAATTTTGTGGGAATATAACATGCTTTAGAAACTTTTTCTACACAGAACTTTTGGTTTGGTTAAAACGAATTTATTGCAAAAACAATTACATATCTAATAGTATTCATGTTATTGTTTATAAGTACAAGCTTTTAAAGTCACTTGGTTTCATTATTCGTTTGTTTCGGTAAATCCTCTCATTATTCAACCATCTACAAAAATCATATCCATTTTAGGAAATTTGCCATATTGGTTTTAGAATGACGTCACTGCGTTTACATTCAGTGTGCGTTTTTAGTTATACATTGCTAGTGCCTGGACTAATCGCACGTTTAGTTAACGTATAAGTTTGCGTTCGACATTAAAATCGCGATACGCGCGGTTACTAAATATGGGACTGAGTTTCTTCTCGCACATTTTAAACATTCATTGACATTTCGTTTTTGTGTATGGTTAAACAGACGCACACACTGTCACGGTATTCGATTTCCTTATCATGCAAATCGTTTTTTGAAAGCATGTGTTTGTTAATTTACTTAATTGTTGCTTTCCTGTCATTTATTGTCTTTATGTTGTGACCATTTGTTTTATTTTATTCTTAATATATTATTTGTCTGTTTAAGCTTTTGTGATTATTATTAGTTTCCGCTTACTTTTTATCGTAATTTGTTAACACTTAGCGTCAACTATATTTTTATCTGTATCTTTGTTGATGCGACACACTCGTAGTAATTTAAAAAAACATACCCGCATCTCCCGGCTCCAATTTTTGGAACGAAGTTCCTTATCGCGCGTTGTGAAAGGGGGCTAGACGGAAAAAAATCGTACGAAAAGTTGTCACGACACTTTTTGATCAAAGGATCTTGCCGCCGCCTTCGATGTGTGTGCGCGTGAGCGGCGGGGCGCGCCCGCGCTGTATGCTGTCTCGCGCTCTCGTGGCGCCCTCTGGTGTTTCGGTGTACAACAACAAATATTATTATTACTTAAAAAAAATAAAATTTTATTACAACTCCTTCACTAATTAATCGAAAGGAACTTCGTTCCATTCGGGTGTCCCTTGACACCACCTCTCAACTTTTTTATAATTATCATTACAGATTTTAAAACGGTATTTTTTTCTATTATTTATTAATAACTTATTTTTTAACAATGCTTAAAAAGTAAATTGTATGAAACACTATTAAAAATAAATAAAAAAAATCCAGTCCGCCTGCTGACGCGTTCGGGGCTCAGGTAACTCAGGTATTCAGAGTAAGAAACTTCCTCACAAGACGTGTCGTTTCAAGAATTACTGCCTTCGCTATAAAACCATTGACTACTTTAGAAACAATAATCGTCGTCTCAACATTACACAAGGCAGTAATCTCATGAGAAAGTCCAAGTATTGAAACGATATTATTTTTATACACAATTTAGTAGATACTCAACTCGGCAAAGATTCAGGTGATATTTCTGTTTGCTATAAAAAAATCAAGGCAGTGATAAATAATCACTTGGTGATCCACGTGCTCGTTTTTCCTCTACTGTTAATACTATTGTTATAGCGACGTTAAAAAGGCTCAACCCAAAAAATATTAGAATAATTATTCAAAGCACCTGAGCTTGTTGCACTGTAGTAGGATATCACAAGGCAAGGTAAGTTAGTGAGAACATAATACGGACGATATTTGTAATCATCGCGGCAGGGCACAACGCATGCGCAGCGCAACGTTCATCTTTATTGTTACTATCGCTACATCTTCATTTATACATAGACTGTAAAATGAGCTTTAACAGAATTAAAGTATTATCACTAGAGTAGTTTGAATTAGTGTAAGTATGATCCGGCGATGTCCTGCCGTGGCGCGATGTAGTGGCGTCTGGTGCTGACAAATTATTCATATGACATTGTTATAGGCAAATCATATAATTATTTATTCCTCGCCTCCTTGTTACAGGGGTGCGTGGTGTGATGCACTAACGCCTTATGCGAGTAATTTTTCAATGACTTATCATTGTCACAACAAAGTCTATATGATTGTATGACCAGATGGTAAATAAACATCGGCTTTCTCGCTTACCACTGTACCAAGCGGCTGAGGACTTGACTATATTTTGCCTAGTGTTGAAATAAAGTCAAAAAATTAATTGACATACAGATGTCGGCGTTGAAAACATGTTCAATTTTTTTTCTTTTTTTCAATGACAGCAATGTCAATATGTAATAGCTTTACAGTGACGAAAGCAATTCGCACGTCATCAGGGAGACCGGTCTTAATTGTTATGTATATTAAAATATGTAGATTACATGCTTTTTGTAAATATATATATTATAAAAATAGATGCAGTATGAAAAGAGCTCAAATTAGATTAATTACTATTTTATAATTTACAGATTTTATATAATAATTTTGATAAATGAATTTTTAATGAAGTAAAATTTATTTGCGATTAAAAACTAAAGAAAAAAGCCTCTTTAATGTACAGTGTTTTCTATTTTAAACCTTTACACATTTGCATAAATCGACATTAATTTTTAATCAAAAAAAAAACTTCTTTTTAACTACGTAGAATTAACTAAGATTACGTTTAAAATAACGGTATAAACAGATTATATTTAGGTACTAAACTTTAAAAAATTTTGTTTAACCTAAATTAATAGTGAGAATAATACTTATAACTTATTATTAAATTAATTAAATTAAATATAAAAACAACATATTCTCATGGCGTAAATACTATAAATATTAAATAAATCTAAAATGCATATAGTTTATACTAATCAGTAATCACTACAGGGGTGGGGATAACGAATGTACAGATAATAATAAAATACAACGAATTCTACAACATATCCATCCTGTCATAATATGGGTACCGGCCTGTACATTTCGCATCTGGTTGTTGTGTACATGTCTAACAAAACTGTGGACTAACTAACGTGAGAAAGAGAATACGATGGATATATAATTTACATTTTTTGTCCGTAGCTGAATGCCAAGAAACCGAAAACGCCGCAGGAGGCGCAGAAGGAAATATTGGACGCAGAACTGGATATAATAACAAAACAACAGGTGAGTTTCTTTAATTTTATCATCCTGTCGTTTATTTTTGTCAGCAAATGTAGAATGCGTTAACAGACAGCTCATTTAGAGAAAAGATCTTTCCATTGCAAAGTGATATTTTGGTCGACGTTATCTCTCTCTACATGAGATGTTGAGGCATCCTAGATCTATTTTTCTTCTTCTGTAGGCTTCTGTAGGTCTATAGGCCGACCTATACAGCAACTTTCAAATGGTTTATTGCCAATCTTTATGTTTTCGAACTATAGGATGCCCTCGAAGAGATATATCGTGTAGTGAAAGACGTACACTGGCCCAATTGCGTGCAATTTAAAATATATTGTCTCGTTCGTTGCGTTGGGGCGAAAGTGGGAGCCATTTTGCTGATTTCATCGCTATTGGGTGACGACGTCATTTTCTCTACATCGAGATATCGCTTCGTGGCCTAGAAGCCGATATTTTCGCTATCCTTGTTATTTTAAATATATTTTATAGTTATTCTATACTCTTTTAGTAATTCTATTTTTGGAAGATCGGGTTTAAATGTAGAACTAAAGTATAAGTACAAACACATTTAGATGAGTTTGTACAGTTACAACAAAAAAGAGCAATATATCTGTAAATACCGATAGTAATTTATAATATGTTACTCGTTAACAGGAGGGCCAAGACGTCACGGAGTTGGCCAAGAAGATAGTGGAGATGAGGAAACAGATGGCGCTGCAGTTCCCCACGCACGTCGGCGTGAGGAGAATGCACTCTAGGTATGTACTGCTCGAACATATATCATGACATTGATTTAACTCAACTGTTCAGTCCTCGCCCGCACGGTATGACTATAAAGGTGCACTTTTTAACTTTTTACTAATGGACGACCGTGGTTTTATCCGCGTAGTTCCCGATGTCGTGGAATTATCAGGATACAAATGAGCCTTTATCACTCCTCATGGCTATCGTATAAAAATAATTTTACAAACCAAGCAGACAGACAAACAAAAAAAAATGTTGTTGAATACAGGATTATTTTGCAAAAAATGTATATTCTTTCTTGCTGTTGATATAAAACAGCCGATCGTAAATCCTGTACATTTTATGAAATATATATGTTTCAATTTTTTCTCCAAAAATTAAAAAAAAATTAATTGATATTGAATTTATAATATTTAATGGTAATTGGTTGGAATATGTTTAATGTCCGTAAAAGTTTTTTGTTTTCAAGCTATCGTATAGTGAGAAGGAAGTTTAGGTAAGACATTTTTGTGTTTCGTTATACTTGTTGTTGTGATACTGATACGTTTCTTTTATACGAAAAATTAAGAAATTAATTACAAAATTCATACAAGGTCATAAATTACTTTAATGTAATAAAATGTGTACATACGAGAATATGCAAATATGTGTATAAATTTAACAAATTAAAAGAAAAATAAACTGAATGCAATAAAATATTTGTTCTACTGTGTTTACTAGTACAAGATCATTGTCTTGTAAGACGTGCTTATGGTTTTATGGCAAAAGCTTTAAATAGTAAGACAGTGGATTATACACGAAAAGGAAGAGTTTGAGATTATGTTATTAAAAAAATTCATATTTCACAGAAATATATAAAATTACAAAAATCCAAAATGTCAGAGTATTTCAATACAATATTTAAGTTCTCAACTACACTAGTTCTTCGAGATATTCAACTTTTTTACTGGGTCCACTTGACGCCGCTTTACAACCGTTACATTTCTACTTGCTACCATAGTGCACATTGGTGGATTTTTGACAATGTTCCCCATATTTTTTCTATAGCACGTTTTATTAACCCACTAGTGCTCGAATGTCAAAAATGACAGCACATTTATTATTTTTTACAGGGGCGGACGTTTCAATTCAGCGATGCGCTACATCCGGGGCGGCATCACGCCTAAAGGATTCAGCGTCAACCAGTCGGTGGATCATCGGCCTAAGGCGCTGTTGGTGTCCGGCTTTGAGCCCGAGGAGCTGGAGTCGTTGCAGGCACACTTTGCGGTGAGGATTTTAGTTTTACTATTACTAACTAATTCAAATGGTCTTACTAACATAAGTGATACCTCTAGATTAGAATCAGTTGTGGAAGATTTTATCTGGTGTAAACCATAACTGTCCCACTTCTGATAAGTGTATTAATGCGATTATTGCAGCAATTCGGCGAGATCACCGGCAAGGAGGTGAACCTTTCGGTGCCTGAGCTGATAGTGCAGTACCGAGCGCGCGCGCACGCCGAGCAGGCGCTGCTGCGCGCGCGACACTACAACGACCGGACGCTCTCCGTGAGTCGAGCGGCATGCATGCACACACGTCTACAACTGGCATTATATGCGCTGCGCGCGCGCATCTACAACTTAGCACGCATGATCGCGCACACTATCGTTACACATCTACGACATACACGCATCTACGACTTAATAGTAACTAACACGCACACGGAATAGGGCATGTTACTCAATTTTTTTATTACTTTATTGATGACGTTCGCTGAAAATAAAATTAAAATCGGACAAATACATGCAAAGTTACAGAGACATAAATTCTTGGAGTAGAGTTCTTCGGTGCCTTTCTCGTTAAACGAAAGTTTTTTCTATTTGTTATTAAATAAAGTTTAAAAAATTATATAAAACTTCATGATTGTGATAATAAATGAATACCCAATTTCACGATTAAAGTATGTATACAACCAGCATGAAAGTAGTAGTATTAGTGGTAATATACGTGTTGGTCCACAGATAACGTGGGTGACGAACAACAAAGTGCTTAGCGCCGCGCCCGCGCACAACGGCGTCGCCAACAACTCCGCGCCCGACAACAAGGATGTGCAGGTACTTATTTTGCGTGGCTAAATAACTATAAGACTTACCACACATAGTCCTTAGTAAAACCGTAATGTATAGTTATCTAGGATTTTTGCACATCTAACGAAAGATGCATCGCGTGGTATCGGTATAACATTTTCTTACAACGTCTGTTCGGATTTTGTCAACGCATTATTTGTCGACGTAACGTCGGCAACGATTTTTATTGATGCTTGCTTTATATACTTGAATAGGCCTAACGTTTCGGAGGTAGTTTTGTACAGAGCGAAGTTTGTATGATGAAGTTTGATCTAATATACGAGACCACCTCGACCCATTTTCTGTCAGATTTAAAAATACCTCTAGTTACCATTAGTTTACGAGTGTTAAATTTTTATAAACTGAAGCAAGCCTTATCGTTTACTGTAGGTACATTAATATACTTTTTCTTTTTCTCATAGCTTTTAGTATATTGTACCATCTATTTATGTATAATTCAATAAAGTTGTTTAAATAAATAACCACTAGACCTACAAGGTCTTTCTGTGTGGCATCGATTATGCGGTCCTAGGTTCGGAATAATTCTGAGTTTTTCTACTCCTATGAAATTTTCAATTCTGTCCGAGCCCGGAAGTTGGTGTTAATACACCCCCGTGTCACGGAGAGAACGTTAAGCCGACCCTCCCGGTCACTACCATCATCTGACATTGATCGTTACTGAAATGAAACAATATCACCCCAAGCCCACCAACCCGCATTGAAGCAGCGTGGTCTACGCTTCATATCCCCTGCTATAAGGATAAAATGATGATGATATTAATAACAGTGAAAATGTTCAGCAGCCGCCGCAAGAGATCTCCGAGGACTCTCTTCTCCGCTTCGACGAGGAGGAGGAAGACGAGGAAGACCGCTCGTGGAGACGTTGACCCTTGGACCTCGCTGGCGACGCTGGCGACCAAGTCATTGCTGCTGCGAGGGCTGCCACCATAGGCTACTTTCAGATTAACATAACATATGCCATAAGCACTACTCGTTTAATTAATGTTATTACCTTAATCTATTTAGTAGCAAGAGTAGCGATAGATAGACAATTGCGGTCTTTAGGCATTTAGTGATACCTTAAACCTTGATTACTTCTACTAAAGGTGCCGGTTCGTAGCTGACCGCAGGCGACGTGTCGCAGCGACACTACTGGTTTGCATATATCTCTATGATATAAGATTTTTAGCGGACGTTACGTTGTTTAAAAATGAGTACACTAAAATTAAAGTGTCGCTGCGACACGTTTGCTGCGGTCGGCTACATACTCGCACCCTAATGCTCTTATTGGCTACTCGTTACATTGACTGTCGTTGGGTGTGTACATTATGAGGTTATTTATTATACAGCTACCTAACACATGTTGTGTTAGTAGTACAGTTTATTTGTTGCCTTCCATACCATGTTACAGTAATAAAAGTTCTTCGTAAATAATAAAATTTATCTTTGAAAATTAATAACAGTATGTAAATAATCGGTATTCGTGCCTAGAATTATAAAAGTTCGTGTTACTTTTGCTACTAAATGTTCTACTCGATTGTTTAACTGCCAAGCGTGCTACTTACCAGATCATAATAAGATTTATCACACGGAATAAGACTATTTTTACTTTATCAAACCTAAGATTTACTATGTAGAAATAATAATGACGCAGAACACTAAAACTGTAGAAAAATTTGGACGAATGTTAAACAATAATGTATCAAGTGTGTAATGTCCTTCTTTGGAATTATTAAACTATTGCATAAAGATTGAAAATGCTATGAGGGATATCAAATATGAATTCGCGAATGTAATATATTACAGCACTTTTCTTTCGTTTTATCCAAATTAACAAACTTTGACATCCGTAGTTGAAGACCTCACTCTACAGTGGCGCTACCTGGTGAGAGAAAAACGTTAGTCCGCATTCAGTTATTTAATCATTTACTGAAAATAATGATATTTACAAAATGCAATGAGGCTCATGCAACTGATGTGACATTTGCTACTGTTTCTGGAATGTAATTTAATCTTGATTATTAAAACTTTTAGTAGAATTTACGACATTGGCAATAAGTAGTACGTCGTAAATGCGCTAAAAACTAAGTAAAGGACTAGAAATAAAGAAATTATAACAAAACATTAAAGATTATTGTAACAGTTGAATATAAATTTTATACATTTTCATGTCAACTTTTGTTCTCGTAAAATTTGTTTTACCGTATTAAATAATAATTGTGTATCTCAAATTAATTGAATTAAAGCGATATACGCAAATAATTAAGAAGCTTCTCCTTTTTGGAAATTGGTTAAATATGTTGACAATGACAGGTAGCAACAATCAAAAAATCTATATATAATTTATAAATTACTGATTCAAAAGTTAAAACAAAACCATCCCTAAACTTAAGTTTAAAAACTAAAAAAAAACGGTTATCAAAATTTAGTAATTCACAAATGAAATTAAAATAATTCAAATCGCATAATACCTTAATCAGTAACAAACTAGTAAAGCAGATAGGTATGAATTTCAAAGTGACCTCATGGAAGCAATAATAGATATATATTATATACAAACCTACATAGCTATACCTAGTTTATACATGTATTGTGCGTGTGTACCGAGTACATACAGCAATTTACGCCAACAACAGTCTACGCGACAAACGTTATAATATTTTTTTTAAACTGGCATATTAGTTCATTCATATAATATAGGCAAATAGCAAATAGCATAAGCTCTCGCCCTCGCGGTATAGGGGTGTGCTGTATAGCGACAGAGGGCAGTAAGATAGGTGCGCCGGCAACAGATTAACTATACGCTGTTATCCCCTTCGATTTTTCCCACTCTAGCGTTGCTATGCGTCCGGATTAGTTAGACTTTAGGCCTTTTGTGTCCGGTAAAAAGGAAACGTGGCCGGCATTTGTTACTTTTTACATTTAACACACGAGTGAGTTAGTTAAAAATCTGATTTTATATCATACAATTATTTATGGCACTACATAATTGAGGATGGTAACATCCTCAATTATGTAGTGTCCGGCCAAACTGTCTGCCCGGCTATTCGTATTGGCGACCTGGCAACTATTTCTCCGCCACATTTGTCTCCCACCTTTAAATTTTATAGCTAAAATAAAACAGCAGGGTTATTTTATTTATTTAATTGACATTCATAATGTTTACATTCCTGAAAAATAGAAAATTAAATATCATGAGTTTTTTGAATTCGGTTGGAGTGGTTAGACGTCACCAAACTTAGGACACCTTTTCCTCTCACACGTCGACTTTCTCCTTTGCTTTATCGTGTGGCGTAATCCAAAAATAAATCTCCTGAATGAAAAATATAGAAAGTAAAATTTACTCAAATTTAAATAAATGTTAATTAAGAATACACTTTATTCTTGTCCATTTCTGTTGCTAAACCCCTGCATCGCGAGGGCGATGTGGATGCGATTTGCTAATGATTGATATAACATAGTACAAGAGCTAGACTGATATGTATCGTCGCATGCCCCGTGGAACGTTTACGTGTTGACGGTTTCATTCGTTCGCTTCAGCGTGGCTAGTTGTTCATTCATTTCTTATATATTATTGTATAGGGCTAAAGTATAAGTAGCAAATACGTATTAATTGAAAATTTTGAGTGAACTTGAATTTTAATACACCAAAATTACGTGATAATTAGTTGTATGAGATTTGTAAATTAATTTTTTTAATTATTTTAATAAAATAAATAGTAGGTGGTCAAAACCCCAGATACTTTTTTATCTAAAGTGTCTCCATTATACATTCTGATTGAATTTTTACCAAAAACCACTGGTGTTACTTCCAGTATATTACTGCCAGAATTTGCCGTTTGTATTGAAAAGAAACATGCATAAATTTGCTGAAGTCATCGATGTACGATGGTTAACAATAATTATACATTATTTAAACTCTTCCCTAATATAAAAATACGCATTTAAATAATTTTAAATACTTCGCACGTCTGAATTTGTTTATGAATTTAGGAGATGATGGAATAAATGACTTACATACATATATATGAAAGCAATAAACTTTTAAGGCAGTCGTGTCTCAGTACAAAATTAGTTGCCGGTATCATAAAATACTTTAAAAAAAGGTAAAACTAAACTGGTTATGGGCAGTTATCATCACAACTCATGCTATTGTAACATTAATTAAGAAGTAGGCAGGACTTTACGCCTGTGTGGAATACACGCTACTTGGCAATAAATACACGATTGTGTATGTTGAAATATTGTTTTATAGTTTTTAATTATTTGTATATATTATATGAGCAATAAAGTGGACTTTGTTACGTTTATAAATTGATTATTTGAAAAAAATACAAGGTTACTAAAGACAGACTTACTCATGACTTATACAGACTTTCACAAAACCTTTTTGATTATTGTTACAATTCATACGTTTATATTTACATTTTTTTCAAATTATTCAGTAAATATAAATCCACTTTATTCTCAAGAACTTCGTTTTAAATGTTTTTCGTTATTTTTTTGTCGTGTGTGATTTTATAATAGAATACATCTTATGGATAGTAATAGATTTTTTTCTTTATATAGATTTGTATAATAGATATATATTAATGTGAACATTGGGTAAACACAACTGCACTAAAAATATTTTATTTTATTACAAGTATATTAATATGACCCGTCCCGCGCTCATATTCATAGTGTATTATTATAGTAATTCACATTTCAAAATTTGAATTGGATTGACCACATGTAAAAATTAAAAAAAATACTCATATACCCGCATTGCATTTAATTGCTCTTTGATTAACAATTTAATTAATTAGTTGATTAAAAATTAATTATTATTTGCAACACCATTTTGTGTTATAATTTTATAATGGACTATATTATAACATATAAAACGACCAACATCGTGGCCAAGTGCGGAAAAAGCAACAGAAAGTATTGTTCCATCCCGTCGTCTAAAGTTCTATGTTATAATAAATGAAAAAAAGTTTTAGAAATTTAATTATTTATAACGAAAATCTTTACTTCGTAAAAACTTATTTTTTGTTTTTTTCATTTCCATATATTATTATAATTCAGTTATGTGCATTTGCAACTGCATGTACTGCATCCAAAATGCATTTGTACATTTATATTCTAAACAAAATGTTTTCGCAAACTTAATTACTGGAAGGAAATAAATCCTGTATTCTTCGGTTTCTGATTTGATTATAAATGTATGGTAAATAATTTTCCACGAAGTTTTGAACATTACTGTGACAGTTTATTTGTGGAAAATGATGTATTGGCAAATTATAGTTTAAAAATACCCTCAAGTTTCGTATTTTGCAGTTTTCAGTACCCAATTGTATATAGTTTTGCTTGTTCTTTGTTTTATAGTTAAGATTTATATATTCATAATTAGATTGTAATTAGCTTCATATGTTGCTGACTTAGGTTAAAAACTATTGTAAAACTTTATGTTGATGATGAAAAAAAGAAATAACACCTATACCGCCAAAAAAATGCAATATGGCGTCCAAAAAATATTTTTCGACAAAGTCAGTGCATATATTTTTAATGGCGGTTGCTTGTTTGACAATAGTTGTAACACAAGAAAAGAGTGGCTTGTGGTTTAATTTGTTTTCTTTTGTAAAAAAAATGGCTGTTGATAAAAAAAATGCGACCGCCAAAATAAATCTGTCCAAGGTTTATCTCAGCGAAACGTCTACCGGCAGCTTCGCCTGCCTTTTATTTTCAGCAAATCAATTCTAAAGAAGAAAGCAACTATGAATGCGCCACAAAAATAGAAGACTGAAAGGATTCACAGAAGACAGTTTCTATGGTCTGCGTTGAAGAGAAAATAAAAACGTTTTCTTATTTTATTTTCACCCCCTTAACCCAAGAGGTTCTTCAATGCGCGTTGGCGGGCTTGGGATGATAATGTTTCATTAACTATCCGTGACCGGGACCGGGCTTTACTTGCTCTTCGAATCATAGTTTTACTAAAAATTTCTTAGAAGAAAAATTCAGAATTATTCCGCAACCCGAACCAGGATTCGAATATAGGCCCTTGAAATTCAGTCCTATAGATTAATCATTAGACCAGCGATGCGGTCGCCATATAGAGGCGAAAGCGAAAGAACAAAATATAAGCTCTGTAGCCCTTACACAACGAAAGCGATATTTTCGATTGCACGCAATTGGACGATGGTATGTTTTCTCTACACTAAACTCGATACATTATCTCCTCGGGTGCATCCATCAATCACCACCAGGTGCCTTTCTCAAAACGAAGTTTGGCAGTCAGGTGGAGAAAATTCTTCCGATGCTGCTTTAAGCTTCGTGTAGCTATGCTTGGTCCACTCCTTTATATCATCAATCATTTTCTCCGCTGTCTCCCTGGAGCGCGTTTTCCTGGTATCTGGCCTTCTAGGAAACCTTGGGAATTCATAGAAGGAACGCAACTTTTCTTTTTATTATTGCTGTCCATTGACATATTAATAGTTAGTACTATGGACTTCGGGTGTAATGCAAAATTCACCACTAAAGTGTCTTGAGATATCTTATATATACTAGAATGCGTTTGGACTGGATGTATGTACAACATAAATGGTGTGGAGTAGGTAGCTTTGAATTTTTTTTTGGCATCTTTAAGTTATATATTATATTCACAGCTTTAAATGTATCAGTGACTTCTATATGCTGGGATAAATCTAGTACCAACAAATATATTTTTTTACTACAATAGCGTTAGGTTACTTCCAAATTTTGAGAAATCTTTTTCACGTTTTAGCTCTCTTTTAGTTCGGACACTTTTTAGCGCTGACCCGAAGTCCATAGTATTAATATGTCAATGTTACTGTCATCAACTCTAGTTTACACTTAGCTCGTTCGAGTTCGCATTTGGTACTAAGTCCCTCCATGAAATTTTGAGCATTTTCTTAGGCTCCACATCACAAATGTTTGGAGCCGACAACAACACTCCTTTAGGACCCATATCTGATGTGAAATGTGGACTTAATTATAAAATTTAGTTACAGCAGCGACCTCCAAAGCACGTAGATAAATTTTGTGAAGGGAAGTCATCAATCACATTTATTTGCCATAGTTAAAATAAAAAATAAAACGAAGTAAATAAAACTTTTTAACAAAAAATCGAACCGACTCAAAACGCACTAAAAAGTAAAAAATAACTGTGCATTCATTTAGTTGCTTTAATTTACTTAAGCAATTAAAACAAAAAAATATACGTGTCGAATTGAGAACCTCCTCCGTTTTTTTCGTCGCTTAAAAATAATTTCGTCATTTAGTTATTTTAATTTACTTCACCATATCTATAAACTCGGTGCAATCCTAGTTTAGGTAAAATCTTTAAAGTAAAAAGCTCAGGTTAAAGTAAAAGGTTTCAAGTCCAATTACAAGGTAACCCCTAATGATATAGCACTTTATTACCACTTTACTTAAATGTAAAGTTCTCATTGAGACAAATTAATTAAGCCCAATCACAAGGTGGCTGCTGTATACCGTTCAGGAGTGACCTTCGTGTTTATTTATACATTAAAGTTTCACAGCCCCGAGGGGTCCCCTGGCAACCGTCAGGCAAATAATGACAGCTGTCATTATAGCTCCGTCGCTACCCGGGTAGCCGCGGGCCTCAACAATGTCAGGCCCACAGGGGTTAACCTCACACTGCCTGAACCCTGGGGCCCCAACGCGGACGGGGAGGTTATAGTCCACACCGACTTCGAATGAACCAACTTTATGAAGACGTAAGATTCTTGCTATCTTTTGCGGCGCTATTTTGTGTATAAATATTTATACCCACCGTCCGTACCTCGGCCCCTGGTGCCCGACCCCACGGGTACCTTGACCCCCCCGTCCGTCCGTCCGTGTATAATATGTATCTGTAAACAGTTGACCCTTAACTGTCTTTCGTTTTCATTATCAGACCCCTAATAACAGTCACATTCTATCAAGGTAAAAAGTTCTCATCAATGCAAATTAATCAAGCCCAGTTAAAAGTTAGCTACTGTAGACCTCCCTTAACTGTCCTTCGTCTTCATCACTAGACATCTAATGACAGTTACAGCCCATCTGCATGTAAAGTTCTCATCGAGACAAATTTTTCAAGCCCAAACACAAGGTAACTGCAGTAAATCGTTGAGGAGTTCCCTCATCTGTATTTCGGCTCCAACATCACCAGACACCAGATTAAATTTTAGTGCTTTAAAATATTTAACGGTAAAATTTACAAAGGTATTACTTTGTCCCTCCAATTTTTTAAAGTTGCCCTCGATTTCTCCGGGTTCCCATCATCAGAACTTTCTACTTCTACACACACACTACACTTACGACTTCTTAGATATGGTTAAGTAATTTCAAGTAACTAAATGACGCAATTATTTTTTACTTTCAGTGTTTTATTTTTACTGAAAAAAAATTATTATTCTACGTTTGGTTTTGAGTGATAACGTAGATGCGCACAAAGCGATCCTTCGGTGGCGAAGTCGGAAAAATCGATCAGTTTTGTCTCACCGCAATAGCGAGAGAGAGCGACATTTTCCATTTCGTGCAATTGTGCTGCGATATATAACTCTTATGTTAATCTTAAAATTAAAAAATGGGAAAATTAAACTACAGGAAATTCTAATAAAAATATTTATTTATATTTCAATATTTCCTATAGTGTATCACAATATGGTGAGGAGTAACTAAAAATAGGCTCTTCGTGTCATTGAAACTGATCATTAATGAACTTGTTCCGTACATTTTTATTATACCTCCGTAATAAAATCTCAAATCAAAACAACAACTGATTGAATTAATATATATCAGCCATTCTTGTTATGATGAACAAAGTTAATGTTCAGAAAATTCCACTTGAAAGGATAATTGTATATAACATCCAGACACATTTACACTCAACATGTGACAACATAGAAATTCTATGAAGCAAATAACGTGACTCGTTACGTTAATGACAACTAGAAATGTTATTCTTGTCCAAAAAAAATGGACTTTAGCCGTGTCTGAGACATTTATTATAGATAGTAGATAATTTCTTTCTAGAAAATTGAATAAATTTTTTATTGTACATATTCCTGGACAATACCGAAGATAATTTACAAACCGTAATTAATTTTTCATCCTTACATATACTGAATAGATATTAAAAGCTTAGTAATAAAATCGATCATTTCTCATACTTTCCACATTTTTTTTTCCTAAAAGTATCAAAAATGTCAGTTCCTCGGGGCCCCCTGAAGATGGGGACCCTAGGGCACGTGCCTCTTGTGCCCTTATGGTAAAAACGACACTGGATAGGTAATTTTTACAAATTACTTACTTGAAATTCTCAAGCAACTCATCTGTCATAGAATCAATAACATATGAATGTATAACAATGAACCAATTATGTATAAAAGTAAAGGCTGACTGCGGTCCATAGTATGGAGCAGTACAATTAATTAGGTAATTCCTCTTGTCCATGACGTTCTGGTAAGGCTATACCTAAGTACTTTGTTACAATTTAATATTAATGTATGAACGGACTGTACTAGTGATGCCCGCATTCCAGGCAGGGGTATATAAAAATAAACATTTTCTACAATGGCTAATGTAAATCACAAACGTTCGAGATATTTCTAGTTATTAAGTAAAAACTGTAAAAATGTTATAAAATGGCAATTAATTTCTTCTTGAATAGCAATTAAATAAGTCGTAACTAATATCTATTTTTATAAAATAAATACAAATACAAATAATAAAATAAAATTCGGATTTAAAATCTTAAGCAGAGTACAATACTGGTAATAAACTCTTAACGTACTTAGCTACGAGTACACTAGTTTTAAATTCTAAATTAAGTTAGGCAGTTTAATTACTATAATATTTTAATTAATTAAAATAGATAATATAATAATAAGGCATTGCTATGTCCGCATAGACGAATTGTCTACAAATTAATAAAAATCGATTTGAGATAATTCCAAGCATATAGGTTTAAATCACATTTTAATTTTTCATTTAATTGAAGAGTGTCTGTGGCCACACTCTAATTTTCTAATCGTGCCAACATAAAAAATTCTCCCAATTTGGCTTATTTGAATAGGTGATTGCCGATCTTTACCAATCCCAACGAGAGAAATTTCAAACCAAAAAAGATCTTTATAACTTTTTTTATCACCATTTTAAGGATAATGAAGCAGTGATACATCCTTAGCTCAGTTTGAATTGAATGAAAACACATACTATTCTATACGTCGGAACAATAGTTCAAGTATTTTTGAAGTAGTACCCTGCGTAAAGCTACTTTGATTATACGAGTAAAATTTCCTATTAAATATAATACTTAGTATTTCGGTCTAAATAAATTATTACCTTTTTAATGTCGAATTCAGAGTCTATGTTTCCAGTTTAAATTTTAAAATCTACAACATAGAAGCTTAAGATCGATTTTACTTTGACATTTATAAATAACGTCCATCTAATTAAAAAAAATTAAGATATAGAAAATAGTTCAGTAATAAATATAGCGTTGTTATATATACTATTAAAAATTAAATTAACAGTTGATAACGTAAACAGCACCATTAGTTTTGACAGCAGAGGTAATAAATGAAAAATCACTTAAATCATTATCTTGATTTGTAAGGAATGTTAATACGAAATACCAGGTAGAGTTTTGTTATATTATAACATAATGCAACATCGTATTTATATATAACAGTATCTATACTAAAGCCAAACTCGATTGATAATGCTTGTCAACAAACAAATTAAAAATGAAGGTAGGAATCACTAGTCATTTTACACCTATTTTTTTAATTAACCAGTTAATGACGAATTCATAACAATAAATTAGATTAGCAAGTTTAAAACTAATTAATATATTCAATATCTTTTAAATCAGATTTTTTTAAAATAACGAAACATAATTTTAAATTTATTAGGCATAATGTGTTGCATTTTCTACCTACATTTTAAATTTGTTTGTTGACAAGCATTCTCAATCGAGTTTGGCTTTAGTATAGTATTGTAACACCATACAGGTTTAACACTATCAAGTAAATAGGTACTGAATCAAAATCAAAGATGAATGTATATTCTTCACAATGTATTACCAAAGTATAAAAGTAACAATCATTATATATTTTTACTAACGTTACTTATAATAACCGGTATAAAGTTGGCAGTCATAACGTTTATCGGAATTTTAAAATAAGATTCCGGTAGTTTTTTTTAATTTTGAATGAACAAAGTAAAATTATAGTATATTTTTAGTACAGATTTGGTAAAAAAAGCACCGTACACAGTATAACATTACAAAATACATCATTAAAGTCAAGTTAATAAGTTACAGGAACGATTGCTGTTGATACAGCATTTCTAGCACCACTTTGATAAATGGAATTATAAATAATGGATCTACGAACAGATTTATGTTACAATATTATATAATACTTCGGAGTTCTACCTAAATATTACTTCCATTTTTAGGTTGTATATTAATTTTACTAAAATTTTCTAAACCCTACTTTAACAAATAATTACTTACTGACTTTATTGTAAAGCAGGATATATTTTTAAGTAATAACAATAATTGCAATGATCACAATGTGGCTGAATCTAGTCGCATTAATTTTTCCCCCATATAATGTGCATAATTCAATTATTCAATAATGTTACCAAAAGTTAACCATTACATTACATATCGTATATGTACAATATAGTTGAGATATCTCAGTTGTAATGTCGGAAATATAAATTATAGCACTAAATTCCCTTTAGAATCGCGTCAAAGCAAAGAGGCGTAGAGGCTACGTACTATTTGTTGAGGTTATTAGAATGATGTTTCACGAGAAATATATAAGGGAAAAATTAACTCAATATAATTCCGCGGCCTAATATACTTTATCATTAATCACAAATTTGATTAAATGCATATATTTGAACATACTGTTTTCTCCTACAATAAGTACCCTTTATTAAGTAGTTAATTTATTTGCTAAGTACATCAAGTTTAAGTAGAAAAGGTTCTTTAAGTATCATTTTTGGATGTAAGGCAAGTAGGTTAATTGACAGTTACCATTTAATAATCTGCAGTCGTTCTTCTTAGTGCCTTGAATTCTGTTTAGGAATTTTTCTTCTCTAACCACTTTTTGTAACTCTGAAAAAGAAATTAAAATATTATTTGGTTTTGTGCGGTAGACATAAAAGATGCGGTTTCGACTTATTTTTGAATCTTAGACATGTAAAGGCATATAATATTAGCAACATGGAGAGTACGGTAGCCACTTAAATTACTCTTTCAGGCGTTCGCAACGAAAGTGAAAGCGATATTTTGCCTTCCAACGACAATTTTTTTCTACACGAGATATCTTTTGTATAAAAATGAAATTTTCCGCAAATATTTAGGGTCCGGCATAATGATTCAAAGTTTCGTTGGTAGTGGTGGGGTACCGCGTTCGAACTGCAGCACCCTGTAACCTGTCACCTACAGTATCAGTAAAAGTATTATAATTACCTGTTCCGCCATCTGGTAGAGCATGGCGGCGGTGCCGGCTCCAGTCTGTTCCACCAACGTCTTGAAGATGCCGCCCTCCGGCTCGCTCACCTCCGACCTGCGGGAACATCGTGTATTATCTACTGTTGTACATTGAACAGTCAATGTCCCCTGAGGACGCTTAGATTACGGAGTAAAGCATGCTGTTACATTCCGATTTACGTTACAGAACTGTATTACATGTCTAGATATAGTACACCTCGATGTACATTTATATCTCTAGCTGTATTTGCCTATGTAGTACTAACTTTGCCTGCGATTCTACCCCCGTAGTTCTTGTACCCGTTAAGACATCGGGGGAATTATATTTTTATACCGATAGATATACCTAATAGCCTATGTTTTAATCCAGGGTGTAATCTGTTTTAGACCAAATTCAGGACATTTTAAAAAATGGCCAGGTCAAGAGTACCCTAAACCGACGATCTTGTATGAAAGGATTAATGAGAGTGGAAGAAGCTAAGGAAGTATGCAAGGACCGTGGCAAATGGAGGGATGTAGTCTCTGCCTACCCCTATGGGAACGAGGCGTGATGCTATGTATGTATGTATGTATGTAATCTGTTTACATTCCAAACAGTTGGTTCGTAAGTTGGGGCGTGAAAGAATAACAAGAATCCATCACACATGGACATTATAATTGGTAAGGATATTGTTAGTTAAAATATCATCGCGTCCAGATCTGTGAATAAGACAGAATGAGTCGTTCTGGGTATTAGCCGGATTGCTGTCCAGTCTTCGGATCTAGTTCCTAGTCCGCTAGTGTGGCATTCAGCGGCTTAGCCGAGCCGCTAGACTAATCATATAAGGAATCAAAATAACCTTATGGAAATCTTGCGAGTTCGTGTCAGTAAAGAAATAGACAAATACTTTTTAAATATTTTTTTATAATTTTCTCTCATTTATTTCAAATATTTTTTAAGGAAGTATTAATGTTTGTTTAAAACATATAACTTAAATATGTTCGAAATATTTTAGTAAAGTTCTGCTTTTATTTCATACTTATCTTTGTACCTTACCTGTTAGAGTAAGTCCTGACTCGGTCGCGCGACACGACGAGCGTCTCTGAGGGCTCGTCGAGGCGCTCGGGCGCGCTCTCGTACGCGAAGTTCTCCGGGATAGCAAGCGGCGCCTGGGACAGTACCGTTATTATAAAACTATTAAGCTCCAATAGCCCTCAACAGTTCAGAGGTTCGTACTGAAAAGTCGTGGGTTCAATGCCCACTTATTACTACTACTATTGTAGTACAACACTCAACATCAATATACTCTTAAGGACTTTCATTTGGTTTGTGAGAAAAAGATATATGCACTAATTAAATCCAAAAATAAACTCTTAACTTAAGCTAATATATTAATTTTCAAACACGTAATTAGTCGGTTAATAGTACCTGAGTTTTGGTAAGTATGGGTCGCCTAGACTGCGCCTCTGTCTTCGTCTGCTGGCTCGTTTGTGTAAGGAGCTCGAAGGGGTGGCCAGACTCCACCACACGACCCCTGAAAAGATAGTAATCGTGAATGTTTTCCATTTAAAACTACCTAGTTGAATCATCTGCTTTTATTACAGCGTGCTTTTTATTTCAATTTACTCTTTAACTAACGCTGAATTAACTAAAATGATTCATCTTGGTTATTTAACTATTCCTGGTTATTTAAATCTCTTTATGAAAATTCTAGTGCTTGTGTCAGAATAAATGGGGCATATACTGAGTGGTTCCCAGTGGAGCCAGCGGTACGACAGGGATGTGTAGCGTCGCCATGGCTGTTTAACTTATTAATGGACAACTGCTTGACAGATTTGTATTTGGTTTAAGAATGAACGAGTTACTCATCAAATGTCTTCTCTATGCCGACGATCAAGTATTACTTGCATCGTCTGCTAATAAGTTACAGAAAGTGGTAACTATTATGAATGTAGCTCTGAAAAGGAAAGGAATGAAAGTGAATGTTAGCAAAACGAAAGTAATGGTTTTTGAAAGAGATGAATATGTGACAGATTGTAATATTGTGATAGATGGTGAAAAAGTGGAAGAAGTAAAAGAGTTTGTATACCTGGGTAGTAAATTTACAAAAGATGGAATGTGTGAGAGTGATATTGAAAGAAGAGTGAATGCTAGGAACATGGTGAATGGTGCTCTGTATGCATTTATGAACAGCCAGAAAGTGTCCCAAAAGGCAAGGCTGTGCATAGAGGTGTGTTGGTGCCCACACTTATGTATGGTAGTGAAAGTTGGGTATGGCAGAAGATGCACAAAAGTAAAATAAATGCAGTAGAGATGAGAGCATTGAGGAGTATGTGTGGGTTAAAACTGTGTGATAGAGTTAAAAATAGTATGATAAGAGAAAAGTGTGGTGTAAAAGAAGATGTAGTGACTAAAATTGAGAAAGGGATGCTTAGATGGTTTGGACATGTAGAGAGAATGGATGAAAGAAGATTAACAAAAGAGATTTACAAAGCGAGGGTGAATGGAAATGTTGGAAGGGGAAGGCATAGGCGAATGTTCCTGGACCAAATTCAGGACATTTTTAATAATGGCCAGATCAAGAGTACCCTAAACCGACGAACTTGTATGAAAGGATTAATGAGAGTGGAAGAAGCTTAGGAAGTATGCAAGGACCGTGGCAAATGGAGGGATATGGTCTCTGCCTACCCCGATGGGAACAAGGCGTGATGTTATGTATGTATGTATTTAACTATTCAACATTAGATACTGACTTGTCCATGACGATGACCCTGTCGTAGTCCATGACGGTGTTGAGTCGGTGCGCGATGGTCAGCACGGTGGACTCTGCGAACTTGGTGCGGATCGTCGTCTGGATGTGCTTGTCCGTCCTGGAACAAACAGCCATATAACACTTGACCCTGCTGTGGATAGTTGATCATAGCATGATGCCCACGCACTAGACTAAACCAAGAAATAGCAGTTCAGCAAAAGGGGACTACATACATTGTAGGGTTTCGCCTGTTTGACTAGACCTATAGAAAAAGGATTTCAAGCAGCGGTAAACTTATGAAAACTCGCGTGTGTGATAAATATATGAAATAAAAAAAAATCAAGGTCACTCACTCAGTGTCAACGTTGGCGGTGGCCTCGTCCAGTATGAGCACGGCTCTGCGCGCCAGCGCCGCGCGCGCCAAGCACAGCAGCTGGCGCTGGCCGCTGGACAGGTTGCCGCCGCCGTCACCCACCTTGGACGACAGCCCCCCTGGCAGCGTGCTCACCAACTCGTCGAGTTCCACCTGACAACCAAGAAACAACAACGTTACCTTAAATAATAAAAAACATTTGTACTTCTAATCTACAATGTCATTATTAAGGTTATGGACAACTTCCATGACCTTAATAACGAGCTTTTTCCTACCACCTACACAAACTGAAGATACCCAAATCTTCAAGTCGAGAGTAAATAAGCATCTTCTAGGCAAGCGCGTGATTGCAGTCAAGCGCTTTTTATGTTATAAAAAAAATCGAAAATGTAAAAAATGTCATATTAATGAGCAACCTTACAATCCAATTGTAATAAATTGAGTGCTAGTAGAGCTTCGCAGGATTCTGTAAACTATTTTCTCACTCTCGTTATAATTCTTGACCTTACGAAAGCATTTGATATTGTTTTTATACCTCTTTTGCTCTTAAAGCCTAGGAATACGTAGAACGCTTCCACATGACGTAATGAATATTTAACTATAGAAGTCAAACAGTAATTTTGAATCGCCAAAGCAATCCACTTACACACAGCGTACCTCAAGGTAGTACGCTGGGCCCTACACTCTTCTTGCCCTCCTGCTCGTGGCTTGATACGCCCAGGTACCAGTCGCTCGCTCACCTCGTGCAGTGCGGCATGGAGCTGCGCGTCGCTGTACTTCTGCTCGGGATCGAGATTGTCGCGCAGCGTGGCGGCGAACAGCGCAGGTCTCTGTGGCAGAGCACACAGCCGCGCGCGCCACCGCCGCAGCCCAGCCTGCTCCGCGCTCACGCCGTCCACCGTCACCTTGCCCGAGATCTTGCTGAGCCTGGCATATTATTATATTAAATTATATTTAATAATTAGCTTGAGACTTTTTTATTCAGGAGATTTTTGTGTGTACAAATTTGCACTTTCTGTTAGGTACCAAACTCATATAATAGGCATCAGGCGCAGGCGCAGGTCGCAGGCTTTACGTTCTCTTTGAAAGTCTGGAAATAATGACTTACACAAACCAACTCCAGTTTGCCTCTTTGTCATTTTTTCTTTTAATTTGTTTTTGAAATCAGGTGGAAATTTGTCTTCGGTCAGGTGGAAACAAAGTAATCCTTTGTTAGTACCCAATTTTCAAGAGCATTTCACATAAAAAAATACCTGAATAGAGCTGCAATGAGGGAGCTCTTCCCAGCACCCGTTCTGCCCACCACTGCGACCTTCTCCCCTGGTCGGATGGTGAGGTTCACTCCCCTTATCGCGTACGCGGGCTCCTCTAGTTTGATACCAGACTCTGATTTTGGCTCTTCCTTTTTGGGTTGTTTTTCATACTCTAGGGATACATCTTCGAAGATGATTTCACCTGGATAATTAAAAAGATTAAAATTTTTAACTTCTTTTTGTATAATTGAAAAAGAAGTCACTTTCGAGTATCAGAATTTATTCACAGATTTGCAAACAGAAATGACATAAGACGCATCTGTACTTTTATAAATATTATCAGACTACTCTAGGAACGTTTTATTTGCTGTCAAAAGTGTAAGATGCGGGGATGCGAAAACACAAATCAATTAAAAAAAATTGGTTGTCTGTAAAGTCGGTTTACTGACGATAGTTGAACGTGACAACGTCTTAAAAAAATACTGATGAAATGTTCAAAGAAAAATTTGTAATTTTGTGAAAAAAATAAAACATGTAAATGTACTATTGTATAGCAGCTGTCCACGCAGACGCATCACCCACTTAAGTAGGAGAGAGGCGGATGTCGAACGCTGCCAAACGCAAACATCATCTTTGGCGCCGTTCCAGCTCTCGCTTGCACTTCAAGCCTTACATGGAACGCCTCAAAGCGAGGTAACGCCGCATGAGTCATGTTTTTTCGTGCGTGCAGCCGACTCTATCGAATTATAAGACGTTGTCACGTCAAAAATTAGCTTGTTAGAACATTAATTTAAAACAATGTATACCTTGATTTGGCCAGGTTTCAAAATCTAGTTTAGGATGTGCAGCTTTCAGTGCCTTCATGTCTGGCTCTACAGGTTTTTCCGGAGGTAGATTTGTGTATTCCAAAATTCTCTCCACCTGTTTAAAAATATAAGTTCCTAAAGCATGTTCTTTACTGCCTGTTTGACCCATAAAAGCGTTTAAGGTCAAGCAGGTAAGCTGCAGCTTAAAAAACTAATGTCTTTGTGCTTGATGTACACTCACCGAAGTCATCTGGTTCTCCACTTCAGCAGTCTGACGCATGCCGTACTGACACATGCCCACCAGTCCGATGACCTGTGTGATCGCGAGACCGACATTGCCACCCATTGAATCTGAAAGAAAACACTAACATTAAGATGTTACTGCAAAGATCATGGGACCCTCCATACTGTTTCTAGAGTAAACCAAAAAGTAAACTTCTACATGTCTACACTGCAAACAGCAGTCATCTTTTTCTGATTGAGTATATCCTGGAAATACAATATATTTTTGCAGAACTTAGTTCTGCCAAAGTTTAGCCCAGGATTAGATTAACGATGTATCTTTCTCTTCTCAATCAGGGAGTCTTCATTCAGACTCGACCCTCGGCTTATCGTTACGTTGAATTCGACGGCGTTATTGGGCTAATTGAAATCAGCCTCAATGCCTTCGTTACCATTGCTGAAATGTACGTCCGTAAGAATCGGGAAACTGTAAGAAATTCAATCTCCACGTCTCCACAGATGTCACACATTTATGCGCCGTTTAAAATGTTATAACCTTGTCCGACGAAGAGGAAGAAGCTGAAGGTGACGGTGGCGAGGTACAGACAGCACACCATGTCCATCCAGAAGCCGAACGCGCGGTTCGTGCTCAGCACGAGGCTCCACGCCGAGCTGTGCAGATCCTGCAGCTTGTCGAACTCCTGCGCCAGCGTGCGCTGCTGCTCGCGCGCCGAGCGGATCGTGCTCAACCCAGACACCGTCGCCGCCGCGTGGTTGAGGCTCTGACTTCGAGCTGTAGGTTTTTTAAATAAAATAAAAGTTCTTGTAAAATGAGTTTTGACAGCTCAGACAGATTTTTAGGTGTGGTAGGCGTGAAGTGGCCCTATAGTGAAGCGAACTAAACGGTGGTTGAGAAGTCATGTATTAAAGTGTAGATTAAGGATCTTAAAGCTCAGAATTTCAAACGTATTTAAAAAAAAGTTATTCTCTCAACGTATCCCCAAAAAGACCGCTTTTTGGGGATACGTTGAGAGCATAACTTTTTTTAAATAAATGTTTTCTTTAATGATGTGTATAGTAACCGTACTATACACATCATTAAAGATAACATTTCAATATTATAATAAATCATTTTAAAATTAATTAAAACGTAAATGTAAAAGACACATTTTTCAGAAAAAATAAAAACAGTAATCTCACCAATCGCCTCAATCCGTTTGAGCTCCCGGCTGGTGCTCAGAAAGATCAGCCGCAGCAGATGCAGCATGAAGGCCACCACCGCAGTGGGCAGCAGCAGCCACCAGTTCACCAGACACACCACCACGAGAATCGCTATCACTTCTAGAAAGAACTGGAAGCACAACATAAGATACTGTATTGCTATAATTTCAACGCAGTAAGCATAAATATCCTCACATGATTTAAGTCGAAAAAACTTTGAAGTTACTAATCACGAATAATTTTAGTACTTTTAAGAGGAAAAAATCTTTTTTCATTTAATTTAACCATCTGAAAAATTTGAAGAACAATAAATAGTGATTTTTTGTTTAATTTTAGTATAGTTACAAATTCAAACGTTTTGGGATTCCTAAAAATATAGCGAATTTTACAGAGTTTGCACCCTAAAATCACATTTACATTAACAATTATACTGAATCTCAAAAATAAAGACTTACTCCGAGACAATCAACGAGCGCAACCGGGAGCAGTGTGTCCACCTGCCCCATGTCCTTGGAAAATCTGTTGAGGATACGCCCTGACGGGTTGTGGTGGAAGAACCACATCGGAGCGTTGGTCACCCCTCTGTTGAAGATTGACAAACATCAGAAAGGTCAGAAGAGGTGGATATCATATAGGGTACTACT
The DNA here is from genome assembly GCA_034621355.1 of Mycalesis mineus. Classification (NCBI taxonomy): domain Eukaryota; kingdom Metazoa; phylum Arthropoda; class Insecta; order Lepidoptera; family Nymphalidae; genus Mycalesis; species Mycalesis mineus. Next base: position 1,009,946 of record CM067888.1, read on the forward strand.
CGTATGTAAGGGCCCCTTCAGGTAGGTTAGCTGCCGAACTAATTTTTCAACCGCTAAGCATCTATATGATAAGCAGATGACCATAAATAATGGTTAGTAGATAGCCCCCTGTTGCGGCTTATCCTTGATGGAGGTAGTAAGCTTATATCTTTAAGGTAAAATCATAAGACCGCATAACTTGTACACGAGAAGTGAATTTTCGAAGTGGCATACAGTCCATCCTAAATCTATTATTATAATATATCTATATGTATGTTAGGAGGAAACGGTTGCACTATTATGTATATATCACCTGAACATAGAGTCGTGGAAGACGGTGGAGGCTTTGATGCACGTGTTGTAGAACACCAGCAGCTTGTTCCACGTGAAGAACATGCAGATGACGATGAGCGCCGCGTAGATGTACACGCACTGCTCGCGCGTCAGGTGGAAGCGGTTGCTGGGCAGCTCTTGCAAGAGCACTATTATGTATATATCACCTGAACATAGAGTCGTGGAAGACGGTGGAGGCTTTGATGCACGTGTTGTAGAACACCAGCAGCTTGTTCCACGTGAAGAACATGCAGATGACGATGAGCGCCGCGTAGATGTACACGCACTGCTCGCGCGTCAGGTGGAAGCGGTTGCTGGGCAGCTCTTGCAAGAGCACTATTATGTATATATCACCTGAACATAGAGTCGTGGAAGACGGTGGAGGCTTTGATGCACGTGTTGTAGAACACCAGCAGCTTGTTCCACGTGAAGAACATGCAGATGACGATGAGCGCCGCGTAGATGTACACGCACTGCTCGCGCGTCAGGTGGAAGCGGTTGCTGGGCAGCTCTTGCAAGAGCACTATTATGTATATATCACCTGAACATAGAGTCGTGGAAGACGGTGGAGGCTTTGATGCACGTGTTGTAGAACACCAGCAGCTTGTTCCACGTGAAGAACATGCAGATGACGATGAGCGCCGCGTAGATGTACACGCACTGCTCGCGCGTCAGGTGGAAGCGGTTGCTGGGCAGCTCTTGGAAAAGCACTACAATAGAAATCGAATTAATAAAAAGTTGTAATTATACATATATAGGCAGAGGACAAATTGTCGCGTATTTTAGAATTCTTGGACATTTGGTATTTGTTAACTGTAAAAGTATTGTTAAAATGATTTATTTAGATCCGTTGAGTACGTTCAGGACATGCGCGTAGGTACCCACGCACGCACGCACACATGCAGTCATACACGCACGAATGTATACACGTAGACACGTACGCACTCATAGACGCACTCAGTATTACAACTGTTCTTATATAATGTAATTAATACTTACATGGTGTGGTATCGTTGGTGGACGCATTCTTTCGCTCGATCAGATGAGCGCTGTTTGCTTCTTCTAGATTAACCCTAAAAACAGTTTTAGTTAAGTTTAACACAATAGCATGTCTGCTTTAATACGATTTTGCATACGTTAGGCATGTTACTTTAAGTTATTGATGTTATGTAAGTAAAATTATGTAAAAATCACTAGCAGACTTAATAAATAAATAAAATAAATAGCATTGCGTGCATAATCGCTGAAACAGGTGCATAGTCGATTTCTAAAACTATTTTTTTTTATTTTTAGTCTATTTATGTTCAGATATTCAAATGAAAATTTTGTAGAATCTGTGAAAATGCGAGAAATTGGATCTCTTATGTGTTGTGTTAGTGTTGCAGGTTAAAAGAGCCATCACGTAGGGATGTCTTGATGAAATATTTTTAGATTGATATACATAACTACACATTAAAGATATTTCTTACCATTCCTTGAGCCAAATGTCGGTGGAGGAGTAGAAAATCTGCGCCAACATGAACAAAGAGCACAACAGTATCAACGTGAACTTGCCGCCACCGCTGCGTATGTAGCTCAAATACACGCCGAAGTCCACAGAACCCTCCTTTTGACTTTCACCTATAATAACACAAACTCGTTTTATTTTTGTTGCTTGTTTTTTGTATACATTACCTATAAAAATAATTAAAATTGAAGTGTCTGTTTGTAATTGCAAACTATCAGCTCTTCACTTAATTTACATGAGTCTTAATTTATATCAAAAAATCATTTTTATTAAATTTTTGGCTCTCTGTCTGTTTGTTGCAGTCAGAGTGCGCGACACTTTCAACGATAATCGTCATATTTGACATTTTTACACAAAACCTTAATAAATAACATACTTAAACCTTCCTCAGGAATCACTCTATCTACTGATGAATACAGTATAAAAATTCATTCAGTAGTCATTTTACATACTGTTTGTTTATACTGGTGATTTCAAAATTTTGCATGAATGACTGTTTTTAACATTTCACTTATTTTACAATAATCCTACCTTCGTAATCCGGGTCTTTGTTGTTATCCAGATCCATATTGAACGACAGTTGAGAGGCCTCTGACATTGACCGTTGCGAGCGAAGCTTATGACTATGCTCCTAAAAGAAAACAAACATATTATGAAAATGACTAACCCCTTTAAGTTGAAAAGAGTAAATTAAGACAAGTATAAAAGACCAGTTGAACTATATACAGTACAATTCGCAAGTACACTACACATCTATTATCACATCGACTATTACCAGAGTACTGTCGCAATTCAAACATTAAGAATCAATTATACACGTAGCTGAGTATCTCCTAAACTTCAAATTCGAATACTCAACAATAAGTCAAAAACTAAATTTGAGTGGTACTGAAATTCGGGAGGGCTTTAAGTGAGTGACATGTTAATAATTCGGGTATATAATCATTGACATATTAATACTATCGACTTTGGGTCAGCGCTAAAGTGTCTGAACCAAAAGAGAGCTAAAACGCGAAAAAGATTTCTAATCGCATTCAGTCTCATATTAGCTTATACTAGAAGAGAATACACGTCAAAAATGTTTTAGAACAACGACTGCATTCGTCCGTCGGTTCGTCCTTCACACTCGATTATTTTGATAACTATAAGAATTATCGACATGAAATTTGAAGAAATTTGGATATTGGTTGGTACTCTATTTATGTGTGCATATAGAGGTCACTGATACATTTAAAGTTTGCTGTGAGTATAATATATAGGTTAAAGATGCCAAAAAAAATCCAAAGCTACCTACTCCACACCATTTATGTTGTCCTATTTCTACGAGAAGCTGCCATGTCAAAAAAAGGCTGCCATGGCAACCGTCAGTCAAAGCTGATTACTTACTGCAAGCAATTTGACCGTTGCAAGTTACACTATAAAACAATAAAATAAGACATATATTGCAATGTTTTAGTTTGTTTATAAAAATACAAATACATTCTAGTATATATAAGATATCTCGGCACTTTTGTCGTGAATTTTGCATTACACCCGAAGTCCATAGTACTAACTATTAATATGTCAATGTATATAACGATTAAAAATGTTCTTAAACTTAATACACAGAAAAAATACACAATAAAGCACATGTAGTCACAACATCGATTGCTTCTTAGTTATTGACTAGTATTATAATGTAAGTATTGAAAGGTTTTAGAAGTTTCACATTCCTCTTTAGTTCAGTAGTGGGCAGTTGCAGAGAGGGCTAACGATGATAATGATGATGATGATACTAATGAAGATGTATGTAGTAATATTTTTACAAACATATAAGCTGTATGAGTGTTAAACTTTTGAGTTGATCGACTGGCTTATGATTACATATGATTAGCTCAAAATTACTAACAATAAAAGCTTTCAAAAAAACGACATCGATGCCTATTCGGTAAATTGTTGAGTGAAACCAAATCAATCATTGTTTGTTTTTGTTTTATTAAATCTGCTAAGAAAATCTCATTTTTTTAAAACTAGCTATTGAAGGCACAGCGGGTAACACCGTCTTTCCAATTCTGAGACTAGACCAAATACTTAAAATTTCCTAAAAGAAAGAATAGCCCAATATTTCATTGTGCAACTCAAAAAATGATTTTCATTTGTCTGAAAACAGCAGTTACTAAGATTCACAACCGAATAAGCACCATTATAACAAGAAACAACACAATATCAACACACAATGTGATGCAACTAACGCTTCGCTTGGCGTCGGCTCTCAGACCGTCTGTTATGATGTTCACGTTACACACCTTGAACCAACGAAACCTTGTTTTATTATTTATATATTAATTTAACATTAACTATATACAAAATAATAACTAATATAAATATATATACAAAATGCACTTCCCAAAGTTAGAATTCTTACAGAGCTCCTGTATGCCAAAGATTCACCCGAAAAGTTTTATTTTTCTGTAGGACTATGATGCGACCGAAGACGAAGCGATATATTCCTTTAAAAGATAACAACAAACGCATCCCACCGATTAGTTTAGAGAGATAGTCGAAGCGTTGTTCAACAGCGTGCAATCAAAAATATCGTTATCTCTTTCACTCCAACGCAACGAAATCACAAGCGGTATCTTTGATTGCGTGCTGGACGTCGTTTTGACCATAAAACCAACCGATAGGACGAGTTTGTCGTTTCTCTTAGACGAGAGATTATGTCGTCGGTCGCATCATAGCCCTACTAGTTAGTGGAAGATATGTTAGTAGATATTATTGCTTATTATTATTAGAATATTACATCTGTCTGTCGGAACGCAGTAACCAGCTAAATTACAGAACGGATTTTTGAACAGCGTTTACTAACAGATTAAGATTTTGATAACTTACAATAAACTTTACTTCCCATATTTCCGATACCAATAAAAGTCTTGATTAGTTCTGAAGATTAACGTAAATATATGGTAACAGACAAACAAAAAAAAATTTTTAAATGTTTTTATTTTCCTGCTTGTTTTATTCTTCCATTAATTTTCTATGAGATATATTTACAATATATAATCGGTTTCTATACTTATTAAAATAAATATATTATAAATACATACAACAAGGCTGTCCTGTTTCTCGTAAGCGACCTTCTGTTTCTGTTTCTCCTCCTCCCCCTTCACTCCCATCTCTATCAGCTTCTCGAACTCCGCCACGCCATTCTTCAGCTCGTGGTACGTGCCTTGTGCGACTATCTGCGAACAAATACATTAAATTTTACAAAAAGAAAATAAAAATAAAGTATGCACCTACTTGGATAAACATTTTCGTTTAAGGTTTCGTTACGCTGTGTATAGAACGCTTTATCTGTGGCCTGTGTCTCTATCTCCAACTTCAGTAAACTTGCAATTTTACTATATAGTGTTAAATCTTGAATATATTATTTAATTACTTTACTTTACGGTGTTTTCAATTTAAAAATTGTTTACAAAAAAATATATTATTGGACATGAAATGTTCTTTTAAATGCCATATTTAAATAATTTTTTATCGTTAAGCAAATGGCACGCAAAGCAATAAATATCTGCCGTCCGTCTCTGTTGTAGGGCATGCATCTGAAAAGACAGCGGGGCGAGTGAAGGGAAGTAGAGAGAGAGATTAGGAAAAGGAGAGGGAGCGGGGAGTCAGTTAGAGAAGGAGATAGCAGAAAGAGTAAGATAGTACACACCTTGCCAGAACGCATGACGCACACGTTGGACGCATGCGCTGCGTAGTGCACGTGGTGCGTCACCAGCACGGTCGCCTTGTCGCGCAGGAAGCCGCGGATGCAATCCTCGTATATGGCTTGCGCTACCTGCAACAAATACATGTACGATAGCTTGGAAAAAGTAGTAGTGTCCTTTCTCAGGCTCCAAACTATTTTTCATTTAAATCGTTATAATAATATAATATAAAATAATATAAACGTTCAGTTTAGGCGTAATTGAGATGTATAAAAAATTATAATTATTATAATGAAAGAAAAAAAAACTTGCTTATAAGTTATACGTATTTTAAAATAAGACTTAGGAATAGAGAGAGAAGTTCGTACCTTCGCATCGACGGCAGCCAGCGGGTCGTCCAGTAGATACACGTCCGCGTGCTGGTACACGCAGCGTGCCAGCGATATGCGCGCGCGCTGCCCGCCCGACAGAGACGTGCCTGGGCACATACGATCATACATGTACACTAATGGACCTGCCACACACTTGACGAGCGGCATGGTGAGCAGCGAGGATAGAAGGCGGAGACGGAATGTAGCAACATTACTCGAAATTTCGTATATCATGTTGTTTCGTATATCATTGTTCTTGTTCGTGCTTTCTATTTTGTAGCTTTTTTTGAACGCGGGTCTAAGAACCGATAAAGAGAAACCGATAAAGACAATTGCGCAGCGTCGTTATTAGTTGCGCGAGTAGAGCAATGTGTGTGCTATGAGGGCGTTATCGAGATAAAGTGAGTAGCGTAGTGTGACAGGCCCATAAGTTAGTTACTCTGGACACATTAACAAAGATGGTACTGTTCTCGAAACGTCGAAACTTTCAGAGCTTTCAGATTCTCGTAACAAACTTCCTTATCGGGCTTTACACTCTGTAAGTTCAAGTTGGATCGAAAAAAGGTGATAGTACTTTTTTCTGAAACTTTATTTAGTTTTTATTAATCATCATCATCATCATCATTATCAGCCTAACGGGCCACTACTGGACCAGGCCTCCCTCCTAATAGGTGAGGGGATATGGAGCGTACACCCACCACGCTGCTCCAATGCGGGTTTGCGGGCTTAGGGTGATAATGTTTCATTTATTAATGATCACTATCAGATGTTGATGACAGTGACCGGGACCGACGGCTTAATGTGCTCTCCGAGGCACGGGGGTGTAACACCACCAACTTCCCGACTCCGGGCTTGGAATGTACTGAGAAATTCATAGAAGAATGAAAAACTCCGTGACCCGACCCAGGTTTTGAACCCAGGACCCCGTGATCGAAGCCAGATAGGCTAACCACAAGACCAACGAGGCAGTCAGTCAGTTTTATTGATACATGTTCATAATTAACCTCTTTCTCCAACAATCGTTTTATCTCCGTGTGGAAGGATGTCGAGGTCGCTCCTGAGCTGGCAGCACTTGATCACTTGCTTGTACCTTCGCAGATCCAACTCTTGACCGAATAGGATGTTTTGTCGGACCTGAGGGAATAGCAACAAGACATGTAAATAAGTAGAGTGATTGATTTATTGCACAACAAATATAATATTATTGTGTAACTTTAGGAGGGAAATTATTGATATTTTATTTATTTACTATTTGACTCCGATTGAAATAAATAATAGACAATAACTAAATAAGTTATAGTATACTTATATTTTTTGTATTAATAATTTGTGATTATTTTTTAGGCATTAGTTTTTTGTACTGTAGTTAGATTAATAGATATATAGACTCGTAAGTAAATTAATCTTAATTTAACATTATACTGCACGTTGTGAAAACCTTTTACAAACTGGAGATTCACTAAAGCTTACAATGTACAAATAATGGACTAGAATTAATATATTAGCAGTTGGTTTTCTTTAATAAATAAATAAATGTTGTTCAACTATGACTACATTATAACAATAATTACCGAGGCCTCAAACAGCCAGGGGTCCTGCGCGGCGTAGGCCAACACACCGCGCACGGTCAGGTGGCCGGCGCTGGGCACGAGCTCGCGCAGCATCGCTTGCAGTAGCGTCGTCTTGCCCGACCCTACTGTGCCCACTATGGTCGTTAGAGATTCCGGTTTTATCTGTGAAAAAGAATTATTTCATTCTTTGAATGGTTTCATTCTGCTCTGAGCGGATATTCTGAAAAATGTGTAATAAGATTATAATCCGACATTATCTGGTGGGCGTGTGGGCGAGAGACTGGGGAGAGGAAGCGAGTCGAGGGGCTAGGGGGGCAAAGACGAAGAAGTGACGTCATGCGCGCGAGCGTAGTGGGCAGGTCAGCGAGCGGGCTAGCGGCGCGGGGCGAGTGAGTTACAGAACGAGACGGCGTGGGAGCGTGTGAACGAGTTAACATTTTTTTATTACCAAACAGATGCGAGCGAGTTCGTCCGCGTCGAATCAAATAATAACTAATAATAATAGAACTCATTATATTATATTTTATTATTCCTTTCAGTAGATTTTATGCTAACTTTTATAAGCATATCTAGAAAAATAAAATACTTTCCTTTCTTTCAACCTCTTCTATTATATTTTTATAATACATCATAATATGAACTAAAAACGTGCCAAGTTTCATGTGAATTCCTTCAGTTGTCTCGGTGGCTGACAGAAAAACTAACAGACTGACAAAATTACAAAAAATAATTCTTGGGTTCAGGATCGACTATAAAGTTTTTTTAACAAATATATTTAATGTACCGAGTTGGACCTGTTACAGTTTTATAAGTATAGATATAGATTATGAGTTACCGAGGTAATGTAGCGTACAATACTCACGTTCAAGTTGATGTCGCTCAGGGCGACGACTTGTTCCTTGGAGTCCTCGTCAGCGCTGGGCCAGTGCGCCGTGTAGTCCTTGAAACTGACGAGCACTGCCGGCTTCAGCTGCTCCAGGTTCGTTTCCGATTTTATATACGCTTGTTCACTGAAAGCGATAATTACTTGTTATTTTGCTTCCATTTTGCACCTTTACAAAAAAGGTGTTTTCAAAACTGAACCACTCTTGTGATCAAATAGAAAAGAACATATAGTATAAATTTTACTTTACGGAAGCAAAACGAAGGATAAATTTTTTGAGGAGTAAGTAGCGAGCGAGTGCTGTTCTGTCATAGGCGAAAGGATTTCACTTAACATCAGGTACGTAAAAAATATATGGGTGCAAAAAACTCACCCATTGCCAATCTTTTCGAAAACTCCATTCGCCCCACCGGCGGTCTTAACTTCGTCTATCGTAACCAAGTCTACGCCATCTTGGTTGTTGACCTCCTTCAGCAACAGGAACTCTTGAATCCTCTGCACGCTCACGTACGCCTCCAGTGTAAACGTTATGGCCAACGGCAGGAAGTCCACGAGGGAGTATTTCAAAATGTCGTAATATGAGAAGATGACGAACACTTTGGCGGCGGTCAGCTCGTTCCCAAAGGAGATGAAAGAAATTATACTGAGGAAGATGGCCACTTTTGTGTTCAGTTTGACGCACGATATCATCACCGCTCGCAGCCATGACATTTTTTTGATGACGTTCATTTCTTTTCTGAAAAGTTAGAAAGATTTTTATGAAGCACCTGCAGACAAACTCCAGAATGTCCAAGATACTATTCACTATTTACTTGAAGATACCCATTTTGGAAATGATAGGGAAAGCAGAAGCTGCAAAGCTATAGGTAAAGGTACGCTTAGGGCGCGTTCACGGTATAACTAGGCCAGAGGAAGGGATATATTGTCATCCAATAGTTAGAATTGAAAATACCGCTCTCGCTTTCGCTGCAAAGATCGTAAGTGCGAGCTATATTTTCAGCAGTGCCGATCTTTGTATAGTGCGTATGAGAGAGTAAACTGTTTTTAACGTTTCGAAGGGGTGTCGACTACGTAGCGTTGCAGATTTCTGCGATGCCAGGAAGTGCTGTGGTACGATATGGGTTTTGCCAAACTTCGAGACCGCTCTAAGCACGACGCACGTGTCTACAAACTATATAATTTGATTTTGCAATACAAAATAGTTCTTGGACAATATTTATATAACACCTCACCATTTGTTCTGTCGAACTTCAGAGATGGCTTTGAAGCGAAGTTTGGCACATGTAAGTGTTGCCCGCTCACCTCCTGGCGTGTCCGATAATGCCGGCGAAGGCGTTCTCCCAGGCGTACATCTTGATAGCTTCGATACTCTGGATCACCTCGTTCATGAGCCGTATCCTGTTGTCGGTGCGCACGGCAGTCTGTCGGCGGAACCGGCTCGACACCTTGCCCAAATAACCTGACAACAATCACACCCAAAATTTACGTTTTTGAAAGTTTTGCACACATTTACCAAGTAATTTATTAAGGTGGCTGTAGTCCAAACCATATAAATCGGAAATGAAGGGCGTTGAACCCTCGAGAGAAAAGTAGTAGACAAACTACAATCCGTCTCTATGTTACCTATATATTTGCAATACTCTGCGCGAGTCTCACACCCACATAATAAGTTTCGTCGGTTGGCAACATTGCTAACATTGCCAACCGGATTGCCAAGAGATAGTAGTTTGTCTACTCCTTTGCTCTCGAGAGCTCTTTATTGCCAATTTCTATGGTTCGAACTAAAAATAGGTAGGAGTTAAATGTAGAATGACCTAGATCCAAAGAAATGTTTTAATTGTTAGAAAATTTATAGGATATTGACGAGCCATGACATGCATTTCTTATGTGAGGGTCTAGTCAGTACTCACCTTGCAGCGGGATGAACATGAGCAGGAAGGCGACACCGATGAGCGTGGCGACGCCGATCTGTCGGTACATGAGCCACACGATGATGATGCTCTCGATGGGCGTGCGCACCAGGTCCACCATGAACAGGCTGGCCATGTCAAAGCGCTGCGCGTCCGTCGTCAGCAGGTTTACCACGTGACCCGCCAGACCTTCAGACGCCTTGCCGCCCGCGTTCAAGTCCAACCGGAGCAGCTGAAATAGTCTGAGTGTAAGCATCCGCTAAATCCGCTAAAACCAGACTCCATAACAATTGGTAAAGCTGGAAGATCCTACAGCAATTTTCGGAAAACCAAAAGAATCTGATTTCCCAAGGTCATCATTAATTGGTAGATTTAGCCCACATGTCGATTAAGAGTTATTGCTGTATAAATATACTAAACTCCCAAATTGAATTGAATAGTGAAAATTTTTTAACAAAAAATAGAACCGACTCAAAACGCACTAAAAAGTAAAAAATAACTGTGTCATTTAGTTGCTTTAATTTACATAAGCATATCTATGAAGTCGGTGCCAGCAAGTTTAAGGAACATTTATTTTACGTAGTAAAGGAGTTTGTGGATTCTAGGTAACGTCCTTGAAAGTAGAAACCTTGGCTGGCACCGACTCCTAGATATGCTTAAGTAAATTAAAGCAACTAAATGACACAGTTATTTTTTACTTTTTAGTGCGTTTTGAGTCGGTTCTATTTTTTGTTAAAAAATTTTATTTCGTACTTTTTAGTGATTTATCGCCACGTGTCGTACTCGTACTATACTGTCATAGTATATTATATGACACTAGTAGCCAAAAAGCTACCGATACCGAGTCAAAAACTGAAATCGCTGTAAGCGTGCCTCCAAAATTTGAAGAGTTCCTTCAATTTCCCCAGGATATCATCAGCAGATCCTAACATGAGGATAATGGGACCACCTTGGATGTATGCCCTTTCTAATAAAAAAAGAATTATCAAAATCGGACAACACTGTAAAAAGTTATGCGTAGTCATACATAAAAAAAATATATATATATATATATATACGTGTCGAATTGAGAACCTCCTCCGTTTTTTTTCGTCGGTTAAAAAGGTGTGATCCATAGCTTTTTTCTTCTTCAATTCAGTCATCATCATCAACATGATACAGGCCTTTTTTAGAGACTTCCAAATAGGGATAAAACGATACGAGTAAATACGAGTATATACTCGATACTTTTCTTCGATATCAAGTACTTTTAGTATCGATACTTTGCAAGTAAGTATCGAGTAGGTATCGCGTATCGGTCAAAACTTTTGACTAAAAAGTACTCATTTACGCCAATGTCACTATTTTATATATACTGTGAGCAAAAAATTGCAAACTGAAATTAAAGTTTTTGAACGCATCCTAGTTTTAAATTTTTGGTGTTGGCAAGCTTGTTTGACCATGCCCAACCAATCAGCGTCGCCCATCATCAATAAGTCTATGTGCTTGTGCGGGCGCCGCCATATTTTGTCGTCATTGACTTTCATGATATGGAGAGTAGAGGTAAGGAGGACAATCTCTGTATATAAAAAGTGTCCGTCAAAATGTATTAAATTAGGATGGCGCCACAGTTGCATCAAAGTAACTTTCAAAAGAAGCGCCAAATACAAAATAAAACTTTTGAAATCATTTTTTTGAAATTGGTTATAATTCTGTAAGGTTATATTTACCACAATATTTTGTACAACGTAAGTTGTTGAAGTTCTCAATAATTAACTACTTTAGTCGATAATGACATTAATTTTTTTAACTCGGCATACTTCAATTCATCTACGATTGCTACATTCATACCATACCCTGTGCATCCACCAGCGCCATTGTGGAGGATTTTTGAACTGTTATTTAACGCATACAACTGGACACTTTCAACTTTTCTCCCATATAAGATTGTCCTCCTTACCTCTACTCTCCATATTTCATGAATTTTCACATTGTTTTCGTTCGTTCGATACCGATGCATGTTAACCTAACCTTAAATTGTAGTCGGTGGTGGTTCTGTTTCAATTTTTTGAGTGATTAAAAATGGGTCCGAAATCTAATGTGTGGCAATATTTTACTAAAAATGACGAGAAAACCGCAAGATGCAAGAAATGCTTTAAAACCGTGCGGTATTGGCGCAACAATAACTGCTTCCAGATATTAAATCGTCTAACGGGCAAACATTTGGATAAATTGATATTTTAGGAAGTATTACAAAAATTATTTTTTTTCATAAATTTGTACTAACCTATCAGTGTAATAATTAATAAAGAATATTTGTTTGATTTTTATTTTATTTTTTCCAAAACGATTCGATACGAGTAAGTATCGATACTTTTTCACAAATACAGAGTAAGTATCGATACTTGACGATCGATACAGTATCGATAAAAAGTATCGATACCTCAGTGGTATCGTTTCATCCCTACTTCCAAACACATCCTAAGCAGCCTGTGGCCAGAGCGGCTCCCAGCGAATCCTATACTATATAGGATCCCGCCCGTAATTTTAAACGTGTGAAGCATTTAACTAGAGTAAGCATATCGTAAAGCAAGACAACAATCTCAAGAATTTAAAGCCTACCTTTCTGTATATAAGTGAGCAGCAAGCAACCCGTATCTTCATACTCATGTCTAACAGAAATAGTAACATGGGATGCATCATCGCAGCATTGATCAACATGAGCCTGAAATAGAGGGAAAACATCATCAATAAACACCGGTTAGAAGTAATTTTTTTTATTGAAATCACACAGATTGTAATAATCCGGAAAGCTATGATAATTTATATTATAAATAGTAAATAGTGGATAATTGAAATACTTGCCCTACGACTCCCGCAGCGTAAAGGTAGGCATGGTTCTTTTCTATACCCGAGTGGGACGGTGAGAAATAATTTATTAAACCTTCAAGGCACAAAGGTATCGATAATCTGAAAGAAATAAAACAGTTATAATGAAGTCTAAAACACGAATGTGTCGAATGTTAACTGTGCGATCCTGTAAGAAAGGATAACAGACGCTTGTGGGCCTTAAACGCGTCGCTGGACGTAAGAGTAGACTAGTACTGTAGAGAAAATGACATATTGTCGCCCAATTGCGGCGAAATTGACAATATCGCACTATTTTCAATTACGTTGGAGCGAAAGAAAAAGCGATATTTTTGATTTGGCCGCTATTTGACGATTTTTAACTGACTTACACATTTTCGTTTCTACGTTCAGCTGTATGTATGTTTTTAAGCTATTGTATAGCTTTTATCGCGGGCCTTGAGCGTGGAGACCGAATACAGAAATTCCGTAACGAAAAAACCTAACACCCCCTGAGTATCAAAAACATAATATCAAAAGCACAATTTCGGCAACGATGTCATCGGGGGACGTGGCTTAGCGGTAAGGCGCTCTAAGTGCCCGGATTGCCAGAGAGACACGGGTTCGAATCCCGTCGGATCCGAAATTTTTTTTTGTCAAGCGTGATATTTCAAAAACTCATTTTTTTTAATTAATGACTTTTTGCAATATCACGCTTAAAAAAAAAAGACGTGTAGCACTCGGAGACTGCCGCGGTAAAGCTATTGCATAGCATTTCTTATCAACTTATGTTTACCTTCCGACGTCATCGGGACCGTGGCCGAGCGGTAAGGCGCGTGCCAGTGCGGATTGCCAGAGAGACGCGGGTTCGAATCCCATCGGTTCCGCAATTTTTTCATTAGCCACGGTCCCGATGACGTCGGTAGGTAAACATAAGTTAATAAAAAATGCTATGCTATAACTTTACCGCGGCAGTCTCCGAGTGCTACACGTCTTTTTTCTATGTATTCTCACCAATATCTCTATCAATTGACTGATCAATTTTTCGATTTTTTTGGTCCTGTAGTGGGACAGTAAAATGGGCTGAACACAAAGAAAGTACGCTTGTTTGTAGCAACTGACAACTAACTATTTGTCCGACATTATCATCACAATCAGCCGCTAGACCACTGTCCGCTGTTGGACATAGGCCTCGTGAATGAACTTCCACCACGGAACTTCGTGAATGGACTTCCAATAGACCACGGTCTTGACCCAATGTTAGATATATCCGTATATACCCAAACAAGCGCTAGAAAATTATAGGTTTTCAGATTTCAGATCATTCTCACGATCAGTCGTAAAGATTTTTTATTGAAAAGTTATATCCAATAAATAGTGATAATGTAGAGTTAAGTGCTATCATAAAGATAACACGAACAAAGTGACACAAACTAACAAACGGACATAAAAACGTTATGGGAAGGTTCAGTTGCACTAAAAATTCAATCCGACTTCACCAAAAACCACCACTTGTTGAGCTGCTTGCCGAACTACCGGCAAGAAACTCAACTGATACACTTTAAATATAATCATTCTTTACAATACTAATTATTGTTTTGACATAAAAATATTAGTGCTACTTGAAAGTCGATCATTGCTTCAAAGGATTCTTCTTCAGACGTTCTGAGTTTTGCAGTTTGCGCTAAGTTTGTAACTTTATATCTACCACCGCGCGGGATAGCATGCGGTCAGCCCGCTCCAAACTTTACAAAGAATACAGAACGCAAAACACAGAACGACTGGACCTCTTTCCGTCTGTGCGGATTTCTTATGTGATAAAAAGTCAAGCGGCAACTTACCTAATAACACAGTCAATAATTGCAAACACTAAATTAAATGACAAAAATTTGAATCCATATATATCTATAATTGTTCTTAGTAATGATGGCTTCTTCTCTTTATCTGAAAAAAAAAAGTAAATGTGTAATGACTACCGCAAACATGTTTCAAGATCATCACCATCAGATGCAAGTGCAGTAAGCCTAGGATGCGTCACGAGATAAATTAACTCATATTAAAAAAAACTACAAATAGCGGCTTTATTTACCACTAGAGGACGCCCGCGGTTTCACCCGCGTAGTTCTCGTTCCCGTGGAATTTGGGTATAAAATGTAGCCTATGTGTTATTCTGATATGTAACCTATATTATTGTGAAGTTTCATCAAAATCCATTCAGTAGTTTTTGCGTGAAAAAGTAACAAACATCCATACATCCATACAAACTTTCCCCTTTATAATATTAGTAAGGATAAAACGAAACAAAAGCAATATTTTCGAGTCAGACCGGAACACAGCATTGCTGCTTGATAGCAGAGGAAAACAAGACGGCAGTTGTGCAGTACTTTCTCGGACGAGCTTCCACAAAAAGATGTTACCTATACTAAAGCCAAACACGATTGAGAATGCTTGTCAACAAACAAATTAAAAATGAAGGTAGAAATCACTAGTCATTTTACTTCTAATTCTTTTTGTTAACTTATTAATGACAATAAATTAGATAAGTAAGCTTAAAACTAATTATTATATTCAATATCTTTTAAATAAGATTTTATAAAAAAACAAAACATAATTCTAAATTTATTAGGCGTAAAATGTGTTGCATTTTCTACCTTCATTTTAAATTTATTTGTTGACAAGCATTCTCATTAGGACTGTGTCTGGGTAAAGATGGCCCACCGCCTATACATTGTTTGCCCCAGGAAAAATTAAATGTTTATCAATGAAACTTTTACTTTTGGGTTGGTAATCCTATCTAATTTAATAATAAATAGTATATTTGGCCTTAGACAGAGGGGTTATTGCATAATCAGTACCATAAACTCTTACTAAAATACCTACCTGCCTAAAAGGTTATTTTAGTAAAAAATATTGTTATAGGTAATTTAACGAACACAAAGTGAAATAACGGTTTTATTATGTCATACTTAGTGTTATCTTAACTACTGAAAACAAAATGTTATGAAGAAAAGTAATTTCTTTATACATTTTGTATGCAACTGTGGAAATCAACTACGACTCAATAGGAAATAAAAATAATACCTTTTTTAGGTTTATTTTAAAACCCCGCTAGTTCTAATATTTCTATTTATATATTAAAAAATTATAATTATAAGGCTATTTTATTTCGTTTATTTTGTTCTCTAGGTGTTTTTCAATTAAAACCACCCTGGGGCAGTTTAATACTTCACCTAGGGGTGTAAAAAATAGCCATAGCTCAGGCCATCAAAAAACTTAATAAAAATCGGTCGTTTTTAGGAATTTGATTACAAACACTGTGACGCGAGATCTATATCTATATAAATAAAATGTATAACAGAGATATAGGAAGTGTATACACTATATAAAATATAGATAAGATGTTACAATGTAAATAAAGAGCAAGGAAATATAAACTTTTTGATAAACCACGAAATAGCGATAATGTAATCTTTATACAATGGCATTGATTTTTAATGTGGTTACTAATATAAATGCTGTCTGGGGGGTACTAAATTGACACGTTTTGTTACCCCTATCCCAAAGTTCCCTGTGGAAAAGGAGAAAATTGTTTATGATTTATTTATTTTACTAATTATCGCGTAAAGCCGACGAAACCAAACGATTAAAGTCACCTAGATCCAACAGAAACCCATACAACAAATTAACAGAAATGCTAATAATGATGTCTGTTACCTTGTTTTCCTAATTCTTTCTTCCACTGTTCACCCATAACGTCGCCCCGTGGCGCCGCTCGATGGCCCGGTGTACATCTGCAATCAATATAATAAATAAATAAAATAAATAAATAATATAGGACTTTATTACACACGTCGCTATATAGCCCCAAAGTAAGCGTACTCGTAAGTAGCTTGTGTTAGAGTCATTCGGGTTAAGTGCTGTTACTGTTTGCAGCCTCACAGAGCAGAGCTAAAGCAGAAATTGGAAAATAAAAAAAATGTTTCGAAAAGAATGTTTATTAGCCTACAAATTGAAATAGAAAATAAAACATCCTGTTCCATAGTTTAAAAAAATCAAAATTATCATACTAAGTCGGAATGCGGACACTTGACCCGTAATGCGGGTAAGTATACGCAGCCCTGTGGGGTAAGTAGACGCAATAGGGTAAGTGAGCGTAATAAAGAAATTGAAATGAAACTTAGATCATCAAACAAAAAATGTAAAGCCATTTTAACAAAATAATTAGTTTTCATTTAAACACAGTCAAAAGTATCTTAAAATCTAACATTAAGTCTCGCAATGGAGATACATCTGTTATTAAATCTTCATGAATATTCTTATCTCTAGCACACAAATAAAACAATCAACACTACAGACATAAAGTAGTTAAACATTAAACCTGTTGACTTGAATGGCAATATCATGTTCAAAAATTTCAAGAAATTTAAATCAAATTGGAAGAATAATCACAAACAAATATACTATTATCACCTTCCTGAGAAACACAATTCATGCCATCAATCCTTATTCTTTACGCATTGAATCCATTCTTCTGTTGGTGGGTCAACATATTTATCTTGACATAGGTAACGGGGAATAATAAAATTGGGCTAGAAGGTCTAACTTTAAAAGGTTTTTTCTTAGTTTAAGCGCGCGGGTAAGTGAGCGCATGCGCACACTTATCCGCGCACACTTTACCCAGAATGCCTAATATCAAACAAATGGCCGCCGACTTGCAAACATTCAACTTAACCTTTAATAATGCTTTAAAATAGAAAGAAGAATATGCACTTCATAAACTAAATCGTAGCTTACCGTCTTCAGATAACAATTTTAGAAGTATCCGTGTTTTCCAACACGCTAAAAAGTCGAAATTAAATCAACAAAAATACTTTTTTGACAATTACTGAGTGCACGTAGTGAGGCGTTTGGGCATGCCACAACTAATTCACCTTATCGGCGCCCCTTATTGACCAAAACAAACTCCTCACCTCCAGTGCCCCTTCCTGGAGATACAAGCAGTGCGCTCACTTACCCACTGCGCTCGGTTACCCCGAACGACTCTATAGTTGCTATGATAACTGATGAATATTTTTATATATATTATACATAAAGACTTATAATATATAGATAAACACCCAGACACTGGAAAACATGCTCATCACACAAACATTTTTCAGATGTGGGAATCGAACCCACAGCCTAGGACGCAGAAGCAGGGTCACTCGGATATATAATAAATTCAAGCGGCAAATCTGTCTGCACGTGATTTTTTCTTCAAATCAGTATCCCTTATTTCTAAACTTGAAAAATAAACAAAAGCCCAGAAAAAATCCGTTAAGCAGAACCTAGAGTTTAAATTACAAATAATATTTTCTATGATACCTAAATGATGACTAATAGGTTAGTCGTATGAACTCGAGCTTTACATTATTGAGACGCTCGATATCTAATTTCTTAATAGAGTAAGACCTAATAGAAGCAGAAAGTCACTTGAACTCGCATAACTTTTGAATATCATGAATACTGTTCAAGAGTTGACAGTTGTATAATTTCAGTCATACGCTGAAGTAACACTAACATATAAATTATCAATTTACCTACCTGTACATGTCCGATATGTTTAGCTGCCCTTTCCGTCCTTTCATAAAAATGGGTCGTGTGTACCTGAAAGTAGCATTAAAAAATATATTAGGTAAATCAAATTCATGGCGTGTACAAAATCATAAACCCATCGCCTATAAACAGAGAAACTCTTCTTTGCCGATATTTACAGTAGTTGATATACCCTTCAGTTTTTACTGGATTAATTATTGTTATTCTTATTGTCCGGGAAAGTACTACTAGTACCTCCCCGGACGATCTCTCTTACAAAACGCTCCCTTCCACTGCTACTACTAAATTACTAATACATGAAAAGAGGAGTACTTTCTTTAGCAACAATATATAGTCCGGTCAATTTAGACCAAAAAATGAGAGTGAAGTTGTTATCGTCATAATATGCACACGTTTCCACGCCACCTACTACCTACACTACCTCAGTGTACTTTTACAACTTTTATAACTTTTAGAATCGTTATATCTCAGAAACGGTGGCTCGTAAGAAAAACAGTATTGATACATTTTTTTATAGATAATTTTATGATCTACAATTTTTGTCTGAGGTACTTTTATGATAAAACTTACCGTTTTGCTGAAAATCGCGAAAAACTCATTTTTTTGACCGTTGACCTTGAATTAAATTTTTTCCTTACAGGGGAATGATGGGGAACTTCCAGACATTGTTTATAATTATGTTTTGAACAACTTCACAAAAATTCAGCTTGTTGGGACTTTATGTAACTTCGAATGTCTAAATTGACCGGACTAATAGTGACGTAACAACAATATAGTTTAACACAAAGCTGCTGAGAATGTGTGAAGTACATTTGCTGTGGTACCGGTATAAGGTGCACACGAAGAGATATCTCGAGTAGAGAAAAAGACAAACGTCGCCCAATAGCGCGGAAATCGAAGCAATCGAAAACATTACGTTTATGTGAAACAGTACACGGAAACATGTGAAGCTATATTTCCGATTTTACCGCATTTGAAAAGCTCTACACAAGCTATCCATTCGCGCGACCTGAATTAATTTATAAAATCTTAATCGGCCCAGCCGAGCATCGAATCTTGTACCCCGAAAACCGTCGACTCTGTTTAATGTGTAAAACTACACTTACCAAAAGCATATTTTCGAGATGAAATTAGCCTTTTCACGCGGATTCTGCTTCCTCTCGATATCGAAATATCCTGGATCCATATTGCACTGGGTTCACGTCACCTCACTTTCACTGAATTGCACTTCTCTAATTCACTATTTCGAAGTCCTTGTCATGGTTATTACCTGGAACAATGAAAAAAAAATATTAAATAATATGTATATTTCTTCGGCACGCGCTACAGCCTAAACGACTGAACGGATTTTGACAGGTGAGGTGTCGTTGAATTCGTTAAAATTGTGGTAGTGACATAGGCTATATTAATTTTCAAAATGGTGGCTGTAAATGGGGGAAAAAAGGGGGGATGTGTGTATTTCTTTCTCTTATCTTAGCAATATGGGTATCAAATGAAAGGTCGTAAAAAGAACATTTCACAAATATAAATATCATATCATGTTTATATTGCCGTTTTAACAAAAATGACAAAAAGTGTACCGTATCATTTCTATACCATAAACTAAAACAAAAAAGTCTGAAATAAAATTATTATTATAAAAACAAAAAACCCGACTGCATAGAAGTTATGAACTTATCTTGCATCACCATAAAGTATTTAAAATTTTATATAGATATAGTGATCCTTGTTTTTCTCTTTTTAGTTCATAACTTCTATGCAGTCGGGTTTTTTGTTTTTATAATAATAATTTTATTTGCTTTATAAGAATAAGTTTATAGATAATTATATACCCCGACATTTCGGTTAGTTTAAATGAAGCTAGCGTTTAGCTGTAACCCGTCTAATCCCTAGTAAACGAAGATGAAACCTATTGGAAAGCATTTTATTATAAAGTGCCTATTCACTTTTGACTTGAACTCACATTGTAAATGGTAGGGAAAGCGGACGTTCTCTCCACCACTGAAAACCTCAAACTGTTTTGTCTCCTAGACTATTTCCTAAGAAGTTCGGCATTAGGCAGAGCAAGAAAAAAATAAGAAAACATCAACAATTTTACACAACGGCACGCCCTAGATGCTATCAAAAAGAAAACGCTATATAATTGAAAAGTTAAATTTTTCGTGAATTTAAGCCATGTCTTATTATTTAAACTTCTATAGTACGGTATCTACCTGCTCATAACAACAATATTATCGCTTAGTTGGAGCGGAAAGGGATAAATAAAAGGGTTGACCTTTAGTTTAAAAAAAAAATGAATTAACGAATTAAGTTTATCAAATTGAATGAAAAACAATGAAACGTGAAATTGGTCAAGGAAATGCGTGTTCACGTTACTAATCCAAGGTAATTTACTGCCTACGTTTGTATTAGTACTTCTTAAGTAGTAATTAAAACGTAAAAATGAAAAAAAATATTCTGTCTGCGTAAAATATAACTAAAAATAAAAAAAAAGTTCAGTCCAGAAGTGTAGAAAGTATTATACTGCAACAGTCGGAACCCATTCAATAATAAATATCTAGAGTCAAGTAATCGGTCTTAACTCCTAACTGTTAGTTAAGTAGTGCCAGCGGTGCCTAGGCACAGGGCACAGACCCTGGAGGGGCGCAGAATTGACCAGACCATATACAAACAATAACTTATTTATAGTCAGTTACAAGTCTGTGGGGCGCAGTTACGCCTCTGTATTGCAGTACAATATTTGGACACTTCTGGACTGAACTGAACCATTCTTGGCAAAAAATATCTGAGGAACCGTTTCATGAGACCAAAGTCGTGAGCGTCCGTAAGTCGCCCATAACCGCCACACGCAGCTCATGGTGGAGCCTACAGCAAATAAATAATAATACAATCAGAAGGAAAGTTTACGTAGTGTTCATATGAATCTGTTTACTGCTTCATTATCAGCATTTAAACATAAAATAATAGTTTAAATGCTATAACGCCACTCTTAGGCCTGTGTGCACCAAGATTTCGGTTATCCTAACCAACGGTTAACATAAGCTAAACGTAAAATTTACTGTTCACGACAACCAGTACACCGGTTAAGGACGTAAGCTCGGTTAAGATAAGCTCCCGGTTTACGTCCCTAAACGGCGTACGGGTTTATTATAAATAGTAAATTTATAGTAAAGTTATGTTAACCGTTGGTTATGATAACTGAAATCTTGGTGCACACCGGCCTTATAGTATTTTATTTAACTCCATTACCATTACGCTACGTTCTTACTCATTAAGTACACCACGTTATTGGGTATTAAGCCGATTAATGGCTATGTACAGCTGTTACACAGATTTTTTAATTTTTTTATATTTAAGCAATAAGTACATACTAAAAATTGCTGGAATTACGACTGATGCTAAAAATGTTAAATTAGTAAAACTTAAAACATTTTTTGTGCGTTTGCAAGTTTCTACAATGACGCTAATACGTGGCTAAAATAAACTTCTAGCTGTTCTATATAAGCCCGCTGTCATCATAGACTTTATATTCAGTAACTTCACGCACATCTTGGATATCGCAGACGAGGAAATCTCCCCTCGAAAAAAAATAAGGCTGATACAATGGAGAGAAAGAAATAAAGTTACTTAATTAACAAAATCATTACGAATGAATTACCTATTTAAATAAAAAAAAGACGTGTGGCACTCGGAGACTGCCGCGGTAAAGCTATTGCATAGCATTTTTTATCAACTTATGTTTTCCTACCGACGTCATCGGGACTAAGGCAAGTTCCCCGATGACGTCGTTGCCGAAATTGTGCTTTTGATATTATGTTTTTGATACTCAGGGGGTGTTCGGTTTTTTCGTAACGGAATTTCTGTATTCGGTCTCCACGCTCAAGGCCCGCGATAAAAGCTATACAAAGCTTAATAAAAATTCAATTCGTATTCGTATTTGCATTGCCGACTGTGCAAATAGTATTAGAAAATCCACGACTTAAGCCCTATGTTACTCGCACATTTGACAAGAATCTAATAACACCTTATATGTTAAAGCCCTTGACGTGTTATCGGACGGCTAATAGACTTTAGTGTGCTAATGAATGATTCATGTATACATACTCGTATATATATATATACATACCCTGGAAAAATAAAGTAATTCAGTAAAATACGAAAAAATAATTTCCCCGAGTTCCACTATACAAAATACGCATATACACACCTCTGAACAAAATGACTCAAAATACTGATAATATTATCATTCAACACGCGAATATATCCTAAAAGCCAAATTCACGTCACATAGTGTACAAATAATACGTACACAAAGATATCTATCAGATAAATGATATTGCACAACATTAGGTATTTAAATATTCAAACTACATCTTTCTGCTCTACGACGGCGAGCTATAAGGAAAATGTACAGGAAAACTGTTGCGCTCGTTTAATTTCGGGAAATTACTTTTTATGTGGCGACATTACACATATAGATGAAATCTTTAAATCTAAATAATTGACGGATCACACAGATGGCTTTCTTGAAGGTAAACCACCAAGCTTCAAGCTTTGCAATAAAAATGTCCCATAAACTGCCGCCATTTGTCCGTCAGGTGTTTAGACGTGTAATTACGTAGGTTCAGACAGTAATAATGCTTGCATAAATAAGCGTGGCAGTAGTACATCCCCGGTCGCTCCGTCACACATGCTCTACTACTCTGAATAACACGCAGATGGCCCTACCATCGTTTGTAACAGAAAAACGCCAGGGACTATTAAAACTAAGGCATGGCATTAACTAGATCATCTATAGGCCGCCGTGGCGCAGCAAATGCGCAGTGGTCCTGGGTTCGATAACTGGTTGAGCCGAATGAGATTTTTTGAATTGGTCCCTGTCTGGCTGGCGGGAGATTTCCATTGTGGCTATTTACCACCACTATAAATTTTTTTAAATAAAAATAGAACCGACTCAAAATGCACTTAAATGTAAAAAATAACTGTGTCATTTAGTTGCTTTAATTTACTTAAGCATATCTATGAAGTCGGTGCCAGCCAAGTTTAAGGAACCTTTATTTTACGTAGTAATGCAGTTTGTTAGTTTTAGGTAACGTGATAAAAACCGAAATCGCTGTAAGCGTGCCTCCAAAATTTGAAGAGTTCCTTCAATTTCCCCAGGATATCATCATCAGATCCTAACATGATGACAATGGGACCACCTTGGAAGTATGCCCTATCTAATAAAAAAAGAATTATCAAAATCGGACTACTCTGTAATAAATTATGCGTAGTCATACATAAAAAAAAAAAAAAATATACGTGTCGAATTGAGAACATCCTCCGTTTTTTTTCGTCGGTTAAAAAAAACATACGATAATATTATAATTTCTTAATGAACCGGTTGCCTATATTAAACATTATAAGGCCGTTGTATATCTGCGACGAAGAGGTCATCGAATCATCATGTACAACTATCCGGAACTAGACAACACGTGTACAGATACGAGAACGCGTCCAGTTAACACGTGCATGTATATCAAGACATTAATTCATTATTATTTACAATGTCACACGTACATTGTAAATTAGATTTAAATAATATTATTTAACCACCACTACCACTAGGATTATTTAACGTGCTTTCCGATTCACGGCGGTGTAAAATCACCAACTTCTCAACACTGTTTACGATACTGACTTGAACCAGTAGGATAACCATTGGACCAACGTGGTTTTGGATTCACGGGCATAACCAACGGTTAACATACTAAACTAAAATTTACTGTTCACGACAACCCGTACCCGGTTAAGGATCGTAAGCCGGATTCCCGTGAGTCCGAAACCACATAGGATAACCATTGGACCAACGTAGCTGCATACGCCTTAGTCCTTATATTTGCGTGGAACAGAATTTCGAAGCGCGGCTCTCAAGATATTAGGTAGGTACGAGTGTGTTGTTGCCACCAGACAAAGTAAACACGAGACAAGTGACAATGTGTCATTATCGCCACTTATTTTCAGACGCGGTGGAAATATTCTCTTTGTGCACGAGTGCTATTTTATCTTTAGCAATTGCAAAACTGATTATAGCCTCAGTACATTAAAGGTTAAGACATCGGTCTAAAGAATAGGTTTTGGGTTCGAGTTCCATATTGCATTATTATCATACTGTGGACTTTAGTTAGGCTACTTATTTTGCACTTTTTCGGTAATATTAATATTACCATGAACTGGCGTGCACAAGGTTTATAACTAGGGTATGCACTATAGGTACCTACTAACTACACGAAATGGAAAATTCCTTCTCCAATACTGGTTCGTAATGTGACCTCAGGGTAGACAGAGCGTTTATGCATTTATGAAGTGCACGCCGCTGACAACATGGACGTATTGTAATGTGTCTATGAGTCATGTATATTTAAATACAGAAAAGACGTAAAAGACAAACAAAAATTAAACTAATTGGATAAAAGTTAAAGTAATAAAATTATAATAAAAACAAAAAATCCGATTGCTTAGAAGTAATAAAGTGAAAAAAGAAAAACAAGGATCACTATATCTATATAAAATTCTAATTACCTACTTTATGGCGCTGCAGGCGGGGACAAACAATACTTTACTACGAGCAAAGAAAGATCTACCAAAACTACGTTTGTTTGTTGTTATCAAGAGATAAATACACACGAATAAACCACGGCGCAAATAAGAGTGAGTAACTATGTCGTAAAGTCACTAAATCCCATAAAAATTGCCATCACCATAGCTGACGTCAGAGACAACCTTCACGCTAAGTGAATTTTGACAAATTCAAGCATAAAATCAAGTTGTCACGGATTCACGGCATAATGATCTCTTTTACTCGGTGATAAAAATCTGTTTAGCTTACGCACAAAATGAGCCCTCTATTTATGTACCCTGCCTTGAATTACAGGTGCTTACTGTTGGCAGCTCACCACCGCACCCAATGCTAACCGACACGCATACTATTTATTCGACCACCCTATTCAAACGACTTATTAGCCAGCCAGAGCCCAGCCCGCTCCACCACGATGCTGAAATACGGTTTGGTGCTTGGTCTTCTTATGGCTAGACTTTTCGTACCAGTATACCGCCATTTTTCGGTCACCAGAGCCTCGTCTGGTGGTATACCTAGTCAATTTATTCCGGTAGGTCAAATATTTCCGTTGTATGTTTTAGTAGACATATCACGTGTTGAGATAAAAATATTGTCGACCAATAGCTGTAAAATAAAAAATATCGTTTTCTCCTTCCATATGATGGGACTGGATAGGTTTCCGATGTCGCGACTATTAGTCGTCAATACGTCTGTCTCTACACGAGATATGACTATTGACGCATCCTAGGCTATACACCGAGGGTATCAAACTAAAGGTTTTATTGGAAAGAGCAACATAACACGTTACTACTACAACTACCTTCCTAAAAGTAGGTTATCTCTGGAGATTCCCAATATACAAAAAAGGCGTGCAGGAAGTCGAATTGGCTTTGAAAGTAGCTTTGTAAGTTTTAGTAAACATCGGCGCATTGGCGGTGTTGGCTTTTTGATACAAAACCGATAGTTTTGTCAACGAACATATGAAGATTGACAGACTTCTCTGAATAGATAGCTTCTGCTGTGTACACAACTATAATCTCTTATATAATCAGATTTATAGAGAGAACCTTGCTGCGATATCAAACAGATAAGTGCTATCACTATCGATCCGATAGCGGCAGCAGCCCTGCTACATTATAGCAATACAGGTTTAGTCTCTATATAATTATCTAGACATGCCCATTTCCATTATCTAGGTATTTATCCAAACGAGGAAGAGCAAAATTTTTCAAAGTATTGATATGTGGTATCTTTAACACTAAGTAGGAGTATTTTAGATTTACAGAACATGCACCATTATCATCACTAAAGGAAGGAAACGGAGAGGAAGAGAGGAAAAATGAAAATGACCTCTCAAAGGAATAATAAACAGTCTTTTCCATTTCCAATCGACTGGTAGGAAATGGATCGCAAAGATGAACTTTAGTATTTATTAAATCTGACAATTAAGGTTAGCTTCTTAGCTTAGATAAATAGTAGATCAAGTTATCAATTATTATTTCAATGTTCATCAGAAGATCGGATATGTCATTATACCTACAGATATCAACATTTTTCTAATATGAGCCAGCGGGAAATCCCATTTTTGATAATTATCCATGATTATGAGGAATTGAACTTCTGACATAAAACTTGTTTCTAACTAAAAATTGACTACTTTTCAGAAATTGATAAATATTCAGTAAAAATCAGAAAAGGTTTGCACTTTAAATAATAAGTATTACCTAACAACAACTTTTATTTCAGACAACTCAGTCAACAACATTCTTCTCGTTGGAACTTCAATCAGGTTGCTAAATCGTAAGGATAATATAGGTAAGAGTATTAACCTCAAGGAGACAAAGATATAAGATTATAAATAAACTACGAGTACGTAAATGTAGTGCAAATGTAATACACCAAAGTATTTACTTTAGGAATAAAGCAATAAACAGATGCTACTTTAGTTGTTTGCTGTTGGTGTTATTGGCGAGTATTTGCAGTTGATAAGGAGCTTTGTTGTAACAAAGGTTGAACCTCGAAAATGATAACTGTTATCAATGCGATGTTACACAATTAATTGTCTAATATTATGAAATCTGGTGCTACCCATGGCAGATTAAAGCTTCTTAAATTATGGTTATTATAATGACCGGATGTTGGCTTTGCTATTTAGATAATGGCTCGCCATGAGATGAGGATTAGGATGATTCTCGTTTTCTCTACTCGACATGTATTTTAAGCGCTTACACAGATTTAATATAGGTACCTAGAAAGTAGATTTCCATGCCTCTTAGAGCACGTATAATCTGATGGTGCTAGTTACATGGTCAAATATCATCTCGATAATCCCTGACGCACACTGATGAAGTATGAATGGTCTGAGATACAAATCAAACACTCCTATATATGCAGGCAGAATTACGGGAGACTTGTACCTCGCAGCGAGCCATTAAAAATTACGGTGAGAATAAAGACTACCACAGGAGATATGGTTTTAAATTTTTTTTGTAACGACCTTGACACGTGTACCGATTGGAAGAACTCACTCAAAATTCTTTTGAAGATAAAAATTTATTTCAATGAATCAACCTTAAAGCTTACAAACGATAGCACAATCAATAGATATAACATGTTACGAGGTGTGTAGCAATCGGCAACAAGATAATGGACAATAATGACTCACGAATATCTGCGCTAGCCTACATATCAATATCACACTTATTCCTATCTGACAATACTACTATAATATACTCGTACGGCTAAATAGTAATTTATCATCATTATCCTATATTAATGGCCTACTATAGGGCCTCCACCCTCATCTAATAGAGGGAGATCTACAGCTTAGAAACCTACTTAGCTTTTCTAATGCAGCGGCGGGTGCATCCCAGTAGTACCCCCTAATTTTAGTTCTATAGAACTGTTGACACACCATATTAGAGTTTAGTGTCCCATTTGTTCTATACAGAACTAACAAGACAAAATCAAAGAAATGTCGATATCAACATCTTGTTTGTACGTTACATATAAATTACCTAGTTTTTATAAGTATAATATGAAATCTCTTTTGATTGCAATAATAAATGTCCACTTAAATTTGAGAGTATCTACATAAACTGAAATGCATTATGGTGAAGTATCTAAACATACGATATCGAATACAGCTTTGCTTAAATTGCACAAAACGGCAGAAACAATTTATTTCTTTAATTGCTGAAGATTACTTTGGGAATGACGAAAGATTAAAATAAGCTTTGAAAAGAGCTTTTGGCGACATGCAAAATATAATAAAAATGATATTGAGATTTCTAATATCATTTTTTTCTAAGCTGAATAGTTTGCGCGAAAGATACTTCCAAAATGGTAAAATGTGTCCCCCCTGTAACTTCTAAAATAAGAGAATATTTTTTTAGACACGACAACTACTTGGTTTTAAAAACTTACCTTTTGTCGCAAGGGACATTTTTTTGTTAAAAACAAAATGAAATATCAATTAAAATAATATAAAGTTTATAACTTATATTCTATAAGCAAAGTCAAGAGCAAAAACTATGCTACAGTTGTATATAGAACTATTGGGATATAATTTGACAGCCCGGAAAGTATCCCAACAGTTCTATAGAACTACGGTATGGGGTACTACTGGGATGCACCCGCAGCGGCAGATTGGCGTTCTAAAAGTAATCATCAATGTACTTATTTTTTTGTCTCGCTATTAAACGAAGCAAACGAGCATGCGAGTTACCTGATTTTCAGTGATTACTGCCACCCATACACTTCTGCAATACCAGAGGCACTGCAAATGTGTTGCAGGTCTTATACCGAGCGACCTAATGAGCACTATCACATGATGTTGAAAGCTACAGTTTATGCTCTCCTTTTGGGGGATGTAACATCGACTTACAAACTTCGGACTGCTATTTAAAAATTATTGGAAGGAAACCACAATATTTCATAGCTCGACCCATAATTTGGAAATATAACCTAAAGATGTTTATGATGGGATCCCAAGGTGCCAATTAGACCCACCATGTTGCTATCCAGTAGCAGGGTAATGTCATGATTTTTTAAAAAGTACTCGAAGTTTTTTACTCTATGGCATGTTAGTTTATGAAAATAGTTAATCTGTGAACATAATGACTGGTCGCGTGTGATTGGTTAGGGCGGATTACACCACTTATTGTTAAACCAATAGTAACGATTCCCTCCAAGAACGATTTTTAATGGAGGAATCGATGTCGAGATGAAAATAGAAAAATTAGGAGGGCATTCATTCTGTCCTGGGAGTTGAAGATAGTAGATCCTAGAATATTAGTATAACACGAGACCTGTATTGTGAAAAATAGTAACTATATTGAAAATATAGTAATAGAAGGAGGAAATAAACTGATTGCTCTGGCCGTTGGAGTATTATTTACTACAGTAATAAACGGCGTTGTATTGTACACTATGAAATTTAAAGAGGGATATATTATTCGAGATATATTGCTTGTAAATATGATAATCAAACCGACGGTTTAACATGTTCTCAAGAAGAGGCTACGCCACTAACATCCCAACTGAGGAATGCAGTTAAAAATTATTGTTATATTAAAAGAAATATTCATTATTTCATTCGATCCTAGAACCTCCTAAGTCCCCTCAGTCGAACAAGTACATCAAAGGACCAACGAGGAACTTAGTAAAGGTAAGTAAACATTTTTCCTCTACCAAGTGAAAACAAAATGAGGGTAAAGTGAAAACACTTTTTTCATAGAACCATAACCCAAACAGTGTATCCAGTTACTGGGTTCAAATGCATTGTAATGTCAACAGTCGCAGAGGAAACTGCTATTGTTTTGAGTTTACCTGAGGTTACTATACTACTGAATACAAACAGACGTTGCTTTGTGAAAGTTCATTATGAACAGTGAATAATTGATTTATTTTGCTCTAAAGATTTTATGTGTTTGACTGTGTCACCCAGACTGTTTCTTGGCTTCGATGATTTTTGAGGAAGATAGCAAAATAAACCAACTATTTACATATAATACTGTCAGATAATTTACTTGTTTTAATAGTAAAGTAATGTAATAAAGTATGTATTGAAATTAAACAGAAAAACTTATTGTATCACTCTGCATAAACTGAACTTATAAATTCAATTGGAAGAACCACCTTACCGCATTGGAGCAGCGTGATGGATTTGGGCTCGCGATGGGCTCTCTTGTGGAAGGGAACTGCCTCGAGGGAGGTGTTCTGGTACGTTAGTCTATGCTAAAGCCAACTGTGCCGCGGCACTTTTGTGTGCCGCCAATTTTTGGAAATATATAATAATGTTAATATTATTAAATTATATCATTTAAAAAGAAAATTATTATTGTTGAATATATATTTAAATCCACAAAAAAATAAATTATTTTATTATTTGCTTTCAAATTTGTGATTCACTTTCGAATTTATTGTAATGAAAGCGTCATTAAAATTTTTGTTATAAACTATTTATGCAGTGTGTTGTAGTAAGTAAATAATTTTTATCTTTTTCTTTGTGTGCCGCCAAATTTTGAAATCGTTAAATATGTGCCGCGACAAAAAAAAAGGTTGAGAATCACTGGACTAGCGGTTAGCATATGTGGCTTTGATCACGAGGTTTGAATCCTAGGTCCGGTCGCGGCATACCTCTGAGTTTATCATTTTTCAGTACAATCTAAGCCCAAAATTCAAATCTTAAAAATCTTTATTACAGCAGCTCCAGCAGAAACATGTTATTTCGGACAGAGCAAATTGAAAAATCGTAAAAGTACTAATAACTTGGTCACCCTACGGTTTTTGAAAATTAGTAAAGTTAGTTAATAGATAATTAGGCGACGTATCTTTTATTTATGTTTGATTCATTAATTACGGGACATCCTGTATATAGTAAAGTTATTAGTATATTAGATAGGTTGGTAGGTAAACATGTTAAGAAGTCTCATTATTAACACATGGCTACTTTTTGCGCACACGACTACACGAGAAAAAATCCCGTTTAAAAATAAACATTTCAATACCTACTTTATTACGATAAAAAGCACCACAAAAACTTACAAATAGCAAAAACTAGTAAAGTACCGTCACGCGTCTCGAGTCGCCATCGAATTGTGGTGAAGTGAAGGTAAAGGTTAACCATTGCGTTCATCCTATTAATCTAATAGTTTTCAGCTTACTAATTTAAAACGCTTTCATTGTAGCTAGAAATCAGTGCGAAAACTTCTATTTTATTTCTATCTTTATTCGATATTGGAAAGAAACCCCAATATTTACTCCAATATATATTTTATTATAATAATTATGTATTTGCTGACTGATTATCTCCTTGGTATAGTGGTGGATGTGTGGATTCGGCCACGAGGGCCCGGGTTTTTGTTTATTTTTTCAGTAATTTCTTGTTGGTTGTGTAACTGCCTCGTGCCTCGGAGAGTATGTTTAAAGCCATCGGTCACGGTTATTAGTATCAAGATGTAGTAGTGGTCACTAATGAAATAAACATTATCAATCTCGGCCCGCCAACCAGCTTTGCAGCAAACAGCGTATCGGGTGTACGCTCCCTATCCCTCTCCTATAAGGAGGGATGCCTTTTTTTGCTGGGAAATGCATTTACTGGGTTAAAACTGTGTGACAGAGTTAAAAATAGTGTGATAAGGGAAAAGTGTGGTGTAAAAGAAGATGTAGTGACTAAAATTGAGAAAGGGATGCTTAGATGGTTTGGACATGTAGAGAGAATGGATGAAAGAAGATTAACAAAAGAGATTTAAAAGGCGAGGGTGAATGGAAATGTTGGAAGGGGAAGACCTAGGCGAGTATTCCTGGACCAAATTCAGGACATTTTAAATAATGGCCAGGTCAAGAGTACCCTAAACCGACGAACTTGTATGAAAAGATTAATGAGAGTGGAAGAAGCTAAGGAGGTATGCAAGGACCGTGGCAAATGGAGGGATGTGGTCTCTGCCTACCCCTATGGGAACAAGACGTGATGTTTATGTATGTATGTAAATGCATTTACAAATCCCTCCCATAAGGAGGGAAGCCTGGGCATGTAGTGGGCTGTTAAATAGGGTGATAACGATGTATTTGCTGTAGCTTCTTTTAAAAGACCGCAACGCAACGTCACTGGGGGAATTTAGAGCGGAAGCGAAAGCTTCACCAAGGTCGTACCTAGAGCTAGAAAATAATGTTCTTTTTCGATTTGTAAAATATTCGAAGTTATTTACTTCCGTGAGTCCTTCGGTAATTTCCAAATGTACGGTACGGTACTGTATCTATACTAAAGCCAAACTCGATTGAGAATGCTTGTCAACAAACAAATTAAAAATGAAGGTATAAATCACTAGTCATTTTACACCTTTTTCTTTTAGTTAACTTGTTAATGACGAATTCATGGCAATAAATTAGATTAGCAAGCTTAAAACTATTTAATATATTCAATATCTATTAAATAAGATTTTATAAAAAAACAAAACATAATTTTAAATTTATTAGGCATAAAATGTGTTGCATTTTCTACCTACATTTTAAATTTTTTTGTTTGACAAGCATTCCTAATCGAGTTTGGCTTTAGTATAGGTACCTATATTTAGGCTTAATTTTGGAAGTCGCAAGTCACTGTGAAATGGCAATATTCAGTGCACACAAGATTTTATTAATTAATTAATGTGTAATTTTATATTAAACACCAAAATTGATTACCTGAGTACCTATCTAGTAATTAGTTTTGATGACAACACGCATTGATTGAAGGCTTTCGTTTTCAGGCACTGAGGAGTGTTAGACAAAATCATGTCACGAATATTCCGAACAGTACTTTAACAAGATTTCATAAAATTATCAGTATTTTATTGCTTGCTAGGAAGGTTATTGGTTAAAGTAAGTTTTATTGTACTCTCATGAAATTAGCTTCCCTTTCTGTCATGTCAGCTTGACATGTAAAATGTGATTTTTTTGCATTAGTTATAATTTGCCTATGTACATTGTACACACATATATTACATACATACCGTCACGCTTATGGGTAGGCAAAGACCACGTCCTTCCACTTGCCGCGATCCTTGCATATATCTCTCGCTTCTTACAAGTTCAGTAAACCTTTCATACAAGTACGACGGTTTAGAGTACTGGCCTTTAATCAGAATGTCCTGAATTTTATCCAAGAACCTTGGCCTTGGTCTTCCCCTTCCAACATTCCCTTTCTCGCATTACCTTGCATTCATTCTCTCTAGATGAGCAAACCATCTCAGCACACCTTTCTCGCTTTTAGTCACTACATCTTACTTTATACCACATGCTTTTATTTTATGTCTAAAATACAATAAATAATATTTATATTTCAGTACAGTTAACCAGAATATTATAACCTTGAAAAACATCTCAAGTTAATTCTCTTTTTTTAACAAACTACAAAACTGTAGATATTAAACCGATAAATAACTGTACACAGCAAAGCAGCTTAGTAAAATACAGCAATGCAAATGTTAACTTCGGTCGTTTGTCGAAAAGACCTCTACATAAACGTGCATCGGATTTCGCAAAAAAAAGTTGTTTTGACCTTTGTTTATCTCTAACGCTTACAGACAAGAACCCTCCACTCGTTTCATTAATATTATACTCAAGTTTGACGTCACGACCTTGCGTCCAGTTTCGGATACAACAACAGATCGATACAAGCGATGAGATACCGCGGATAGTTTTTATGGTGAACTTGCC
This sequence comes from Mycalesis mineus, assembly GCA_034621355.1. NCBI lineage: Eukaryota > Metazoa > Arthropoda > Insecta > Lepidoptera > Nymphalidae > Mycalesis > Mycalesis mineus. The sequence goes on from CM067888.1 coordinate 1,043,908, forward strand.
ACTTCGTCCGCGAGGATCGTCCTTGAACCACATTATTTTTACCCGACTGCGTCAGAAGGAGGATAATGTTTTTCGAGCGTATGTATGTATGTATGTCCATTTCTTCGGCACGCGCTACAGCCAAAACGGCTGAACGGATTTGGACATGTGAGGTGTCGTTGATTTTGGCAAAATTGTGGAAGTGACATAGGCTATATGAATTTTCAAAATGGCGGCTGTAAATGGGGGGGAAAGGAGGGATGTGTGTATTTTTTTCTTTTATCTTAGCAATATGGGTATTATAATATCATATCATGTTTATATTACGGTTTTAACAAAAAAAAGTATACCAGTGTACCGTCTCATTTTTACAAAATTAAAACTAAAAAGAAAGGTCGTTAAAAGACCATTTCAATACTATACACAATAGTATTTTGTCCACGCCTGCAGCACTATAAAGTATTTAGAATTTTATATAGATATAGTGAGCCTTGTTTTTCTTTTTTCAGTTCTTAACTTCTAAGCAGTCGGGTTTTTTGTTTTTATAATAATAATTTTTTATTAAAAATTTAGCGGAAACCCGTACTTTATCCTGCGTTGTTTGCCTGCCTGTGTGAATACCGATATCTCATCTACAAAAAGATTTTTACAATCCGACTGGTAGTTTCAGAGATTAGCCGGGAGACAGTCAGATGTAAAGCGGGACTGTCTCCTAAAGTAAGACGTATAGACTCATTAGCGGAGCGAAATACTCAGTAGTCAGTAATAATTGTGGTGTACTATTACGCAATACTACTCATACGACTTGATGAGTTCTGTTGAACGAACCGCTTGGCGCTTCTATAAATAACCGTTTTTTAGATTTGTACAAGTTTATACAACAGTTGAGTAAATGGTACACAATAATGCTAGACTAAAGCCAAACTCGATTGAGAATGCTTGTCAACAAACAAATTTAAAATGAAGGCAGAAATCATTAGTCATTTTACACCCAATTTTTCGAATTAACTTGTCAAAGACAAATTCATGACAATAAATTAGATTAGTAAGCTTAAAACAAATAAATATATTCAATATCTTTTAAATAAGATTTTATAAAAAAACAAAACATAATTTTAAATTTATTAGGCATAAAATGTGTTGCATTTTCTACCTTCATTTTAAATTTGTTTGTTGACAAGCATTCTCAATCGAGTTTGGCTTTAGTATAGATAGAAAGAAATAAGGTTTGTCCCACTTTGCATTAAACCTTAATATATCCAACCAAGATTGTCTTCTTATGAAGATACTCTTCTACGGATATGAACATGAATAGTTTAATGTTGCAAGCCCGCCATAAGAGCAGCGTGTAACTTAACTCTATACATCTCCTTTAAAGTAGAAGTCTAGGCCCTGTAGTTAGCCGTAAAAAATAGGCCCATAATGAAATCTTGAGCTACTTTTCGTTTTTTAATTTTAATTAATTGAGCATGTCGGTTGGTCAGGTTGCCATTTTCGAAACGTAGCCACCTGTAGAAACCATCGGTTCGCCAAAACAAATGGGAAATAATCGATAACAGCCAGGCGAGTGGACAGACAAACGACCCGCCCAGGCCAGTTGACCTATATCCTAGCTTATATTATAAATGCGAATATCTGTATGTATTTTATTAGTAGTATGTAGAGCTCCAACACCTTGGGCCCTCAACCTCCATCAGCTCGGTCCCTGGCCACAGGCGGTGATGAGATAGAGCTCTTTGTGACACAGTATATGTGTGCCAAGCAATTCATTTCCGTGTTCTGATCCGAGGATTATTACTGACACATTAGACTTAATCTACTAGTATGCCTCAGCTTGACGTGGGTAGGGTGATGGTTTGCTCTTTTACCTCTTATAGCGATGGGTTGATATTTAAACTTTGTTCCTACGTTCTTTTTCTAAAAAAGACTATATTTTCTATAGTTTATATTGAAAAAATACTATATTTTTACATTTAATTAAAAAAAACTGTATTTTTATGATATGTTGGTAGCCCTAGCCATAATTGGCCATTGTCTTTTATAATTAGAATTTGTCACGATCATGTATACCATTACATAAGCAATAAGAATTTTTCATCTAGTCGACGATGTTCTAGCGATTTTAATTAAATATTGTATTTTCTCAAAAAAGGCGACGGAAGCTTTAACATTTTTATTAAAGAATAATTAATTTATTTTTCTATTTCACGCGATAATTCTTTTTTTACAACTCCAGCTCAACGCGTCTTTGATTACGATAATAATTCTGTATCAACATAACGTTACAGTGACCATAAAGCATGATTGACATAGAGTATCACTTCACAGGATGTGCAAATAACACGTCACATGCCCTACAAACGCCGCCGTATGTTCAACAACCTCAGGCTCAGGAGTTAAGCCATATTTACTTGGCCCTGTACGCCGGCAACCATGCCCTTCAGACCTAAACACAGCAACAATGTGAGGACACAAATGAGTAGTGCTTCACGAGACGAGCTCTGTCGTAAAAAGCTCTTCTACTCTTAATGTCTATTGTCTCTACATTATGACTGTACTGCCTTAAGGCACTATATCTAATACCTTTAAACAAGCAATTCTTGTACAATATTCAGGGTGACCCATAATTAATGGATCAAACGAAAATGAGTGGTGATACGCCACCTAATTACCTAAAACTGATTCGTAATAGAAAAAACATTGAACCGACTTAAAAACGCACTAAAAAGTAAAACGAATTTCGTCATTAAGTTGCTTTATTTTACTTAAGCTTATCAATAACAGGTGACATCCAAATTTAAGTAACGTTTATTTAACGAAGTAACACATTGTGGGTTCTAGGTAACGTTCTTAAAGTAGAAACCTTATTTATCTGCACACAATACACGACGAAATAAACTACATATTTAATTTATCGGTACAGTCAACTTTCGAAATTGGTGGTAGAGTTACAACTTTACTTTTCGAAAGCAAGTCTACTGACAAATCATTATGACGACTTAATTTTCTCGCGGTCTAGCGTGGTCACACTACATGGGGTCGATGACCAATATATTATAAATTCGCAAACACGAAATTTATTTATAAATTCATCTTTAGCTCCGTATACCTGCGCCGGCGCAATTGCTTATAGCGAAATAAATGTTATGTCGGGTCTTTCCATACAAGCGAGGCCAGTAGCAAGAGTTAGTTATTATTGCAATGATAGACGGTCGTAATTGAAAACAATTTATTTTAATTGTTGTTGAGTGAGTTGAGAACACATTTATATCTTCAACGAGATATGAAGTCTGTTTAGACATCCTATATCGATAGAGTTAACAATTTTAATCCTACTATTTAGTAGCCGGCCTCGTTGGTCTAGTGGTTAGCCTATCCGGCTTCGATCACAAGGTCCTGGGTTTGAATCCTGGGTCGGGTCACTGAATAATTCTGACTTTATCATACTTCTATGAAATTCCAGTACATTTCAAGCCCAGAGTCAAGAAGTTGGCGATGTTACACCCCCGTGCCTCGGAGAGCACGTTAAGACATCGGTCCCCGTCACTGTCATCAACATCTGATAGTGATAGGCTGATAATGATGAATGATGATTGTGAATGACATCAACAGCACGTGGCAAGATTTAAATCTGGACAACCTTGGCACCTGGGTGCATAAAAATGTTGTCAACCATACTTGTATGTATTGAGTGAATTGATTGTTCATTCACATTTTCTGACATACAGGAAAATACTTATTGTTCACATGATTTAGTGAGCTATAAACTTTACTATTTAATATACAAACTGTTTTGAGTATAATCATATCTTGCTAGTTCCGGATTCCAGTCCTTTTCAGTTACTCGTCTTTTAACATGCTTGTCGTCTGGGTCCTTTGCCCTTACCATTACATACATACAATGTAGTAACTACAAATACAATCTATAAATACTAACTTGTTGGTCAAGTTGTTAGTGTATTTGGCTTTTAGATTGAAAAGTCCTGGGTTTGAGTTCTGGGTTGCGCTATAAAATCTTGAGCTTTTCTTTCTTTCTCAAAATTCTCTGCATTTATTGTCAGCCCAGGGTTGGAAAATAGACAATGTTGCAACATCACTATACCTGCCAATCCTATATCAAACTATGATCTATCTAATTTTCATCCAAATCAGTTCAGTATTTTGGAATAAGTTGTGTTTTATTTATAAAGTTAAACATTTGGTTTCTACTTTATGAAGTGTACAGTTTTGTTGGTAATTATATCTAATATGTGGGAAAAGTACTCAATGAATCAGCTGTTTTTTTATGACTTGGCAATCATTTAAAAGGCCAGACAATTACATTGGGTTTTATTGTGTTGTATGAGATGTAATTATTATAACATTCCTATTTAGTGTGTAAAACATATTAGAAAAATCATTATTTTAATTCTTGTTTTATGTCATAAATCTAATTGTTGGCAAAAAAATAATTAATTATGAAGGTGTTAAACAAATTAATTGATTATTTTAATAGGTTTTTCACCATTATTCTAATGGTTTAAAAATAATTATTTAATTATCAAATTAAATAATTTAAAAAAAAATTAAGTAAAATATGTGCTCATTTCTCAGTTAGGTTTAGTAGCTACTGAAAACGACTGGTGGTTCTGATACTTTAAAGTAAAAAATATTTACAAAGGAACATAGGAACATATTTTTTTTAAATGGTTCTACCATTCAAACAAAAAAAAATATGTTTTCTTCATAAAATATGTAAACAGACAAGAAAGTAGAATAGAAGTCCAATATAATTTTTTCATAACCAGTTTTATTGAAATTACTAAAAGATCAAATACCTACTTAATGGTTTTTTTTTCGAAAGATTGTGCAATAAAAAATATAAGAATATCTGTGTACGAAATAGGACTAGTACAAAAAATGTACCTAATAAAAAGAATATTCAACTTGAAGGTTTCATAAAAACCGGTTCAGTGTGATAATAATTATAGTAATTATTAAAATAACCTGTAGGTATATATGTAAACAAAACAAAAACCTTTTCAAAATCAACGATCATATTTAGAAATCTAACGCATTTTTAGATTCACAAAAAAATTTACAAACTACAAAAGCTAGACTGAAACAAAGTTTGAATAAAGAAAAACCAAAGCGATAGTGAAAGTAAATATTTAATGTAGGAATAGATAGACTTACCATAACCAAAATCAGCTGTTTCCCAACTGATTATCCAAAAATCTTTCGATAAACACTTTTCAACAACAAGTTTTAAGTTTAAAACTCGCGGAAAATTTATTTATCAATTTCGTTCGCACCATGAAAATTCGAACATGACAAATGTGTCAATTTCCAGGATAACTGAATGAAAATTTGCGATCTATTCGTTTAGCAAATGTCATTGAAATCTGATGTAGGGTTGCCAGTATAATACTAAAAACTACTATTTTAGTAATAATGGTTCTGTACCGTCAAAACACAATTATTTTGTAATCTTAGGAGCGAATATACCGGACTAATCAATAAGAAAGTAAGTTCGTGTATTAGTTATTTCCAACTTAGCCGCAAAAATAATCTTCACCTTTGGTTTATTTGCGCCCAAATTGATTTTACATGCCTTTCAAGGGAAATTTTGAAAAATAAATCATCATAAAATGGGCGCGGAGTGTGCATGCATTGCCGCCGGTACCAGCATTGCACCCGTGCGAAGCCGGGGCGGGTCGCTAGTTAATTAATACAGTAGGTAGTAGTAGTAGTGACTCAGTATACTCTCGTTCATATTCTGCACTTGTTCCGCTATGGAATGCTCTCCAAATTTTTAAGCCGAGCGACTTTACTACTTTCTGTAACAAAACTCCATACTCCTTGCTTTTTGCATAATCAGCCTTAAATTTAACTGTAATTGTTCTACATATATAATTCATATTATTTGTAAACATTGTTTTAACATATATAATTATAGGAATTTTAATTTTTCATTATTTAATACTAGAATCAACTACGCACACGCAGTTGCATCAAACAAAATGTGAAATAAAACAAGCACAATATTTTTATAATAAAATCATATATTACAGGAAAATTAATAATTATTATGGTAAGATTAATAATTACTAGGTATTTATTTTATTAGATAAAATTAATTATAGCAAATGAAGCAACTTTTCAGAAAGTCTTAAATACGAAATATTAGTACATAAAAATATTTTTAAAGCGCTGAATTAATAATTATTATTAATTTATATTGTATAAAATTGACAAATGGGAATCGAACAATTTTTCAAAAATTATTTGAAAATTTTCAAACTTTATTAGCACTTAAAATTTAACATAAAAATATATATATTATCAGCTTATCAAATTTGTGTGTGTTACTCACATCAAACGTCACGCGCTGTTTTAAGCGTCTCATTTATCATACGATAATTTAAGTTATTTAAACATTTTAACATTTTATAATTTTACAATAAAGAAATTTTTATTTGGCTTTAATGACAAAAAATGTTTAATTAGTCCAATAATTTAATTCGTATTTATTGTTGTCCGATTGCCCATTATTATTTTGACATGATCGATTTTCATACATAAATGTACAGAAAAACCTAATAAATAAAAAGTAGCTTTTAATATAGTCATATGACAACACTGGACGGCAAAACTTAACCGCCAAGGTCAATGGTCATAATACAAACAAACCGGCAAAAGTTCTAAAAATAAAATTATGAATAAGTTACAGGGACTTTGAAAACGAAAGTCGAAAGAAGATGTAAAAAGAAAATTTTAAACGAAACTTCTAGTATGGATTACTTTATAGTAAATAAATCAAAATAGTATACGCTATATCTAAGCAGTTAATAAAAAAACATTGAAAATATTTATTTACATTTCTGTCAAGTATAGCTTGACCTCCCGTCGAATACAAATAAGTATGCATAAAAAATACTGTTTTAAGACGATTTAGATCCGCTTTTGCGTACTGAGATTCGATTGCGAGCGAAAAAAATATTTCAATATAAAATTAAAATCAAACAATCAGTCAAAATACGTTATCAATATTATTGTAATAGCTAAAAATATAAGCGATCCTGCGCCGAGTAAATAATATTGAAATATACATGAAGACTTCCACTAATGAAAATTACATTACGTGTAATAATTGCAATGCGCCGAAATGATCTCAGTTCACAAAAGGTATGCAATAGATTTTAAAAAATAACAAGCATGAATTGTAGCTAATTATAATTTTTGACGAATCACTATAATAACAGTAGTGACTAATAAATATTATTATAATATTAAATGTATCGTCATACATGTCATAATTAATCACATTGACTGTCGTTTTGTTGTTTAAAAAACCTGTTTATTAGTAATTTGCTCATGTTGCTTTATTACTCGTAGATAAATAATACCATAATTATTGATTTTAGATTTTTAACCAGCTATCATTTAACGATACCCGACAATAACAGGACATAATAACAGTTAGAGGGAAACATGGCTCAGAAATCAATTCCTTTAATCTGAGGGTTTATATGCAGCATCAATCAAATGAGAATTTTAGTCTCTCAGTTATGGTCATGGTGTAATCCTGTGGGCCTAGAACAAACCAAGGGAACTTTGCATATAAATAAATTGCGCTTGTGTTATCGAATAACATAGCAATGGTGCTAAGCAACACATCTATATATATAATTATGAATAAGAATATATAATAGCAAGAAGTAATGTACAAATTACAATTGCGGCCTACATCTTGTAGCGAACAACCATCGGCAGATGTGATTTTGATATAATATTCAATTATAAAAAAAAATACCTTTAAAGACTCAGATAAGTAAAAATTCTATTAACCGGACCAATCGTGGTCCTAAGACATTTAGATAGTCTAAAATCTGGATTATAGATGCGTGAAGAAAATTTTTATATATACAGCCTTGAAATACCTATGAAAAGTCTAGTCTATACTAGTCTTAACTAACCTTTTCACAGGCCCTTCAAGGGTATGACATACTTTGTCATCAGATGTTATAAGTTACTTGATTACGGTTCGAAATCTGGATAATCGCGTATCCGTAACAAAAGGGATAATAGAGTTTTTACTGCATCTAAGGGCTGTCAAGAAACACTATTATGGTCTGAAGTCAGCCTTCAAGCTCCTTCGCCTGCTGGATCGTACTGCATACGAGCGCAGCAGTGTGACTTGATCACCGCGCGTATCCGAAACATGAGCCCGGACAATAAATTTTACTGCATGTACGAGTATTCTAAGGGCTTTCCCGAAGTGCCCTATTGGGCCTGAACTCGGCTCCAAGCTCCTTCGCCTGCTGGATGGTGCTGCATACGCGCAGCGGCGTGTGAGTCCGGCTGAGACGATGGCTCCGACGGACCGGTGTCACTGTGTACTTTGGAGTGCCACTTGATTGACGTCTGTTGAGGAGAGAAAATGTTTTTAATTATTCACACACAATAACTATCCACTGCTCCATCTAGGCTTTAACCTTTATTTATATAGGGATCTCGTCGGCTCCGTGAGACTTGGTCCATTGATTAACATAAAAAATTGGTTGTCTGTAAAGTTGGTTTACTGACGATAGTTGAACGTGACAATGTCTTAAGAAAAATACTGATGGAATGGTAGCATTTAATTGGTTATTAAAATTTTTAATATAAGTATATTTTTATAAATATTAATTTAAATTAATAAAATAATTGATTTTGATTTTATAAATTTATATTTTAATTTTATAAAAAATATATTAATTATTTATAAATATATTAATTTTTAATTTAATATTAATATATTTAATAATTATATTTAATAGACGGATGTCGAACGCTGCCGAACGCAAAGGCCGATTGTGCTTCTTTGTCGCTCGTTCCGCGCTCTCGCTTGCACTTCAAGCCTTTCATGGAACGCCTCAAAGCGAGGTAACGACGCATGACGTCATGTTTTTTCGTGCGTGCAGCCGGCTCTATCGAATTACAAGACGTTGTCACGTCAAAAAGTTATAGAACACATCAGCATGTCTTGACATCAACTGCTGGACATCAGCCATTCAAGCAATTTGGGACCACAACGTCCATCGACTCTCTGTACATCGGCATTTCAGTTTATCAGTAAGCTAATCCGAGCTACAACTATTCATCTACAACCCGCTGAGTAATTGTAGTCTTTCTAAAGACCAGTCTTAATGATTTCCATGGGGTATGCTACCAGACACGTACGTATTTTTCACTACAAGCGGAAACTATACTAAAAATTAATTCGATACTCTCACTTGATTGGGCAAGCCTTCTAGTAAGGTATCCCAGGCACTGAATAAATTGTATAATTATTTTGAGAGATATTTTCAAGGATACTTTGACACATCTGCAAGAAAAATAATTAGATTTTTATTTTAATAAAAAAAGTGCTAAGTACTGCTCAAATATTTAAGCAAATATAAGTAAATCGATAATGGAGTCTACGCCATTAGATAACTACTATACGCCAGACATAACTAGCAGCAATGTTTCTAACATGAGCCAGTTATAAAAGTACTAAATCGTAAAGGAACGAAAAGCTCGCAATTTAGCCAAATTTCACTCAAGACTTGAGCACACACAAAAGTTAACTACTGGAACCATGAAGCTGTTAAATGAAATTCACCAATTTTGCCACCTTTTATGCACATCAACCATTTTTATGTTAAGATGCTCGTTTTTGAAATACTTTTGAACAAAGGTGAGTTTAAAATTTATTTAAAGTAAAACTACTGTATCCTTTCAGTATATGGTATAATTCCGTAGGTGGAAATGCTTTATTTTGGCCAAAGCGTTGCTATCGTTCGATTTAATGAGAATACTATCATTATTAGGAAAGGTAGTATTCATAGGTGATATTTTAAGTGTCATCTAGTGTTTTCCAAAAGAATACACCCAAATTATATACACAATCAAAAGTATATCTTTGTTATTTGGTCATTCAATATCCCTGAGAAAATTTTCAATATCTTGCTGTAAGTTTGGTTGGTTTGGATAAACTTTCATACAAAAATCATCATTCTCTTTTTTCATGTAATAATCTATACTAAAATTAAACTTAATTGAGAATGTTTGTCAACAAACAAATTTAAAATGAAGGTAGAAAATGCAACACATTTTATGCCTAATAAATTTAAAATGATGTTTTGTTTTTTTGTAAAGTTGTATTTAAAAGATATTGAATATATTAATTAGTTTTAAGCTTACTAATCTAATTTATTGTCATGAATTCGTCATTAATAAGTTAACTTAAAAAAATTAGGTGTAAACTGACTAGTGATTTCTACCTTCATTTTTAATTTGTTTGTTGACAAGCATTCTCAATCAAGTTTGGCTTTAGTATAGTGCTTTAATTACAATCTCACTTGATGACAAGTGTGGATGTGGTCTAATAGTTTTTACTCACAACTTAGCCTGCTGCACAGCAAAGCGTATGATGGTGCTCTTGAATACGTTCTTCACATCAACAAGCTTGGGATCAATTTCAACCTGTTTCTTCCCGTTGCTGGGGCTTATTTTTAGCTGCATGAATTTGTTGAGGAGGCTGTCTAGATTCGCTTCCACAACAGAATGCTGAAATAAGACAATTATAAGCCACTTTATATTCGCCAATTAATCCCACAATCGTCATGGAAATTAATGATATTGCTAAAGGAGATCATTCATTTTGGACCTTTTCTGCCAAGGCCAACAAAAATAAACTTTTTTTTTTTATCGACTACAAGTTGGCTCCTGACTGCTATCACACCTGATGTTAAGCAACGATGCAATCTAAGACGGAAGCGGGCTCACTTGTCAGGAGTGGGATGAAAATCCACACCCCTCTCGGTTTCTACACGACATCATACCGGAACGCTAAATCGCTTGGCGGTACGTCTTTGACGGTAGGGTGGTAACTAGCCAAGGCGAAAGCCTCCCACCAACCAGACCAAGACAAATTAAGAAAAATCTCAATCTGCCCCGCCGGGAATCGAACCCAGGACCTCCGTCTTATAAATCCACCGCGCATACCACTGCGCCACGGAGGTCATCAAATATACTATACTAAAGCCAAACTCGATTGAGAATGCTTGTCAACAAACAAATTAAAAATGAAGGTAGAAATCACTAGTCAGTTTACACCTATTTTTTTTTAGTTAACTTATTAATGACAAATTCATGACAATGAATTAGATTAGTAAGCTTAAAACTAATTAATATATTCAATATCTTTTAAATAAAACTTTACAAAAAAACAAAACATCATTTTAAATTTATTAGGCATAAAATGTGGTGCATTTTCTACCCTCATTTTAAATTTGTTTGTTGACAAGCATTCTCAATCGAGTTTGGCTTTAGTATAGTGCATATCATTAGAATTAGCCCTTTGCAGAAATAGTTAATATGGCCGTAAAGTTGTAGGGGTGTAACGAGATAAGCCAAGGTTTGAAGATTCAAAATTTTCAAATTCAAAAGTTAGAACAGCCCATTTGAATCTATAGTTAATATGGCACGAATATCGTAGGATTTGCTCTGAGCCAAGTTAAAGGCAAAAGTTCGATTTTTGGTCAAACTTCACACTAAAAACAAAAAAATAGAACTGACTTCAAAGATGTATTTGCACTAAAAAACCAAAAATAGCATCGTTTTATATGTGCTATCTTAGTTCTTAATTAGTTTGAATGTGGTGCTGATAAATAGCAAAATAAAACTAAAATCTTTGTGGGCCTCTACCGCCTTCAAACCTTCCAGGTGTTATTTTTGCTTTTTAGTATAACACATCTTTGAAGATGGTTCAAGAAGATTTTCTTAAAAAAGAGTTTATTTTTAAATAGAGTTTGTTGCCGACACAGCACCTGAAACACAATAAAAATATTTAGTAGTATAACATTTAGATTTGTAAATTATTTAGTTATTATATATTAGGTACATAGTTTTTATTATTTTAAATTGTAAATATATTTAGCTTATTTAAATTATAATAATTTAAATATCGACTTACCTTTGTATTTGCTATGTATCGAACCGAACGTTTTTAATAAACGAAACGTCCTATGTACGACGGCAGCGCCCTCTTGCTTTTCTCTCTTCTTGCCGTAACGTCGAGCTGTGCGCACCTAAGCAGCCGTCTTACGTTGGATTACCAAAAAATACAAGTGTTTCAATCCCTTAACATCGCCTAACCACGCCTCAGGACCTCTGCCTTGCTCTGTCAGCTACAAAATCTGGTCACTTCGAGCCGGAAAGCAAATCCGGACGCCTTGCAGCTACCAAGTAAGTGCAGACACGTGTGTTATAACATCGTATGTTCACCACTCCGCCGCGACGCATAATGAATAGAACACGTCGCACGCGTCGAGAACAAGGGGGAAACGCACAGGAAGAAGTAGTTTCTTCCGAAAAGGCTGAAGCAAAGCCTGTGTTAGAATTACCACGCCGTTGCGAAACGGACATTGTCAAAATGGCGGCACGTTCTAACACCTCATCTGCAGCTCACAGAGCGCAGCTAGAATACGAAGCTGCTTTGAAAAAAGCTGCTATCGACAAAGAATTGATTGATAAAAAACTAGCGGCAGATATCGCACACTCGTACGCAGGTAGCATACGCTCACATACAAAGCGCGACAAAGTGGAGGACTGGCTGGAACAAAACAATACGCGGGCGCAGTCAGTATGCGCCCCGCGCCGATCGCCGATGCACCATGCGCATGACCGGGATGCAGTGCAAAATATAGCCGCGCAAGACGAATGTTATAAACCTTTGCTTACCAGGCTCACAGTAGGCAAAGAATTACCTGTGTACTCTGGAGATCCAGTTGAATGGCTTCAGTTCAAGGAAGCGTATCACGAATCTACGCAACTATGCAATTTCGGCGATAGTGAAAATCTATACAGGTTGCGCAAGTGTTTACGTGGCGAGGCCAAAGACACAGTGGCTTCATTATTAATAGGTTGTACACCACCGCTAGAAGTTTTAGAAGCGCTAGAACTGAGATATGGCAGACCAGAGCTCATAATGGCCCACCTAAATAAACAGGTGAGAAAAATTGCCCCTTTACCTTCTAATTACCATAATCAGTTGGTAAATTTTTCGATTAAAATTAAAAATTATGTGGCCGCTGTAAAAGCTGTAAAAGAATTAGATTTTCTTAGAAGCCCAGAAGTTTTAAATAACCTGTTACATAAGTGCCCTAGCCCACTAATTACAAAGTGGGCAGACTACGTATATATGTACGATACTTCGAATAGGGCAAGGTTGGAATTATTTGCCGATTTCCTTCATGAAGAAGCAACGAAAACCGCTGCCGCGGGTGTGAGCTACTTAGACACACAACATCAGCGAACACATTATAATATAAAAAAAGAAGAAAATCGCAACATATGTATTATTCAAGATGACATCGAATGTATATTTTGCCACACCGGTACACACAAGTTGCCCGACTGCAGCCGATTCAAGCGAGCATTACGACGTGATCGATGGAGATTCGTCAAGCAAAAGAAGTTATGCTATCGGTGTATAGCACACACAGCAAGGAGACCTGCCAGGCCCAGGTCTGTGATGTCGACGGCTGTGGGCTTCCACACCACAGACTTCTCCATTGGAAGACGAAGACGCCAGCGAGTGCTAGTGCAGTGTACAGTGAAAAAAATGGGCAATATAGTGAAAGTGAAACTAAAATACATAATGAAACGGTCGCTATAATAAACAACCCATGTTGTGTTTTACTAAAAATAGTACCCATAAATGTACATGGACCAAAGGGTAGCGTAAGTACCTATGCGTTGCTTGACGACGGTGCTACCGTCTCATTAATTTTGTCAACCTTAGCGGATTCCGTAGGTATTGCAGGTCGACAAGCAACCATGCGCTTGCGTGGCGCATTCAATGCTGAATTAAAATGTGATTGTGAAATTGTGGATTGTACGATTTCCAATCAGAACAACGTTCAATTTAATTTGAAAGCTAGGAAAATAGCCGAGTTAGATTTACCTTTCCAAAAGTTATCAATTGTAGATAAAAGTAAATATAGTTATTTAAATGAAATAGATAAATTGTATTGTTGTAAAAATGTTAAGCCAAGTTTATTAATAGGTCAAGACAATTACCATTTAATTGTACCTACCAAAACTATATTAGGTAATAAGAACCAACCCGCTGCCACTTTGACTCCGTTAGGGTGGTGTGTTCATGGTGTCGTGTCCGCACATTCTTCTGTTCCCAGGTCAGATATTGCAGTATCTTCAATAGAAGACGATGTATTGGTCACCACGCCTGCCCCCTATACACACCTGGACCCCGACGCGGAGCTCACGAAGATGGTACGTGACTCATTTAGTTTTGAGGCTTTAGGTATATTCAGCAAGCCAAGGGAGAACGCTGAAGAACTTCGCGCTGTAACTGTACTCTATAATTATGCCCATCAGGTTGAAAACGCGGAGCCCGGAAATCGAACCTGGTACTTACCGCACTTTGGAGTTGACAACCCTAACAAGAAGAAGCTACGCGTAGTTTTTGACGCAGCAGCGCCTTCTCGTGGTAAAAATTTAAATGATTTTTTACTACAGGGACCTGACTTACTGGAATCTTTATTAGGAATTATGTTCAAGTTTCGAGAAGGACCTGTCGCATTGATGGGAGATATAAAAGACATGTTTCTTTGTATAAAAATAAGAAGAGAGGACCAGGATGCCTTGCGATTCTTATGGAGAGACGGCCCTTCAGAACAAGTAAGAACATTTGCTATGTCTTCACTTATTTTCGGCGCAAATTGTTCACCCTTTATAGCGCAATTTGTAAAAAATAAAAATGCGCAACGGTTCCAAGAAGAGATGCCGGAAGCTGTAAACGCCGTACTCAAATCACACTACATGGACGACTACATAGATTCTGTGGATGACGTCACGACGGCAAAACAGCTGGTCAGAGATATCTCAACGATCCATCGGCGAGGTGGCTTTGAGATAAGAAACTGGGTAAGCAACGTCCCGGGTGTGCTTGAAGAAACGCAATATGAAACCAGGTCCGTACAATTCCACGTTAATAATAATCAGCCGGAGAGGACGCTTGGACTACTATGGCTACCGCTGGTAGATACGCTATCGATAGATGTTAGTCTAAAACGTATTCCCAGTGATATTTTAAACTTCAACAGAAAACCTACAAAACGTGAAATGTTAAGGATTATTATGTCTATCCTAGATATATATGGTTTTCTTAGTCCAATCACTATTAAAGCTAAAATATTAATGCGTGAAACCTGGAAAAAAGATATTAAGTGGGACGAAGAGTAATGTGAAGATTTATACCTATTGTTTCGCGCATGGATCGTTCAACTGAACGAAGTAAACAACTTAAAAATACCAAGATGGTACTTTAGCCAAGCAGCATGCAACTCGCCTGACAACGTAAGTGCGAGCGGGATAACAACATTGGAGTTACACGTATTCTGTGATGCATCGACGCACGCCATCGCTTGTGTCGCTTACTGGCGAGCTACATACTGCGACGATCGAGTTATAATTTCATTCATCGCTAGCAAGACCCGAGTCGCGCCGATAAGAAAACCGGTTTCTGTACCTCGACTCGAACTGCAAGCGGCTACATTAGGTTGTCGTTTAGCAAATACGATCAAAAGTCAACATCGAATAAAACCCTCCGCTACTTATTATTGGACGGACTCGATGACAGTTTTACATTGGATTAGAAACGACTGTCGCAATTACAAAATATTTGTAGCGAACAGACTCGGTGAAATAGATGAATTGAGTAATAAAAATCAGTGGAATTATATTTCTACACACAAAAATATAGCAGATATTGCTACGAAGAGCTGTCGTTACAAACTAAGCGCTGAATGTGAATGGTTCCGTGGACCTAATTTTCTTTACGAAGACTCTGCAACCTGGATCTCTGAACCTGAAACAGAAAATATAAAATTATGTGAACAAGATTTAGAAATGGTCAATACAGTTTCTATAAATGGTGACCACTTACCAGTTCCGGATCCGACGAGGTTTTCATCCTGGTTACGACTTAAAAGGAGTACCGCAAGAGTTTTGCAATTTATTGAAAAATGTAAGAAGAGGCCAACGGAGTTGAACGCTGAGTTACTGAAAAAGGCTGAACCTATTTTGATGAAATTTTCACAAATGCAATCTTTTCCAATTGAAGTGGAATTGATCAAAAATAACAAAAATATACATCGGGACAGTCGCTTGCGTGCATTAACGCCATTTATGGACGAAAATGGACTCCTGCGCGTCGAAGGACGAATCAATGCCGCTAATAACATTACTGCTGACGTGAAGCAATCTGTTATACTCGACGGATGTTATCCGATCAGCCGGATTATTGTCTTCTCCCGAGAAAGAAATGGCTAGACGAAGCACCGACTCTGAAAAAGGTAGATATTGTGTTAATTATGGACCCAAACACAACCCGAAACTCATGGCCCAAAGGAATCATCGAAAACACTTACCCTGGACAGGATGGTAGAATTAGGGTGGTCGACGTAAAGACTAAAACGGGAATCTTTCGTAGACCTGTAATTAAGATTTTGTTATTACCTGTTTCTGATGAGTGTCACGGTCGTGACACTGGGGGGGAGGATGTTGCCGACACAGCACCTGAAACACAATAAAAATATTTAGTAGTATAACATTTAGATTTGTAAATTATTTAGTTATTATATATTAGGTACATAGTTTTTATTATTTTAAATTGTAAATATATTTAGCTTATTTAAATTATAATAATTTAAATATCGACTTACCTTTGTATTTGCTATGTATCGAACCGAACGTTTTTAATAAACGAAACGTCCTATGTACGACGGCAGCGCCCTCTTGCTTTTCTCTCTTCTTGCCGTAACGTCGAGCTGTGCGCACCTAAGCAGCCGTCTTACGTCGGAGTTTCATAAAAATACAAGTGTTTTCATCCCTTAACATCACCTAACCACGCCTCAGGACCTCTGCCTTGCTCTGTCAGCTACAGAGTTTATAATATTTTTTGACGGCCTCCGTGGCGCAGTGTATGCGCGATGGATTTATATGACGGAGGTCCTGGATTCGATTCCCGGCGGGGCAGATTGAGATTTTTCTTAATTTGTCTTGGTCTGGCTGGTGGGAGGCTTTCGCCGTGGCTAGTTACCACCCTACCGACAAAGACGTACCGCCAAGCGATTTAGCGTTCCGGTACGATGTCGTGTAGAAACCGATAGGGGTGTGGATTCTCATCCTACTCCTAACAAGTTAGCCCGCTTCCATCTTAGAATGCATCTTTACTTAACATCAGGTGTGATAGCAGTCAAGGACCAACTTGTAGTCAATAAAAAAAAAAAATAATAGTATTGTTAAAAATTAAAAATAAAAATTTAAATCTATACTAATATTATAAAGAGAAAGAGTTTGTGACTTTGGATCTTGTATTAAATAAATAAAATAATTTCAGTGATACCTCAGTGCCTTTTGCGATGGCCTCCTCCAGACACTGTACAGTGGCGTGCAGGTCGCCGCGCCTCTCCTCCAGCGCCGCGCGACACTCCCAGTATTGCGCGGAGTCGGGAGCGTTGGGGAAGCGTTCACGCAGGACACGGAGCCAACGCGCGCACTGCTCCCACTCGAAACCCTGAAAAACCAATTGCCAACAGTGGCGTCACTAGGACAGGACAGTGCTAGCGGATCGCAGGCACAGGGCGCTGACCTTGAAGGAGCGCAAAAATTACCCGACCAGGACCACAATCAATCAACACCGTAGTTCATACAGTCAGTTACTAGTAGTATTAGTAAGTAGCCCATACACTACTCCTTTGGAGTGGACTGGCAAGTCAACAAATTTTTAGGGGGTGTAGTGATGAAGCTTGCACTGCATCGCATAATGTTATGGCACTGACAGCCAAAGACAGCAGAAAAAACTTATACATAAAAATAATTGCTAGGAGCATCTCAGTATGATCTAATTAGGAATTAGAAGATCTTCAATAGAACCCGAATTACCAACATATTAGCTTAACATTGAGTGGGCAATTTTTCCATAGAGTTGATATGGATAGATCTGGTTCCTCCAGGAAAACTAATACTAACTTACTTACTGAGTCAGGGTATAATACTATCGATGAATTTTTAAATGACAAAGATGTTCAAAGGCAATTGGATAGGCTTTCAACTTCACACAGGAAGTAAAATAAATAACTTTATGTAACGACACACTTAATATTGTAAAATTTATAATATTATAAAAAGAGTTCTTGCCGGCTCTTCTCAATAGGGCCTGCCTTCCGAGCCGGTGGTAGAGTCACTACAAATAGTCCAATTTGACATTTCAAAAGTGCTTGTAATAAGCCTACTTGAAATAAACGATGTTGAATTTAATATTGGGTAGCGCTTAATCACAAGACACAAGGTTCCTATGCAGCTTTATGCACTCTCCGGGTGATATGACTTACACTGCAAATATCTCCAGAAATTCCTTGAAAGAAAACTCTAGAAATCTATTACAGGGATACTACTACTGAGTTCAATAAATAATCTATTGACAAACTGGACTAGTCAAAAGTGGTGAATATTTTAAAAAGCTGCTAGAAATAAATTAATTTGAACTAACCTCTCGCAAAAGCTCCGTCAAATCATTCAAAGCTCCCAAAAGCAACTCGTCAACATGGTGTACATTCTCACCAGTCGTCAAGATTGACACATAACTGTCATTGAAGTCACTAGTTTCTGTCACGGAGCTTGTAGTGCGCCATTTGTCTGCAGAGAACGGGACCTTCTCATCATTCAGATTGCCTTAAACATACAATAATTTGAGAGTTAGCAAAATTTAGAATGCAAGATTTTGTATGTACCTTCACTATCTCATAAAAATGGCAGTCTAACTAAGCTTTACCTTATACCTTTTAAATGATATATCTACAATATATGTCACAAGACAAGTAAATACTAATTTTTTATCTACTATATGTTGGCCCTGGATTGCTATCACCCCTGATGTTAAGTGATGATACATGTGGAAATGGGCTAACTTTTTAGGAGTAGGATGACACCCTTTTCTGTTTCTATATGACATCGTATTGGAACACTAAATCGCTTGGCGGTACAGCTTTGTAGGTATTTTACATATTATGTTCATAAAAAATCCCTAATCACTGGCAGCTCAGATCTTGACTAATTAATGACTTAAGTTTGAGAAAAGAGTTTTTTTTACAATTGAATAAAATGAAAAAAAAATACAACATACCTTTTTGATTGTTATTTTCTAGGAATGACTCATTATCAGTGTCATGGTCTAACTCAATGTTTTCTTTATTCTCGTCATCATCATCAAAGAGCGGTGCATCCAAAGGCTTTACACCATTAGATAAGTGGTGAAGTCCAAAACATTGTAAATGGTGGTAGGAGTCTATGGATTTCCCTCTTACTTTACACCAGTTCTGTAACTTTGTGTGGAGTTCTTCTGGCTTGGGAGTGTTAAAATATAATGGGAGAGGTGTTTTAAATTTGACCTGCTTCCTCTCACTCTTTACAGCCGAAACAATAATTTCTTCCTTCAAATTGTCATCTTCGTTTATGGTCTGCACATTTTCCTTGTTAATATTGTCTCCAATTGATGCCCATTTATGAATGCAATTATTTAATTCGCTTTTGTGAACTCTTTTCAAATGTACAGCAGATATAGATCGTCTTACTTTAACTTTCTGTTCAATTGTATGCTGCTGTTTGCCAACAATTAGTTCAGATTGTTTTATAACTTTTTTGCGGAATTGTGGGTCAACCTGCAGTCTCACGACATCGTCTATTGGTTCTTTCTTATGCACTTTCGGTTTATAAAGTCTGTCAAAAACAGATTCTTTAGTACTAAGCATATTAGTACTTTGTCTTGGCTCAGGAATCATAGTTTTTCTTCTTTCAACTGTTTTCGGTTTGCTGTCTACTTTGGGTACAGCAAGGCTTTTGCGAGAGTTAGTGATATTGACAGGTTTAGGTCCATTCACATTATGTGACGGTACAGTAGGTTTTGAGTTGTTCTTTTTGACTTGAACATCAGTTTTAGAATCAGTAGTTTGTAAAGTACTCTTCTTAATTTGACAAGGTGCAGTAGGTTTTTTTAAAATTGTAGTTGTATTAGGTTTTTTGGCAAGTGCATGAGTGTCAGATTTGGATGTGGTAGCTTCTGCTGTAGCAACATTTGTTTTGGTTTTGGCAGTGACAGATACTGTTGAAGAAACTTTTTTTAGCTGTTGGGAATCATTGTTGCTGTATTTTTTCAGATTAAGTTCTCTAAGCTGCAAACAAGAAAAAATAGATGATGACACATTTTCCCATTTTTTGGATTTGCTTTGTTCTATAGTGTGACTAAGTATTTCAAATGTGTGTATTGTCACTTCTTCATTGAATAGTTTAGGAAAGTGCCAATACACAAATGCAGAATACAGTCATTTCCATATAAGTAATTTCATTAATCATCATTATCAGCCTATCAACAGCCCACTAGCCAGTCTATCGAGTAAAGGGGAGGGGGAGCCTAGACCCACCACACTGCTCCAATGTAGATTGCTGGGTTTAGTGTGGTAATGGTTCATTTATATAAATAATAAATTAACATGCTCTCCTAGGCAAGGGAGTGACACACAACCAACTTCCCGACTCTGGGCTTGGAATGTACTGAAAACCTCAATAATGAAAAATTTACAATTAATTATTGGCAACAATGTGGTGGTTTACAATTAATAGTGTAGTGTAGTGTAGTTCAAATTGCCAAATAGAGAACATTTTGCCATACCTTTTCAATCCTTGCCTTCTCTCTAGCTATTCGCTCCTCCCTCAACTTGTTAATGCGGTCATTCATTGAAGCCATTTGTGGTAATAATCTTAAATCAAATTAAAATTTGAATGAGACAATTAGTACTGCCGACGGGACACTTATGCACATTATGCTCAGCTGCAGAGAAATTTCAGAACAACATGAAGCATACATTGGCTCCAAAGCAACACTCCAAGAGACAATAAGCGACCTGGGCGGCCTGCTAAGCTTCTGGAGCGAGCTCAGCTGGCTGGAATGAGTCAGCAGGAGCCTTTACCAGGGGACTCAACTTACTGGCCAAGTGTAGAATAACCCAGGAAGAAAGAAAGAAAAATTCGTACTGCCTTACTTATTAGTCCAATGATTAGCCTTTACAGCTTAAGGTTATGAGATCTCAGGTCAGCCTTTAATATAAGCCATTGAGCTTTTCTTTCTTACAAGAAATTGTCAGAAACAGGTCTGTGTGAAAGATACTAACAGCAGTCCAGTTTCATATACATAAAAAAATAGTCCACATAGGAAGCTTTCATTTGTAGAGAAATTAACAGTGTGTGGAGAAACAGACATACTGTTGAATGTCATCCAAAAGTACTATTGGTTCTAAGTGGATTCTTGCTATTATAATTACTTAGCAAAATTGAAAATATCACTATATATCCTATTGCAATGGAAGACAGAGCGATATTTTGACTTTGCTGCTGTTGGCGACAATGTATCTTCCTCTACACAAAGTATATCATGTGATGTATCCTATACCTACTAGCAGTGCTCGATTTCTAAAAATTGAGGTACCGGAACTCTATATATGTAATATGCCAATATACCTATATATATATATATATATATATAGGTTAGCTTCGAGCTACAATCAATTATATTGCGAGTTAATTTATTGTAATAGATAGTAACATAAGATTAATAAATCAGTGATCAGTTAAATACATGATGTTCTTAATCCCTTTCGAAAGTTAACTCACTGATAAATCATTTTAATTGTCGATTTTTTAATTTTCAAACTGTTTTGTGCAGATAATTTATTTATTTTTTTTACCGAGAGAGGTTCCGGAACGCCGTTCCGCCGCGTTCCGCCTGAAATCGAGCCCTGCCTATTAGTAATTATCAACATAATCTGATAGCGATTGTTAAAATGTTCTTAATTAAAAACTAGGCATCTCTAATAAACTTTTTATGTCACTACAAGGTAAATCGATTATGCGTTTGTTTTGTTTTGGAATAGAATATAGAATATTCTAACCCGAGGTCGGGTAAAATACAAGTAGGTAGGCAATTTTATTTCCAAATTTTACTAGAATTTGTCTGTTTACATAACTATTCTTCTTGTTTCTTAAAGATATGCTTAATAAAAGTGCAAAATACTATAATGTATTTTCTTTACACAATTTCGAATTGAAATTCAAACTGACAAACCCTAAATAAAACGCTTGCGCTGAAGAAAATTTATAAAAGATGTTTAAGAAATAATACTTACAATCAAAAAATCACCAGACGTAAGTATAAGAAATTCTACGACGCTTGACGCTTCACAATTTTTCAAGTCAGTTTTATTTGAATTTTAAATCTTTGATTAAAATGACGGTTGGCGGTTGAATTTCTAAACAAAACTTACAGTACCAAAGAGTATATATAAAGTACTCACAACCAATGTCCACAGAATAATAGAATACTACCAAAGTCTTGTCTCTGGTTTAAAAAAAATAATCTATTCTGCGTTAATACAACTGAGTATTGAACTATTTCAGCAATCACTACTTTTTAAATATTTTTAATGCACATAAATAATTTAATTTGTTAAAAATATCTCCTCAATGGAAAAAATGGAATGTTAAAATTAGTAGAAATCTATTCTCATTAACGAGCAACACTCATAGCATGGCATCCAATATACGCAACTAAAACTAATGATTACGTCATTGTGTCATGTTGGCGGCATTGCGAGTGCTAATGCCCGCTGGTCACGAGTGTGTTGCGAATTTTTATTTTTGAGTCAGTGAAATAAATTACGGATAAATAAATTGTGTCATTGAAACCACCAGGTGAGTGTCGCATTGTGTTACGCTCTTATAGATTATTTACGTATTGGAGGGCGTTACGTGTGCTTATTCTAAGTGTTTTGTGTAAAAAAAAGTCGCTTTGGCCGGCCCGGTCTCGAGGATTCGCAATATTTTTGCAAACAGGTTTATATGGGTTTTGTTTTTCTTCTTTTTAATGCACTATACTCCGCATTATTTAGTCATATTACTCTAAATGACTAAACACTACGGTACAAACAAGCGACGTATTAGTATTAGGTCATTAATCGTAAATTTTCATTTTAATTAAAAAATGTACCCGTATTAATTTTCGTATGTATCGATATTTTTGATGTAAACCGTAAATTAATTTATTCAATAATTTTAGATCTATAAATCCCATTGTATCTCCCTGGGTTTTTAACTATGACTACTGGGTCTTATAAAATTTAATTTGCTTTAGGTTAGAGTTTTAATATTCCAGTTTTTATAATGTTCTTTTTTACATATTTTTTGACTAAGTTAAGGAGAAGAGAATATATAATTTTAATTAATTTAAAATTACTTTCCTATCTATGGATTGTGGTAAAATATTATTCTTAGAAATTTACTTTTGACAGTGAATAAATTGTTACCTATAATATTCTCTGTCTATTTTCTTTTACATTCTTATAGCTTTCTTTCAGAGCCCATTTAACATAGTTTTTAATTGTTAATTTGATGTTATTTTTATCATAATTATATCCTTAATATAAAATAGCTTATATTCATAAGGAATGAAAGGTACCTGTCACTATTGGTCTCAATATATTTTTTAAATTTTGATATTGTATTTTTAATTTATTTGTAGCCAGATCAAACCCAACAAATTAATGCACAAGCAAGTTTTTAGGTATTTTGGAAAATTAATTGAACAAAACTGTAATATAAACAGGAAGGATAATGCAAATATAACAATTGCAAGTTAACTCATAATAACATAAACCACAAAACTTGTTAATTTATTTATATGTAAAATAATTTCAAAGTTACACAGAGGAAACATAAATTTTACTATTTATAGCTCTTTATGCAAATATCCTTAACATATATATGAACTGTAAGTATGTGGTTATTAAATGTGATGTCCTTACAAAAAATGTAGTATCATCAACTCTTAAGTATTCAATTTATCACAGTATAAAACTAACATATGTATTAATATTTTGGATGTTGCCAGGTGCATGTATCTACAAATTACAATACTGTTTTGGTTCAAAACTTTTATCAATTGAATAAACATGCACCTCTTTGAAACTAGTCTAACTATTTTAGACTGTATTGTCACATAACATCAGGTCACACTGCAGCCTAACTACTGTACTATACTATTATCATCACATCAGTCGATAGATGTCCACTGCTGGCATAGGCCTTTTTCAGGGACTCCCAAACAATGATCCTAAAACTCCTGAGGCCTGTGTTCAACCTCAACATTGATCCGATTTTCGAGATATTATGTGCCACGCCCACTGTCACTTCAGCTTGTTGAGGTATATTGGTTCTTCTGCGGATCTCATTTATACACTGAGCATTGCTCTCTCTATTAACCGGTTGACTCTGAGTCTCTTTGTGAGATTCTTATCTATAGGTAATTGACCTATAGATCAGGCACTGAGGTTTTCTAGACGAAAAGATGACGCGAAGTTTCTCGAAACCAGCCCAGCCGACGGTTCACCTCTTTCTCGTAATCGTACCTACCTAACTGTACCATATGACCTAGGATATATATACCTACGTCTACAACTGCAGAATTTTCAACTATAACTAGATGGAGCTTAAGATGAGCCAAAACAAATCATAATTCGTTTTTTGTTATTTGTTGTGTGACTTTCATTCACCTATTAAAACAAGCCCTCGATGGGCACTCACCACCCACATAATTGGGAGATTTCGGACCCTAAGAAATTTACTCAGGAATTCTTAGTTGCTTCCAGTATGCAATTATTGCAATGCCATTTATCATGCATGCTCATTCTAAGAGCCTGCACCAGCTGTCGTCTTTCAACTGCTAACTCGTAGTTTTATATATTCTTATTCAATTCCTATAGCGCTTAACATTTGGTGTTCACATTTACTTAATACCTTGCATAATAAAAAAATACTTTCACTTGCTTGCCAATATTATATTATAATGTAAGAGTAATAGCGTTATTTTGCGCCAATTAAGTTTAATGTACGCAGAGCACATTCACCTATCATACTCGTAATTGAGATATTTATAACAAGCTCGTTGTTTGTTACCCACGAGTTGTGATCAAGTGAATAATTGAATATCTCATCGCCTAAACTTTCGTCCCTCTGCTGCGGTATTCAGAATTTTTAACTTATCGTCTATTATACTCGTAAACTACATTCAACGTTTGGCGCCTTTTCTGTCTATAGCTTTTTTTTCATCCTTGCGAAATGCATTTACGCATCCGTCCGGGGGCAGTACAGGGATTGCAAGACTTCCCGGGGGATATATGGGACTCGTTGGCCGAGAAACGGCCAAAATACCCACTAAAACCCAGCGCGACCCTCCGCGTCTTACAAGATGTACCAATGGATCATGATTGAATAAATTCTACATTGGCTTCTGTCTATAGCCTGATGAAAGATGATTTCATAAATTTAAAGATGCAATCGTTAAAAATCGCAACGACTAGATATTCGTTCATATGCTGCCGTACTTACCTGTCTACCTATTCAGAATTTAGATTTTTTTTATAATTACTTAACACCGGTTCGTCCGTAGAAGATCCCCAGCCTCTTAAATATGTGCACTAATTTTACCAGAGGATTGAATGAATGAAAAATGAGTTTCACCTAAACCGACGGCCTCCGTGGCGCAGTGGTATGCGCGGTGGATTTATAAGACGAAGGTCCTGGTTTCGATTCCCGGCGGGGCAGATTGAGATTTTTCTTAATTTGTCTTAGTATGGCTGGTGGGAGGCTTTCGCCGTGGCTAGTTACCATCCTACCCACAAAGGCGTACCGCCAAGCGATTTAGCGTTCCGGTACGATGTCGTGTAGAAACCGAAAGGGGTGTGGATTTCATCCTATTCCTAACTAGTTAGCCCGCTTCCATCTTAGGTTGCATCATCAATTAACATCAGGTTTGTAGTAGATAAAAAAAACCTATGATCCTCTCCTCGAGATCAGGTATCTCAGGAGATTTCCGTCTAGGAACTGAAAGACAATTTTATAGATTTATTGATTTTGAGATTCGCGATCGTTCAAAAACACCTCAAATGTGAGTGATTGTGAGTCAATCTTGAACAGTCTATATTTATACGTATAGGTAGAGACGGAATTTCCTAAAATCCATTACAAATATGAGTAGGTCCTAATTTTTAACTGAAAGATAGGACAAACATTTTCTCATGGACGTAAAATTACTCGCGACCTATAAATAAAAGGTACGGCAAATTTGACCCGCACTGTAACCAACCCTCTGCTTTTGACTAATATAATATTTATGTGAACCTTACATCAAACACGTAGGAGCAAAATGACCGCTCTCAAAGCCGCCCTTTGGACCCTATTTACAAGTGGACCCTTTATAATCCGTTGAATTAAAACAAAACATACATTAAATATTTAAGTAGGGAACTACCTAGTGAAGCCAAGCCTACCCAATCGTTATTTGAAACTGGCTAAATCTCGTTTCTCTGTAAACATTTTTAGAACTAAGTTTCAGTGTTTGTTTTGACTTTGTTAGTTTGTTATTCAAAACAAAAATTCGTTTCTATAATTTGACAGTGACGGATTAACCTTGTTGAGGTTGTTGAGCCTCGAACCCAAACGGCACTAGCAACCCTGGTTTGTTCTGTGCTTTTACCATACCCTACAAATCGCCTCAATACTTTTATGGGGGTGTTTTTATCAACTACAAGTTGGCCCTTGACTGCTATCACACCTGATGTTAAGTGATGATGCAGTCTAAGATGGAAGCGGGCTAACTTGTTAGGAGTGGGACGAAAATCCACAACCCTTGGATGGATCATGGGTTCGTTTCCCGCCCGTTAGTCTATTCTCTCATGCCTAACAAATGAGTTGACAAAGAAAATGCCGTTTGGCTGCAAAAATAAGCATTATATTTTTTCAGCTTGGTTGTACCTTATACCCCAGACGATCCCTGCCTCAGTGCTCTACTATTTACCTACTACTATAAATTAATGTATAGTTATAATTATAAACAGTATATATTTTACCAGCATCAATACCCTCCAGATGCAAACAACGATGCTTCTTGGTAGAATTAAGCGCGGTATGGCGAGTAACCTTTGCATTTTTTCTTAAACGTCTTGTAAAACCTTTTTCAAGTACATGAAACTTATCACACATTTAACCAAGTCCAATAAATTACGTTCAAGCGGTCGACCTTGCAGCTTAAAAACTCATTTATAAAGAAATATAGTATCGGAGTGGTGCGGTATTTGTTCATAGCATTTTGTATCGATTCACAATTCTTCTAAATAGTGAAACAATAGGATTATCTAAGCTTAAGTCAACTTATTTATTTTTGTAATAATTAAGAAGAAATGTACTGGGAAGGCATAAGAAATTTTATTTTATGGTGATTCTCGAAATATTATGGCAATAGATTTTTTCTGTTCAAGTAATGTGTAGTCTACGTTTGAATTTTGCCTGGTCATTTTCCATTCTTTCTATCATTCAAAGGAGGTATACAGAGTTAGTTCTTTCTTCCACCCAAGTTAGCACTGCTCCCATAAGAGTTGACAGGTTTATTTCAAACTCCGAATTATAATAATAATTTAAGATTCAAGTATTATGAAATAAGAAAATAGCAACTCTTTTATAATTAAAAAAGGCAAAATATAAACAACTAGAGGAAGCCCGCGGTTTCACCTATCCATCGATCCACCTAAAAGGACATCATTCACGGCCTTCACAAAAAATACCAAAATTTCAAAGAGCCGGCCAAAGAAAAAAACGTAGATATTTCGATTAAAGGTATTATTTTGAACACTTTTCACTAAGGCGGCAATGCTTTGAAACCTTTACTTTCGTTGATACTGAAGGTTAAAAGTGCCGAATTTTTCCGAGAATTTTGTTCTTAAACTGATATGCGTTGTTATTATAAACATTTTTTACTGTGACAGCAATGCTGTGAAACTGTTATTTTCGCTGATATTGAATTTTATACGTTAATTGGGAATTTTGTTTTTAAATAGATAGATTTTGTTATTCCAAACAATTTTCATTAAGGCAGCAATGCTGTGAAACCTTTACATTTGTTGATATTGAAGGTTAAAAGTGAATTGGCTGGCACTTTTAAATTTTGGTATGTTTTGCATGATCTCCTTTGGCCCATGTGTTGTTATGTAAGCTATATTATTGTAAAGTTTAATCAATATCCATTCAGTAGTTTTTGACTCAAAGAATAACAAACATCCCTCCATATATACAACCTTCGCCTTTTATATTAATGAGTATTGTACCTAGATAACCTCAGCATAGAATATAGTATAGCGACAGTAGTGGCTAATTTTCGAAAAAAGGGTTGTAAGGGGTTAAAGGGGGGATGAAATTTTGTATGAAAGTATCGTCATTTTGAAAGCAAACCTTTCTATATTAGTATTAATAAATATGACGTTAAGCTTTGATATAAAATAATCCTTTATTGCTTAAACTGACTACTATAAGGTTCTATAAAATGTAAGCATGAAACTTAACTTTTTCTCCATACATACATATTTTCACCTTGGGCAATAACAATTTGAATATTTCATTCATAATAATTGTTTATTGGCTCTTCGACTAAGAGTACACATAAAGAATTAATAAATAGGTATCTTAGTGCACAAAAAGTTACTTTTATACGACATTGCCTAATATAGCTGATAATTGGTACGTCGAGTTGTTCGTGCGTGCACTTGCACTAGTTTTTGTCCGTAATTTCGCTTGTTTATCATGAGCGTGTGTATAAGGATATAGGTAAATAAATTAAGGCCATTTTGCCTGCATCTTTTTTATATATAAAGCAGTTGGTATCCGCTAAAACTGGACTGATTCGCATGTGCTTTTTTAATTTCTACTGTCCACATACTAGGGGAGTTAAAAAAATAGCAATAGCTAAATTCGAAGAGACTGGTTGATTGCATCCGTGGTGCAGACGTACGCGCGTTGGATTTATTATATAGAGGTCTGGATTCGATGCCCGGTTGGGTTAAGATTTTCTTGATCAAGGTGTGGCTGGTGCAAAAGCGTTGATTGTGTCTAGTTACCACTTTACGGACGATGACTCTGTTCGATGTGTCGAAACCGAAACGGGTGTTGATTTCTCATCATCAATTACCACCTGCTGTGATTGCAGTCAAGGGCTAACTTGTAATGACTAAAAAAAAATAACTACATTGGTACCGTATTTTGTATGGAAACTTTATACAAAATTTAATAAAATATAAAACCTTGATGTCGCTAGTTATTTAGGTTTCTATTAATACAAAGCTTATATGGCATCGACTTCATAAATTAAGACCGGCCGCATATTGTCAGAATTTATCTAAGGTTGAAGATCTTTATTTTCTCAAAAGAATTACAATAAATTCACTTGTATGAGAAAAACTATACTAATTAATCTAAGTAAACTATTTAACTAAGTGTACAATACAAATTAGGCTTAAGTAATACTTATAATACATTATTTAATTGTTAAAGTACCCGCACTTTCAAAGTTACATACCTATTACGAGGAACACACGACTAGTTTTAACAGAACAAAGATCAATGCTTACTAGATACGACTTACAGTGATGTGTTATTAAGTAAATACAACTTTAATTTCTTCTTGAAAATAAACATAGATTTTGCTTCTTTTATATCGGATGGTAGTTTATTGTAAATCTGTGCTCCTTCAAATATAATATTTTTGCTGCCATAGCTAGTGCGAGGTTTATAATTTAGTAGAAGGTGGTTTGCTCGGCGAAAGGCCCGTTTTTGTACTTGAATTTTTTTTGTAAAAGTAATTTTTGAGTGTATATCTTTATTTAATATTTTCCGAATTAATATTGAAGTGCTATATATGTATGTTTGTTTTATGTTTAGTAACTTTGTTTCTTTGTATATTATACTAGTAGGTGTTAGAAAGTCGTAATGAAACAAAACCTTAATAATTTTATTTTGTGCTCTCTGAATGAAATTTAAGTTCGTTTTTGCTGCTGTCCCCCATAATTCGATTAGGTAATCAATGTGTGGTTTAACGAGTGAGTTATAAATAGTGTATCTTACACTTTTTGGTAAACAATGCACAATACCTCGTAGACACCCCATTAGGGATGAAAGTTTTTTACGAAGCTTATCTATATGATTTCTCCACGTCAGATGGTTGTCAAGTATTAAGCCGAGATATTTTTGACTGTTTGATTTGATTAAAATGTCTCCATTAATAGTCAATGGTTCAAAATTAGTTATTTTCTTATTTTTTGAAGTAAATATGATGTAGTTTGTTTTAGTGGTGTTGATAGTTAGCAGGTTACATTGAAACCATACATTGAGATTATTTAAATCACTTTGAGCTTCTCTCATGATAGACTCAACAGAACTACCAAAGTAAATTAGCACGGTGTCATCAGCGTATAAGGAAATGTCGCCTTTTAGACCGATTTCGTGAATATTATTAATATAAATTAAGAAAAGCAATGGTCCTAATATAGAACCTTGTGGTATGCCACAATTAATGGATGCTGGACTACTACATTTTTCTCCAATCTTCACTATCTGAGTACGGTTTGATAGATATGATTTCAAAATTTCGTAAGCTTTACCAATAATACCAATACTTTCCAGTTTCTTTAAGAGCAAATTATGGCTAACCGTGTCAAATGCTTTTTTAAGGTCGATAAATATACCTACAGCTATTTGTTTTTTATCAATCTGCATTTTTATATTAGTAATAAGATCTACTGCTGCTGAAATAGTACCAGATTTTGATCTGAACCCATATTGTTTTTCATAAAGGAAATTTATTGACTTTAAGTACTGATCAAGTCTGTGATATATTGCCCTTTCAAATATTTTTGATAATATTGGCAGAACCGATATTGGTCGATAATTACCAGGGTCAGATTTCCTACCAGACTTAAAGATCGGGGTCACTTTAGCAACTTTAAGGCTATCGGGGAAGATGCCTTGATCGAAACAGTTATTCATGCATTTTGTTAAATTATTAATTAGAAGATTTTTTACACACTTTATTGCTTTGCAACTAATTCCGTCGATGCCCAAAGCTGTATTAGTATGAAGATTATCGATTAATCTTGAGACCTCAGCCATAGTGACTGGTGACATTTCCATTAAGCGCAGAGATTGCATTGTTTGTTTTGGTAGAGTATAAGTTTGGTTATTTTGGTATTTTACGGGTATTTTATCAGCTAAGATTGATCCTATTGTCGAAAAATAATTATTAAAAGCTTCACATATTTGCAATGGGTCACTGACTATTTTATTTGATATATCTAACTTTGATGGAGCACAGATTTCTTTTGTTTTATTATTTGAGAGGTTGTTCAATAGGTCCCACATTTTTAGGGGCTTGTGTGTACATTTCTTAAATTCCTTATAATAGTATTGCCTCTTAACTTTTTGAATATTCTCAGACACCGCATTTCTTACTTCTAAAAATTCGAGTCTTATTTTTTCATTTTTTGGTTCCACTTTATGCTTATACCATAGAGTATTTCTTTTGTCTGTCAGAAAAGTTCTTACGCCCGCCGGACGCACTCTGTTAATATATTTTGTTGTGGACCCCGCATAATCTTAGAATTCAGACGTGCCTGACGTCCGCTTCTGATGAGCGGCAGATCCAAACGATCGGACAGCAGAAATATTTCGGATCTGATTTTTGGAACGAAGTTCCTTATCGCGCGTTGTGAAAGGGGGCTAGACGGAAAAAATTGGTACGAAAAGTTGTCACGACACTTTTTGATCAAAGGATCTTGCCGCCGCCTTTGATGTGTGTGCGCGTGAGCGGCGGGGGGCGCCCGCGCTGTATGCTGGCTCGCGCTCTCGTGGCGCCCTCTGGTGTTTCGGTGTACAACAACAAATATTATTATTACTTAAAAAAAATAAAATTTTATTACAATTCCTTCACGAATTAATCGAAAGGATCTTCGTTCCATCCGGGTGTCCCTTGACACCTCTCAACTTTTTTTTAACTAAGTAGAACAATAACGCTAATATAAGTAACTGATCGTCGTCCATTTTGTTTTATTCTTACTTTATGTAAGCCCCACTATCCTGCCAGCCAGTCGCGAACTGAACTCAGATTCGCCGGAAGGAA
Source organism: Mycalesis mineus (assembly GCA_034621355.1). NCBI lineage: Eukaryota > Metazoa > Arthropoda > Insecta > Lepidoptera > Nymphalidae > Mycalesis > Mycalesis mineus. The sequence continues at coordinate 1,076,024 of CM067888.1, forward strand.
CTTTCAGATAGGTGGTATCGACGGGCGTCAGAATTTTTTTGACCGAAAAATTCTTACAATATGCGGTCGATCTAAATAAATGAAATCAACTTAATAACGCAATTATTTTTTAATTATTAGCGCATTTGGAAGTCGGTTATATTTTTTATTTCTTACTTTTTATTGATTTATCGATAACGATTCAGAAGGTTTATGAGTCACTATAAATAATCCGAAATCGCTGTATGTGTGCCTATAAAATTTATAGATGTTTCTCGAATTTCCCAGAATCCCACTATCAGATTCTGACATAATGATTATGGTACCATCTTGTAAAGTATACCCTTGTAAACAAAAAAATAATTTTTCAAATCGGTTCCGCGGCGTTCAAGTGATCGCGTAACATACATACATACCATCACGCCTCATACCCACAGGGGTACGTAGAAACGAAGCCCTTCTACTTACCACGAACCTTTCAAATCTCTCCCGCTTCTACCAAACATACAAAAACATACTAACGAATTGAGAAGCAACCACAGCTGCCTTTTGGAAGTAAGTGGATAATAATAAAAATGTGTGCGTGTACTAGCGTGCATTCGTAAGAAGTGAAACTTTTTTATGACGTTATTTTTCAAAAAATAATTTACTATATGCAACTTTACAGAAATTGGTTAAATAAAGTTAAATTAGATAAAGTTTAATAAAAGGCTTTTATTATCATAGACATAAATACAAATTCTACAATTATTTCATTTTAGCTTATTACTACAAAGATTATTATTGAATTTCATTAATTGTAATATAATTATTACTATCATTGATGTCGTAATTACTTACTTGTTTTAGAAATTCACTGGAATTACAATTAAAATAAACCCTTTGATTTTGCTGATCACTTCAATATAACATCTATATATATATATATATATATATATATATATATATATATATATATATATATATATATATATATATATATATATATATATATATATATATATTTTAACACGTCTCTTCCATAAGTCAAAGATGGCGCGTAACGAAAAAATGTTACACTAAATTTTTTTCCAACCCCGATAAAGAAGTTTCACTTCAATAATTTGCACGCTTGTATTAATTTCAAGTCCGTTGTCACTGTTTCAACTGTTATTTTCGAAGCTATACAGATATGTGTTCAATATCCCGACTTTGGCACACGCTGGAACACTGCAGTACTATTGCAGTATATGATCTTATGATAAAGACGTGAGCTTTTGCTGGTGAGCTTGCGTAACTGAGTGGATATTTTATAATGGCTCTTGTACTACATTGACCACAGCATGGGACATGGTTACTGGGTACTGTCCTTACCATAAGCATTATCTGCCTATGTAAACTCCATTGCATGACTAAACCTCCCTTTTTTGCAAAGGGTATAAGGAACTTTGTGCAGGTTCGCGGATTTAAATTCAAATTGAAAAATTATTTAGTTCATGTAGGTTTAAAAGCACTTTTCACAGATCCTTAGAGTTTTTATGCATTTTAATCTTATAAGGAGTCAACACACTATCAAATATTATTGATTGGCTTTACGTCCTCTCTGAGTCAATGAAGTATAGCAGCAACTCAAATTACGGGTTGAAGACTTCTTGAAGAAAGAAAAGCTCAACATTTTATAGACCCAGATCTCATACACAGGACGTCGTCATCCGTACACATTAACAGTTGCATTAACTAGGAATTTCCTAATGCAAAAATATGAAGTTACAAGGTCTTCAAACAAAAATTTTGATTGATTCGTGTTTGGAAGTGCGAAATCCGAAACTATGAATTCCTAGTTTGTTAAAGGTCTTCAGAACGTTTCGACGTTGTGAGCGGACGAAGTCGCAGGCGGTAATTAATCACTAATACAATTACAATGTGAGTGTTCGTGAAACCTTGGGAGTTTTTCGTCGCACTGTCGACTTTCCTTTAGCGATAGGTGTTTTTTAGATACAACTACTTTTACTTCCTCTCTGAAAGTTCCACTATGCTCAATACATTTAATTATTATTAGAGGGAGGTCATTTGAAATTCAAGGCCAATGTCTCACTGTTGGGATGTCAAGGTCACTGTAAACTACATTAAAATTTATGGCGTATTGAAGTGTTTGGTACAGGATAAGCATCAGAATATGTATTATTTTTTCTTAATTAAGATATATTAAATAGCGACGATGACATGTCTGTCACATCTATGCCAGCCATAGATTAAAGACAACTAGATGGAGTCATAACGCGGCTGTAGGTTCAAGAACGTGACAGACTTATTTCATTCGGCCTTTATTAGAAAGTGACACAAGATTATTTTTTGTCCCTTTCAGCGTGTTCGTTTTTATTGTTTGTTAAGAGTGGAGTTTGTGACAAGCAAGGGACATATCTGAGCAATTATTAGCTTTTTATTAAATTTGCTGATAAATAATATAACTTTGCGGTTACGATATTAATTTAAACGTTATCGTGCTATGGTGGGTTGTAATATTTTCGGCTGCAACAGTCACAATGAACAGAAAATCGAAGGAATTACGTTTCATACGTAAGTAGGCATAAACTTCATTGATTGATGATTTAAAGCTTAGATATGTTATTTTTTAGCAAATTTCATGTATTATGCGTTTACTAAACTATATTATATAAAGTAATATTTCGTATTTTACGATATTTTAAAACATAACGTTTTATGATGTACTTTAAATGTTGACATGTCATGTCAATAAGGCTGATTTGCTGTCTCACGAGTGGACACGCTATGGGCTCTATCTAGTTGTCTTTAATCTATGATGCCAGCAGTAGGTACAGGCAGACCGCGCGGCAAAAAAATCATTACGGTGAAATAGTCTCTCAGCATTTAGGTGGACAGAGAGAAAATGAAAGACTTTAACATGAAGTCACTTAGGCTTGTGTGCACCAAGATATCGGCTATCATAACCAACGGTTAATATAAGCTAAACGTAAAATTTACTGTTCACGACAACCCGTACACCGGTTAAGGACGTAAGCTCGGTTAAGATAACCGCCCGGATTACGTCCTTACCGGCGTACGGGTTTATTATAAATAGTAAATTTATAGTAAAGTTATGTTAACCGTTGGTTATAATAACCGAAATCTTGGTGCACACAAGCCTTAACATGAACATGGTTACGTCGATCATAAGTTTTATATTTAAAAAAATAATTAAAGGTTAACAATCCAATAGTTCACACGATGATGGGAAGAGATTAGAATAGAATAGAATCTCATTGATAGTGTGGGAAACATTGACGGGTCAATGATGTGGAAAGAGTCACTTGTAGCCTATTCAAATACCCATTGTCTAATATGCTGCGTGCAGTTGATTTTTTACCGAGTATAAAATAGAGGAGAATTTGAATTTATAATGGTTTTAGGATTAATAAAAGTCGTGCTGCGCTGAGCGAAACCAATGTTTATCCTAAGGTTGTTGGAATGAAGGAGATTCTCCCAACGACTAAGTACTTATTTGGTTTAAATGAATATGCATATTTTTCAGGGCAGGTTTGTAATAATTTTAGACATGAGATTCGGTTGAAGTAATGGTTCAATCAATGAAACGTTAGTTTTTTCTTACTTCCGATTAAAACCTCAATAGCAACCTGTAGTTTGGTTCTTGGTATTCTTGGCTGTTTTCAAAAAATTTTTTAATGTCAATTCTGTCAGTACGTAGTGACTCTACCACCGGTTCAGAAGGCAGATCCTGCCGAGAAGAGCCGGCAAAAACTCAATAATCGATTCATAAACCCAGTCACGCACATTCATAAAAATCGCATTACAGAATAGCTTAATTTAGTTTCCAACCTCGTGTTAGAGCTATTGCATAGAAAACGATAAGCTGTCTCGGTAATTATCATTAATTTCTTATAGTTATTATTGCAGAGTTACGTTATTATCACCTTAAGCCTGCCAATATTGCAGCACGGTAATATATACTGTAACCTCCTAAACCCCGTGCTGGGGATATGGGATGATGCCGAGAAACAAGCGAAGCCGCGGACAAGCATTTGTAGTAAACACAAATGCTTAAGACAAAAGGAAACGCCTACTAAAAATTCAGATCGTGACTAATAAAATACTACACGCATGAATATTAGTGATTTGTTGCGTAAATTCTTAGTCAGCAGGCGGTGTCGGATGTTCGTTATGCAGTTTTTTTTATTTATTTACTCGTATCGATGACAGGTTAGCGGTTTACGGAATTCTCACTTGATGGCGATGAGTCAGGTGATATTTGAAATCTAACTTAGTTTTAACATTCCAAAGGAAACCCTCGTTTTGAATTTTTTTTAAATTCGAAATTTGTCTATTTCCAGTATAGGCTTACTTTACAAGCTCTTTTGAAACGTCTAGTGCATCTATTTGTAATGACTCTACGATAGATGCACTTTTAAATAAATAAAATTAACTACGACTTTCGACTAAATTTTAGGGAACTGTTAGGTCTATTTCCGTCTGCAAATAATGCACTGGTAAAGTGAATATAAACAATTTATATTTTATAGAAGACGTATTTGTTAAGCTTCTTGACAAATTTTGTTATAATATGCTTTTTTGAGCGCATGGTACAGTCGCCACTCACTAAACAAACTGGACTTTTTAAAAACATCTAGGTTGATTTTAAGCCAATAATCATCATCATCATCATTACCAGCCTGTAGACGTCCACTGTTGGACATAGGCCTTTTTTAGGGACTTCCAAACACAACAATCCCGAGCCGCCTGTTGCCAGCGGCTCCCTGCGACACGTTTAATGTCGTCAGTCCACCTGGTTGGGGATCGACCAACGCTGCGCTTTCCGGTGCGGGGTCGCCAATCTACCACCTTGGGCTCCCATCGTCCATCAGCTGTTCGAACTACGTGCCCCGCCCATTGCCACTTCAATTCTGCGACTCGCTGAGCTATGTCGGTTACTTTGGTTCTTCTGCGGACCTCCTCATTTCTGATTCGATCACGCAGAGATACTCCGAGCATTGCTCTTTCCATCGACCGCTGAGTGACTCTGAGCCTTTTTATGAAGCCCGCAGCCAATAACAGTTAAGTTTTGTTGTTATGAAAACTTACATATCGTTCAGAAAATGATACCTTTGGATATTATGTCTATCTTTTCCTTCCTTCCTTCAGATGGTCAGTGCCGACATGAAATTATTTTTAATTATTTGTATTTAAACGAAGAAAAATAGAAAGAAATGTTTAAACTGTTGCTTTTAGAGCACCTACAATGATAAGTCAACATAATGTGCATAACAAATCATTCGTATCGAAGTTACCTACGCCGCGACTCATGACTCATTGTAAACTCATGATAAGACCATTTAACCGGCCGTTTACTTTGTTTATTTAAACTAAAATAAGTTATTGTATATTTTCTTTATAGATAAGTTTCAATAGCAGCTTGGAGTTGAGAAGTTGGTGGTATTGGTATCTACTCTTGTATCAAGTTAGAGCACGTAAAGCCACGGCTGCTGCCTCAGGGCCTAAATAGCGTCAATAGACATATCTCGTGTATAGAAAGAAAATTCAGCTCTTAAAGTAAAACTAATATGAATGTAGGTATACATGCAGGCCTTATTGCTATGTCTTATAGGCAACCCTCGATGTCTTAAAAGTGACATACTGTCTCGGCCAAAAGAACAATTATAAAATAATAATTAAGACGATAGATAAGAGTTGTAATACAACTATTATATAAAAAATAGAACCGACTCATAACGCACTAAAAAGTAAAAAATAACTGTGTCATTTAGTTGCTTTGTTTTACTTAAGCATATCTATGAAGTCGGTGCCAGCCAAGTTTAAGGAACATTTATTTTACGTAATAAAGCAGTTTGTGAGTTGTAGGTAATGTCCTTAAAGTAGAAACCTTGGCTGGCACCGATTCCAAGATATGCTTAAGTAAATTAAAGCAACCAAATGACACAGTTATTTTTTACTTTTTAGTGCGTTTCGAGTCGGTTCTATTTGTTGTTAAAAAATTTTATTTCTTACTTTTTAGTGATTTATCGCCACGTAACGTACTCGTACTATACTGTAATAGTATATTATACGACACTAGTAGCCAAAAAGCTACCGATACCGAGACAAAAACCGAAATCGCTGTAAGCGTGCCTCCAAAATTTGAAGAGTTCCTTCAATTTCCCCAGGATATCATGATCAGATCCTAACATGATGACAATGGGACCACATTGGAAGTGTGCCCTTTCTAATAAAAAAAGAATTATCAAAATCGGACAACTCTAAAAAGTTATGCGTAGTCATACATAAAAAAGAAATATACGTGTCGAATTGAGAACCTCCTCCGTTTTTTTTCGTCGGTTAAAAAAAATAGATTTTATTTTTAACAAATAATTGCGATATAAGGCGACTAAGAATTAATATTAAACTTTTATAATCCCGTCTAAAGGTCATCGAGATTTGACGCAAACGAAAAAAAAATTGTAAAAAAGGCTTTATTACTCGCATTGTGCATGTAAAAAAATTGAACCTACTTCAAAACACGCTAAAAAGTGAAAAATAACTGCGTCATTTAGTTAAGCATATCTATGAAGTCGGTGTCATCGAAATTTAAGAAAGGTTTATTTAACTAAGAACAAAGCACTTTGAGGCACCGAGTATTCGGGCGTTGATTATGTATATCGTATGAATTTAACTACAGTAACTACTTTTATTTCGGGGACCTTTTCCATTGTAATAGAAATATGCTGATATCTTCGAATTGGTTTTTCGAATGTTCAATCATCCAACCATCTCGATCACGTCAGCAAAATACATCACAATCGGTGTCATTGTTTAGAAGCTACGATGCCATTGACAGACACAGATACCTACTCATACATACACATCATATTAAAAGGGGTGCTTTGCTTTTTATGTCGGGGCTACTAAAAAAGAAACCTTTATTCTGAACGAAGAAATGTGTCGTGCGGCGCCAAGGAATTAGTAAGCCTTTCCAATCCGTATAAGTGTATAGGAAGCAGCTATTAATGCACTGTTTAGGGCTTCCAGCCAAATGACCGGGACTTAGTGTTAATCGATACGTTCTACTGCACGTCTTACCAATAAGGAAATCTTTGGAACTATACTAAAGCCAAACTCGATTGAGAATGCTTGTCAACAAACAAATTAAAAATGAAGGTAGAAATCACTAGTCATTTTACACCTAATTTTTTAAATTAATGTATTAATGACGAATTCATAACAATAAATTAGATTAGTAAGCTTAAAACTAATTAATATATTTAATATCTTTTAAATAAAATTTAATAAAAAACAAAACATAATTTTAAATTTATTGGGCATAAAATGTGTTGCATTTTCTACCTTCATTTTTAATTTGTTTGTTGACAAGCATTCTCAATTGAGTTTGACTTTATTATAGTCTTCCTGTGACCTTTCAATTTATAAAAGCAGAAAGATTGTCAATATGAGTTCATGCCCATGCTTTTTTATTTGATCCCGAAGAATATGTATAAAAACGCTTTGCACGTGTATTGATTGAGGGTTCAGATGTTTAAAACCTGCTAACTATTTAAAACCACCATCGTTACTTAAACTACTATATCTACTTTCGGGTAGGAACATGGGTCGACAAATTTTACAGTCTCAATAAACGAATGTCTTTCTATTGCAGGCTTTGAAACAAGTATATTAATTTATTTGCATTCCAATTTATGTCAAATTAGTATTATAAATAGTATGTCAAATTGGAACCCCGTCAGGGGCACAGCAAATGGCTTAGAATAGAAGGGAGACGACGCCTTGGTGTCATTTAGGAATTCGTCAACTGAGTAATATGCTTTATAAGTCTTTGGCAGTTTTAATAAATGCTTCATCGTTCGCAAGCACCAATTATTTTCATCGAAATCTTTTACAGTAGCTTCAACATATATCCTAACAGTAAGTAGTTTATTCCTCTTGCCCCGACATCCTGGTGACTATGTAGTGAGTTACAATTAGTAAAAAATCTTTATAATATTAACATTGATAAAAGTTAATTACGGACACGCTTACAGCAATAGCAACAAGGCTCCTTAAAACTCGAAATCTTTAATCCGTGACATATACACCCTTCCGTCTTTTTGTAAAAAAGCCGACGTATGCAGCTGCCCTTGAAATCTATATTTCCATACTCATGCATGTTACGCTCGGACGATAATGAGTAGGGTTGCCATGATTTAGTACAAAAAAATGGTTTCTAAAGCATGCCATTTTAATCGAAAATTGAATGCTTTAAATATCTGGATATACCTACTTTAATCTAATATTAATAAAATTGAATTGAATTAAATCTATTTCAAAGAAAACTTCTTGTCTTCTTGGTAGTACACTTCGTTACTGAAGATTGTCTGCAGTGGGTATGTTACTTTGTTGTGTTTTTCACATTTACTTCCTATCCGATTCGATGCTATTTTAATGGTGACATTAAGAGGATGGATAAGGGCCGACGACGTTACCTGGTCGAAACGGCTACGTGATCGGCAGCGTGGCCTTTTTCCCTCCACATTGCCCTCAACTGTGAGTTATTTACAAGGATATCCCCTCTTTTTTTTTTATCTACTACAAGTTGGCCCTTGACTGCTATCACACCTGATGTTAAGTGATGATGCAGTCTAAGATGGAAGCGGGCTAACTTGTTAGGAGTGGGACGAAAATTCACACCCCTTTCGGTTTTTGGCGATACGTCTTTGTCGGTAGGGTCACCACTGCGCCACGGAGGTCGTCAAAAGTCGTCCCTCTCCTATAAGGAGGGAGGCCGGGCCCTGTAGTGGGCCGTTAATAGGCTGATAATGATGATTTTGAGTTACTTTATACCGGACTACCTGCTGAGTTTCTCAACGTCTCTTTTAAGTGATATTTGCCTTTTGAACTACAGACAGGTAGAGCTCCAAATGATAATTGAAATAAATAAATTTGACTAGTCAACACAAGGAAAATTCATCCGAGGCCTAAACGCGTATGTTTTACAAATATCCCTCTTACTCAGGAAGCGTGGTGACCCTGGCGAGGAGTCATTGAAGCGAAGGTAGCACAAGGCCGCTTTACAAAAATCATCTTATCGTATGAAAAAGTTATACTTTGTTCTCTATATATATTTTCTTGTAAAGGTTTCGTTTTTACAACTATCATAATTGTGAATTAGTAGAATAAACCTGCGAGTATACATAAAATAGTGTCGAATAAAACAATACAAGAATTCGGTCATTTTAGGCGCCTAAATCGACCGCAAGCCAACCTACGTCACAAAACATAATAATAACATCATCCTCCCATTGTTCGTTTATATGGACGCGAGCGCCATTGTGACAGACCGACAGACATGTTGAATTTAATATTAATAACATCGGTTACCTATGTGCTAGTCTTCGCTTACAAGGTCTTCGTTTGCATTCATTTAGCTGCTTTTCCCACTTCTGATACCACATTTTACAAGACAAATGCTGGAACTTCTTTCTTGATATAAAATAATACTCAGAGTAACTGAGCGGGCGATGGGGCGAGTTATGCTGGGAGTTAGAAAAGAGAGGGAGAAGAGAATCCCTTCTGGACTTCTTACAGTTATAGAGGCGTGTGGACCATCGACATTAAAAACGATAAAGAGACGATCGATGCAATCGTGAAATTTGTAAATAGCGCTATTTGTTGGTTGCTTGCTTGTTTGCTTTTAGAAATATGGGTAGGGTCAACGTAGGGTATAATTGACCAATTTTGAATTTATCCGCTAATATTAATTTTTCTATAAAGGTACGAAAAGTGCTGCAAAGAATATAATTTTTAAATAATATGTAATTTTGTTTATACCGTTAACCATAGAACTAGAACATCAACCCTTTCAAAAATTGAAACCTCGGGTCAAACCTAAAAAGATAGGGCCAAAAAGACAAAAAATAATTGTAACAAACTTTAAATAAGAAAAAAATTAAAAATTATTAGTTCACGCATTAAACATTTAAATAGTATCATACATAAAAATAATTAATATTGCTCTCATTTTATATTAAAGGAAAATGGTGATTTACAATAAAAATCTACCTTAACTATACTCAACTATAACTGTGACTATAAAACTAAACTTTGTAAATATGCATGGTTATATGGGTATACACATTTACAAAAGTACGTATAAGAGTCTACAAAAAAAGTATTTTCATAGTTTGGAAGAATATATTTTTTTTTATCTTATTAAAAATTGGCCCTTGACTGCTATCACACCTGATGTTAAGTGATGATGCAGTCTAAGATGGAAGCCGGCTAACTTGTTAGAAGTGGGACGAAAATCCACACCCCTTTCGGTTTCTACACGACATCGTACCGGAACGCTAAATCGCTTGGCGGTACGTCTTTGTCGGTAGGGTGGTAACTAGCCATGGCGAAAGCCTCCCACCAGCCAGACCAAGACAAATTAAGAAAAATCTCAATCTGCCCCGCCGGGAATCGAACCCAAGACCTCCGTCTTATAAATCCACCGCGCATACCACTGCGCCACGGAGGTCGTCACATATATTAAAAAAATAAGTTCTACCTATCTAAATAATAACCTATAGGTATAGAGATATCTCTATCAAACATTAAATTAGACTGTTTGCCAAGATAAACGACCAAATATATTTGATGGGCTTATCTTGTTTAGTTTCCTCTGGCTACCTTTGAACTTCGTTAACATACCAGCTTCACTGTTAAAACTCATTGAATTGTCACCGCAAATACGCAAGTTCAACACACCTTTCATGTGGTTCATACAAGCCCATAAGAAAGCTTGCAAAAACAACCAGTGCCGCATATTTGTACACTTTACAGTTCACTTTTACCCGGACAATACTGCATTCAGTGTCTCATGGACTCGTAATCAGTGAAAGTGCAGTCAGTTTCACCGCATTGCTGCTCTTTATTGATCTCATTACATGCCAGTTTTAATGTAGGCAATTATTACTTTATTTTGCGATCGGTGCACGCACACACTCCTTATGGGCACCTAAGTGGTCTGACGATAGGTACATGTTTCACCCTTTTTAGCAAAAATTATCAATCGGAAAGAAGTTCATTACCATCGTATGCAAAGAAGTCATCTGAGTGTCGGAAAAATATCTTATTATCATTTTGACAGCCTTCGTGGTGCTGTGGATTTATAAGACGTAGGTCCTAGGTTTGATTCCTGGTGGGGCCGATTGAGATTATTTTCTTAATTGGTCCTGGCCTGACTGGTTGGCTATGGTCATGGCTAGTTATATGCCGACAAAGACGTACCGCCACAAGCGATTAAGCGTTCCGTACGATGTCGTGGAGAGACCGAAAGGGGTCCACACCCCTTTCATTCTACTCCTGACAAGTTAGCCCACTTCCATCTTAGATTGGATCAACACTTATTGCAATCAATAAAAAAAATATTTTCGATCTAGCGCTCATCCGCTCTAAGCGTGTAACTTTCGAGAAGGAGGAGATGTAACAGTAATTATAGCCGTTAATATCTGAAAAAAATATCTTCATCATCAGCCGATAGGCGTCCATTTCGGGACATAGGACTTGTGGGACTTCCAAACACAACCATTCTGAGCTGCCATTGTGGCCAGCGGCTCCCTGCTATACTTTTAATGTCGTCCACCTAGTGGGTCACCAAAAAATACCAACCAAACCTTACAGATACGCTAAAATTAATATAGACATACGAACATGTGGCTAGCTACGATTGATCAATGTGGCAGAAAGTTCGAAGTCCTGCACCTGATATCGCATCTCAGGACGATGTATCATCGAAATGAGAGTATTTGTTACACATCCTGTTACAAATTTAGTATATCGTACAAGTAATAAGTCGCCGCTGTACTTACGTCACTCCCACCATGTGTAAGACGGTGGCGCTTCAATGTGTCACTATTGTGCGGTCCGTTCACACTTGTCCGCTTTTACTTGATGCACACAAATTGGAAACAAGTTTTAATTTACAAACTCGTATTGAGTAACTTATAAACAAATGATATATTATTAATAATTAAAACAATCGTTTGTTTGAAAATCTCGACTCGGCTCACTTAAATCAAAGTAATACTATACTGTCTACCGAATGCGTGTATTCGTACATTGTGTTAATTAATTTTATTACTAACGGTGCCCCGCGGTTTCGTCCGCGTAATTTCCGTAACAAGTATTCCCTTGCAGGGTTCTCGGATAAAAATACCCTATGTGATATACCAGACGTTAATCTATCTCTGTGCCATATTTCATTCAGGTACGAGTGTCTACCAAGGCTGTTGTCGAGATTTGCGCTCATTTAATAATTCATTTTTATATTATAGATTAAGTATTACTTTTACTTTATTCTTGAAATATCTACCCTACTATTTAAAGTGACAGTGTAAAAATAAGAACTATCTGCGGTAATGCGGTTATGAATTAAATCTCCCATCGCGCCAGTTAACAACCGGGTGATAATGAAGCAGTACAATACTACTCTATAATCACGATTAAATCACCTAGAGTCCTAGACGTAATTTTACGTCGTGGTGTTAGCACAGAATATTTATTAGTGTTTATCGAGTACACGACGAATAAATAAATCACGAGACCTTCTCTTCGTACCAATATTAAATGAAAACCAACGTAACTCGATCATGCACACAAAGAACTTTAGAATAGAATAGAATATCTTTATTTGCATAATACACGGTACAAAAAAAGGTCGTAAAAAATAATGTTGAGTCACAGTGTATTGCCGTTTACAAGGCATGCAAAATTTATAAAAAATGATTATAAATTAATACAAAATTACAAAATTAGAAATAATATTTAAAATGTCAAATCAATTAATTATGTCATTACATATCAATTCATTCATATTGCTTATAATTTGTCCCTTAGATAATTATCGATCGAATAGTATCTTTTTTCCAGCAGAAGAGCCTTTACTTTATTATTATACATTGCCAGTAAACTCGATAAATCTCCTTAACGCCAAACAAATCTACAATGTTAGTATATATTTGAGTTATTTATGTGCTTCTTCTCAGATTATGGAGTCCTCAGATCTTCAGAGTTACATTTACGAGCTTATTTGCTATCATTTATGTACAAAATAATGTAACAAAAGCACTTTACTAGCAGTCGCCCGGGTCTAACGTCTGTTTCTCTTCAATATCTTGTTATGTTTACACCAATATAACTAATGCTCATTTGACATGCAGCGTATAAGTGCAAATAGACCCGCAAAGAGTTGGTTTTATCTGGATGACGTCAACGCTCAGGCACGCAGCCGTCGAAATTAACGTCTATCTTAAGTAGGTAGTTTAGAAAGTGAAAATAAACTAGGTTTTGTTCGATTTCGATAATGGTATACTTAAGTAAGTATCACCTAACTGTGTAGTTAATACTTGCATTAACATATTACCTTGGATTTAAATTATATTTGAAGCTTACAATATTTTATATGTAATGTTTTATATATATAGTATTTAGCGGACAAAACCCCATGGATAATAATCTAATGCTGTCTTTAACAGCAACAGCAAGCCATGCTAAGAGCACTTGCTATGTTGCCCTGCAATCGTTAACCACTATCTACCTCACGTTACTAAAAGTTTTGAATAAAATCCATACTAAAGTAACTCCAGTCAGTCTATTGCTGTTTCACGTCCATAATGGCGAAAAATATATGATCTACCTCTATCTATGGGTATAGAGGTAGTGCCTAACTTCTAACTATCTTTTTATATGATAAATAATATATAGAAATAAATCGTAAAGAAATAAATGCCCCTCGCTTGTTCCCCTTAATGTAATTTATAAAAAAATATAACTCGGGACTATTCTTTCATGAAAGGAGGTTTCTATTTTTTACACAAACAATTTTATATTGATGGGGGTATAAATAATGCTGGTATTGAATTACTAATGTAGTATTTTTCTTATTTGCAGAAAGGAGACGAACAATATAAGATGATAAACGCGGTGAACGAGTTTTTAGATGACCTTCGGTAAGTGAAGACTTTTTTTTTAAATTTTTAGCATCTAAAAATTTATCAGCTCATATATGCTCCTTGAAAGTAGTAGTTGTAAGTGAAGTAGAGGCAGCCGATTTTAAAGGTCAGTAAAAAACAAATGAGACATTATAACCCTTAGAACTTAGACATCAGACCTCTAGTTTAGTGCCAACCTTTACTTATAGATATAAAATTTAAGGGTTTCTGACGTAGGGTTGCCATGAATCTTGCCATCAGTCCGAATCCTGTTAAGCTGATAGCTCATGGCTATGAAGTACTTATTCGTTCTCGCTTGACGAAATCCTATAAATTAACCTTCCAATTCGAAGCAACGTAGTTTATAACGACAATGAATATAGTATAATATAGCAATGGATACTTACTTCAATTTAGTGTGTTTGTTGCGTTTAATTATCTGAACTTACATCCGTGACTTTGCCATGTTTGGCAGCCCTACAGCACAGTGCGCAGAGTTCAAGAGACGACAGTGCATTGTACCATCGTGTTTACCCTTGGGACTTGAACTGCTTCTTCGGATTAGCCGCTCCACGCCGCCGTCTTATTACCACTAGGACATGCTTTATCTTATAGTAATATCATATACGAGCAGCTGTGTCAATACATTTCGAGAAAGAATTTTTGCGAAAGAAATCTCCGTGAAACCTATTTCTGCTATTGTAGTAACCAGTAAACAACAGCTTGATATTGAACTTTATAACTGAGCGATAAGAACGATAATGCCTCGTAATTTCCCATGACATAATTATAATGTTAATAACATTGTTGTTAGCTCAATTCACACCATCAATCCATCATGTCACGTTTCTGATGGTAATAATAATTGTTGACACTGAATATTCCATGCTTTAGTTCAACGTGGTGGAAAGAGTTAGCCAGTACTGTGTTTCCTTTTGCTATTGTAGTGCAAAGTATTTTTACTCTGTGTTTAATAAAATGTAATTCCATTTTTAAATAAATAGTTCATTGAGAAATTCAGTGTTGCAATAATTTGGTAGCTTTCTTATTCGTTTTTGGTAGCTTTTCTTTATATGGCCCGTTTCAGTGAAGAGTTGTTTGTTGTGAAACGTACGGCTTTGCGGTATCTTTTTGCGAGGGAATCTAGGCTTTTGGCGCTCGGAAAAAAACCGGTGAACAAGAAAATTGCTAACTTCGTTCGAGATCATCCGAATGAAGAGAACATTTGGGCTACTTTTATGGACACGTTGAATGAAGATTTGACTAGGAATATTAAAGTGTACAGTTTGAAAATCGATGAAGAGGTGTGCAATGAAGTAAAGAATACGCCAAGAAAATACAGAATCAATTCGAACACGAGGAATATTCTGGAAAATTATCAAATTGTGACTTGGTGAGAATAGTTTCCGAGTTTTAACGTATATTTAACGATCTCATAGATGTCATTTTCTACATCTCTCTCTTGCGTATATTTTAAAAGAAGAGTGTGAGTTGTACAAATTGGGATTTTATATTTATTTTTATAGACCGGGTTCTCATTAGAATGTCGTTAGTAAAATTTGCGGACCGCATTCTGACTTCTGATATGTGTTATTGGGAGGCACAGCTATGATTTGGCTGATGTTGCCAGAAAGCATTGTGGTCTTTTTAACCGACGAAAAAAAACGGAGGAGGTTCTCAAATCAACACGTATATTTTTTTTTGTTTTTTTTTATGTATGACCACGCATAACTTTACAGAGTGGTCCGATTTTGATAATTCTTTTTTTATTAGATAGGGCATATTTCCAAGGTGGTCTCATTGTCACCATGTTAGGATCTGATGATGATATCCTGGGGAAAATTGACGGAACTCTTCAAATTTTGGAGGCACGCTTACAGCGATTTCGGTTTTTATCTCGGTATCGGTAGCTTTTTGGCTACTAGTACCGTATAATATACTATGACAGTATAATACGAGTACGATACGTGGCGATAAATCAACCCAAAAGTAAGAAATAAAAATTTTTTAAATAAAAATAGAACCGACTCAAAACGCACTAAAAAGTAAAAAATAACTGTGTCATTTAGTTGCTTTAATTTACTTAAGCATATCTAGAAGTCGGTGCCTCTACCCTCCATACTCCTGACGCAGTCCAGTAACAAGGTAATTCAGCGATGTTATGCATCTACTGACACGAACTCAGCGCAGTAGTAACGTTGCGTGGTAAGTTAGGGAAGCGCGTCGCGGGGTGGAGGGGAACACACGCGCACGTGGCAACTCGCGTTTTTATGTAGTCCGTAGAACACATATCAAAAACAAATTTCCAAATTTTTTCCAAAGTTCGCAAATTTTACAAACGAATTTCCGTTTGGAGCCTGTATGCAAATAGATATTTCATATTTTGTAAATTATCTTAGGTCTTGTCTGGAGGTAGAGTTGTAAAGTTCAACGTAGTCGATCAAAGGTGAAGCAATAATTAACCGACGAATAAAAAAAGTTATAAAAAATAAGCTAATTTCACGCGGACGAGTACGCGGGCGTCCGCTAGCGCCTATTTAATGTACAAGAGTTTGTGGATTGAGTTACACGCGAAAAAATTGTCTAAAATAAAGTAAATGATAAATGGATGTTGCGGCGCGTAATCTTATCAATATCGGCTCGTGATTCGGCTCAGTGTTGATTGTGTACTTGTCGTGCGCAGTGTTATACCTCCTGAGGCACAGCGGTGAGTTTACTTATTAAAATCAAATAAATACCGGTTTAAAAAAAGAAATTTTGTCGGCGTAAAGCATACTAGTCTCGAACCCATCCCCTTGTCTCCTAGCTCGGTTGTAGGAAGGTGTTTAAGGTCCCAAGGTCGTCTCCCAGATCGGATCAATTTAGAATTTCTTATTTCGATATACACTGTTATAGTCGAGTAATACTTTTACTAATAATATTGTTTCATTTTTAATTTTTACTTTTTAATTTGATAAAACTGTTGAGATCGATAATTCAATCCTGTGCAGTTCTGGGTTCTAGCTGGGATCGCTAGAAATTTGTAAGTTACGAATACAAATATGTAGCCACAAGACTTGTTTGTGGCTTTGTACTGAATCATACTTTACCATTGACTGAAGACTACCTTACAGAGTTCACTGTACTATATCCTACCCAATCTTACGGATAAAGACAAGCCGCCGATAAACAATCAGTTATGGTGTACTTACCAGAGAAACCTGTCAGGGGTAGTTGTTAATTTTACGCCACCTGAGCTACTGCTTCTCTCAGATTGCGTCATCACTTAACATGAAGTAAGATCGCAGCGAAGTGTTAATTTACTGTTGAATAAAAAAAATATATTCAACGTGACTTAGAATATAGCTTAAATAAATTTGAGGCGTCTATTTAATGACTGTATGTATATATAATTATTGTCTTTAAATATAAGCCTACTGTTTAGTTAATATGAATAACTGTACCTGAACGCACATATAACGTTCTGTTAGATTTTCTATTTATTTTGTGCCAAATTGGTTTTAGTTAGAGGTTGTAAATCTTGTGTAATCATCTGGGACGAGGCTTTGAAAATAATAGGTTTTTCTTTGGAACCGACGTGGTCCCTGTAGAGGATTAGGCTAATGACTTTGATAGTTTTTAACTTTATTATATTGATTTGCATAAAAACGCGGCAGGAAACACGAATGGAAACGCATTATTTCTTGTTTTCGTTTAGAAAAACTTCCTTCATACGTTCACACGGTTTTTCGAATGAATTGAAATAGAATGAAACGAGCCTACTCAAAATAATATAATTCCGAATGGGTTATCTAAAATATTCGATAGACGTTATCGAATTAAGATTATCGGCTATAAACGAATTAGACATGTAATAAATTATATTTATATGTATTATATATATATGTATTAAAATTTGAAAGTATTTTACCAGTAATTAAATATATCGTACACAGACGTAACTAAGTTGTAGTTTTGGGGGTTTGGTGTTAATAAATGCCGTTCTTCTTACACTTCTCCCGTGCAGAGGTTTCTTTTGACATTTAGACCTTCTTGCTTGTCCGAGGAATAATACCAATGTCTATCGCTAAGTAGGATTACCGTATTAATGGGCATGGTTGTCGTGTGCAATTATGTGTATATTATATAGACTTAACCCTGTCTCAGATTGACGGATGCAGGGCCTTCTATTATAGATGTCTTGGTTATATGCACTGCTGTTAAACAATAGATTGATCGTCATAATCTTTTAATCAGCCGATGGACATCCACTGCTGGACTTAGACCTTTTGACGTGACAACGTCTTATAATTCGATAGAGCCGGCTGCACGCACGAAAAAACATGACGTCTTGCGTCGTTACCTCGCTTTGAGGCGTTCCATGTAAGGCTTGAAGTGCAAGCGAGAGCGCGGCACGAGCGACAAAGAAGCACAATCGGCCTTTGCGTTCGGCAGCGTTCGACATCCGTCTATTAAATATAATTATTAAATATATTAATTTTAAATTAAAAATTAATATACTTATTATAAATTTAAAATATAATTTTATAAAATGAAAATCAATTATTCTATTAATTTATGTTAGAAATATTGTTTAAATTTGGCGCCTTACAAACTCGTCTGTCACTCATCGAGTATCTGTCATCTGTCACTTTCCTTTTTGACAACTCAGCTCTGTACCTCTGTAATATCTGTATCGCTGTTTCCGTGTATCACTAATGTTTGTTAAAGTCTTAAAGTGTATAATATATCCATCCTTTTTAATCAAACGCCTAGTATTATTATTTATCACCAAATTATTAGGTTATGGGCCCAGAAAGCCCTTTAAAACAAATGTCTGGAAGTAATTCGCTGACACTTATTGAAAAATTGTCTGGAAGGGAGAATTACGCAACATGGCGATTTGCAGTGAAAACATATCTTCAGCACGAAGAACTCTGGGAATGTATCGAAAACAGCAGTGTTATCGACTTAAAACGTGATGTTAAGGCGAAAGCCAAAATCGTTTTACTAGTTGAGCCGATAAACTACGTACACATCCAAGAAGCGCGAACTGCAAAAGAAGCGTGGGATAATTTACAACACGCGTTCGACGACTCCGGGCTGACACGCCGAGAAGGTCTACTGCGTGATCTCTGTACAACAACATTAGCAGGATGCAAAAACATAGAGGAATATGTGAGTAAAATCATTACAACGGCACATAAGCTCCGGAACATAGGCTTTAATGTGGACGATGAGTGGCTCGGTACCATGCTACTCTCTGGCCTGCCTGACTCCTACAAGCCTATGATCATTGCTATTGAAAGTTCTGGTATGAAAATTACTGCGGACTCTGTCAAAACTAAGATATTACAAGATGTAAAAGAAACAGAAAATACTGCCTTTGCAACTAATCAAAGATTTCAGTACCATAACAAGAAGAATAAAGGACCTCGCTGTTACTCATGCAATAAATATGGTCACAAATCTCCTGAATGTAAATCAAAGCCAAGGAAAAGGAATGAATTGTCAAAACAGAACAGTTCGAGCTATGCAGCTGTATTTATAGCAACTTCCACATACGACGATGCTTGGTACATAGATTCAGGCGCTTCAGTACATATGACAAAACACAATCACTTGCTTCAAAATGTGAAAGTGCCATTGATAAAGAATATAAAAGTTGCAAATAATAAAGAGTTACCTGTCATGAGTTCTGGTGAAATATGTTTGGAAATCTGCAACAACAAAGGTCAGACAAATAAAATTTTATTTAAAGATGTCTTGTGTGTGCCCCAGCTTGCAACCAATTTACTATCAGTCAGTCAGATCATTAATAATGGTGGCCAAGTAATATTTAACAATAAGGGCTGTATTATTCTAAATTCTCTAAAAGAAATTGTGGCAACGGCCAACTTAATCAATAACATGTACCGGCTGAACACCCCTAGTGTCTATGCATGCATGTCTGATGTTGATGAAAGAGATACTTACCTGTGGCACCAGAGAATGGGTCATCTGAACTTTAATAGTCTGAAAAAGATGGTGGAAAACACTGAAGGTGTTTGCTTATCAGAAAATAAAGATAATTTTGCATGTGTAACATGCAAGGAAGGAAAGCAAACACGATTGCCTTTTAAAAGGCAAGGGTCAAAATCAAATCACCTGCTTGAATTGATACACTCAGATGTCTGTGGTCCAATGGAAACCAAATCACTGGGTGGTGCTAAATATTTTTTAACATTTTTAGATGATTATTCAAAGAAAGTTTTTGTTTATTTTTTGCACAACAAATCACAAGTTTTTGAAAAGTTTAAAGAGTTCAAAAATCAAGTAGAAAATCAGTTAAACTGTCATATAAAAGTCCTCCGAACAGACAACGGACTCGAATATGTGAATAATAATTTCTCTGAATACTTAAAAGATGCTGGAATCATACACCAAACAACTACACCATATACACCTGAACAAAATGGAACAGCTGAACAAATGAATAGAACTCTAGTAGAACGAGCAAAGTGTATGCTTTTAAATGCTGAACTGCCTAAACATTATTGGGCTGAAGCCATCCACACAGCTGCCTACATAATTAATCGCTCGCCTACTAAATCATTGTCATTCAAAACACCTGAAGAGTTGTGGTGTGGTCAGAAACCAAATGTTAGTCACATGAAAACGTTTGGATGCGAAGCTATGGTTCACTTACCTAAGGAAAAGAGAAGGAAATGGGATCCTAAAGCACAAAAGATGCTCTTCATTGGTTATTGTGATAATACTAAAGGTTACAGGTTTATTGTACCTAACTCTAAGACTGTAATAAAAAGCAGAGATTGTACTTTTCTAGAATCTTCTATAAAAAGAAACTATGTTCCTGTGGAGTTAAATACAACAGAAGCTTGTCAAAACCTCTGTGATGATGAAGAAAATCCCTCTGACAGTTCACAAGACACAGTTACTGAAATAAACTCAAACTCGGAAAGTGAGTACATACCTGATGAGTCCATAGAGTCTCCAGAAGTTTCCCACATCACATTGAGACCTAGAAACAAAATTATTGATGATCAAAATAGAAAAATAGAAAATACTTACCTGTGCTGTAATGATGATGTGTTTCCATACATGGTTCCTGAAACATATGAAGAAGCATTAAGTTCTAGTTATGCAGATAAGTGGAGAAAATCAATTAGTGAAGAACTTGAATCTCACCTGAAGAATGAAACTTGGACATTAGTTGAGAAGCCTGCCGATGTCAAGGTAATAGGATGCAAATGGGTTTTTAGAGTCAAAGAAGAACCAACGGGTCCACGATTCAAGTCAAGACTGTGTGCAAAGGGCTATTCACAAACTGAAGGTATAGACTACAAAGAAACTTTTGCCCCAACTGTCAGGTATGATTCAATCCGTTTACTATTGTCATTAGCTGTTCAACACAACTTGGAAATTATTCAGTTAGACGTCAAAACAGCTTTTCTCTATGGAAACTTAGAGGAAACTATATTCATGACTC
Source organism: Mycalesis mineus (assembly GCA_034621355.1). Taxonomy (NCBI): domain Eukaryota; kingdom Metazoa; phylum Arthropoda; class Insecta; order Lepidoptera; family Nymphalidae; genus Mycalesis; species Mycalesis mineus. Next base: position 1,097,444 of record CM067888.1, read on the forward strand.
CACCAGAAGGTCTTATCTGTCAAACAAACATGGTATGTAAACTTAACAAGTCACTTTATGGATTAAAGCAAGCACCCAGGTGCTGGAATAATAAATTTAATTCTGTGTTAAAGAAATTTGGTTTTGTAGCCAGTAAGGCTGACCAATGTGTGTTTGTTGGAAATAGAAATAAAGCAAAATGCTTTTTATGTTTATATGTGGATGATGGACTATTATTCTCTAAAAATAAATCTGTTTTATATGATCTTGTAAATGACTTGAAAACAATTTTTGAAATTAAAACAAGCTCTGTTAATAACTTTGTTGGATTACAAATAGAGCAGACTGAAAAATATATATTTATACATCAATCCAAATATATTGAGCAATTATTATGCAAATTTAATATGAGTGATGCCAACCCCAACAGTGTTCCAGTTGATCCTCATACGAAGTTAGAAAAAGGAGAGAGCTCGACTGACAAGAACATACCTTACAGAGAAGCTGTCGGATCATTAATGCACTTGGCCATAGTAAGCCGACCTGATATCATGTTTGCTGTAAGCTTGGTGAGTCGATTTCTAAATTGCTATAATAATCTCCATTGGAATGCTGTGAAGAAAATCTTCAAATACTTAAAAGAAACAAAAGAGTTTGGATTATGTTATCTATCTACCTCGGTACACAAGGTGCTGGGTTATTGTGATGCTGACTATGCCAACGACGTTGATACCAGACGCTCAACAACTGGCTATGTCTTCCTAATGAGTGGAGCAGCAGTAACCTGGTGCAGCCAACATCAAAAGACTGTAGCGTTGTCAACAACTGAGGCTGAATTCATGGCAGCCTGCGCTGCCACTAAAGAGGCGTTATGGATTAAACAATTATTAAGTGATATTGGTGAATATAAACAAGAGACAATGTGCTTAAATTTGGACAATCAGAGTGCTATAAGTGTTATTAGAAATGCTAATTTTCATAAAAGATGTAAACATATAGATATTAAGTATCATTTTGTGAAGGAAAAGTATTATGAGAAAATAATTGATTTAAATTATGTTTGTAGTAACTATCAGTATGCTGATATTTTTACTAAAGCTTTACCTAGAGATAAATTTCAATTTTTGAGAGAAATGATTGGAATGTCAACACTTAATACTTAAAATATTTTAATACTCTATATTGTTTAATAATTAACTTTGAATATTGATTGAGTTTGTATTAAATACCCTTACTAGTAATAATATTGTTTTGGTATATTAAGGCTAAAATTTAGTGGGAGTGTTAGAAATATTGTTTAAATTTGGCGCCTTACAAACTCGTCTGTCACTCATCGAGTATCTGTCATCTGTCACTTTCCTTTTTGACAACTCAGCTCTGTACCTCTGTAATATCTGTATCGCTGTTTCCGTGTATCACTAATGTTTGTTAAAGTCTTAAAGTGTATAATATATCCATCCTTTTTAATCAAACGCCTAGTATTATTATTTATCACCAAATTATTAATTTAAATTAATATTTATAAAAATATACTTAAATTAAAAATTTTAATAACCAATGAAATTACTACCATTCCATCAGTATTTTCTTAAGACGTTGTCACGTTCAGCTATCGTCAGTAAACCGACTTTACAGACAACCAATTTTTAGTGACTACCGATCCTGAGCAACCTGTGTCTAGTCACTAGCAGTCGACTAGGCTTGAATAGGTTAATAATAACGATATACTTATACAAATAAAGAATAACAATATTACTGTTTACCAGTGTAATCAAATTAGAAGTTTGGTTAACCTAACAAAAGATTAGGCCGAAGAAATATTTTCTTGATTACGTAAAAGTGGCGTGAAGCAGTAATTGTTTAAGATAAGAGCAGGCAAGCGGGCAGCCACAAATAGACTTAATGGACGCGACACTGGCCGTGAATATTTTAACAATGAGACAAACAAATAGTAGCCGTGTCCACTTGTACCTGGTATAACGGACTTTGCTTTACATGTAATGTTTGGACACTAAATGTCTGGAGGTTTCTACTGTGTTTAAAGTCATGCATTTTTTTTAAAAGGACATTAGATCTTTTGAATGTGACTAATGTTTCCCTACCCCTTTTGAGTTAGTTGTAGAAAGCTGTGTTAGGAGTTGATAGTGATAGACTATCCAATTGACCGGCTCTTTAATCTTGGCTCTATGGAGGCTTTCAAGGTTATAAACAACACTTTATTATACGGCTGAAATTTTACGTTCGGTATATTATTGACTTATTGCGAAACATTTCACAGAATACAAAAGCTGACGAAACTTACGATGGCTTACCGGATTTTATGTGTTCGTTAATATCCGGTGCCTGCGCCCGAAGCATAGGCCTGTAGTTTCACTGACAAGGCATTTCCTGTAATTAAACGCAATCCTGCTTGATGGTTATATCTAAATTTTGAAAAAAAACTATTTTTACCCGACTACGGCGAAGCTAAAAGGAAGGATAATAAAGGTGATTTTGGCAGTGTGTGTATGTTTGTTTGTTTGCATGGTCCACCGTAGTGCCTAAACTACTGAATTGAATGAGATTCGTCATAAAAGCCCGGGTAACTAAGTTGTATAAATTTTATCGAACTTTTATGTGAAAAAATAAAACTGAAATAATTTTCCTGTGTTTGGTTAAGGCAGAGCCGTTACTAGCTTTAGCGTAGCGTTCGTCGCTTACGTAATACATAATACGTGATCGACACTATAGAATCAAAACATCGTTCTCCGTTAGCCTGGCAACATAAAAACTCTCATTTACTTTATACACTCTGTAAGACAGGCCTGCCCCTGGTGTGGACCATTAAAGTTACTGAGCTAAGCTGATGATGATTGTAATTGTTTCCAGCGGCGGCAGAATGGCGGACTCCCCGATCGCAACCGTAGAAGAGGGCCAGCTCCAAGGCAAACTCGTCCACTCGCCCAGCGGGAAGGCCTTCTATAGCTTCCAAGGCATTCCATACGCCAAACCGCCCATTGGCTCCTTGAGGTTTAGAGTGAGTATTATTTCGAACATACTTGTAGAATAGGGAATTACCAGTTCGCAGTATTACCTAATTGCTTTCCAATATACATGTTTGTATTCAAAGGCAAATCTAGCATAAAATAAGAGTGGGAAAGTCTGGGTTACACTGTAAGATACTAATTAAAATAATGGTGATGATTATGTTGATGTACTTTTAGCATCAAAATCGCACATCGAAGAAATTATATAAGCGCACCAGTAACCCCAGTGTACATTAAGATGCTCTTATCTGTTATCACAAGATGTTATCACTTGGTTCAGATTACCACTATCTCGCTTTTCACACACTCAATGTGGTACAGTTGTGTTTTTAACTGTTCTATCATATTTACCTATCTTGCTGATGAATAATTCTTAAGATAAACTGTAGGTTTCAATAGAAGTGTTAACTCTTATTGTAATGTTATGCAATTAACATAATTATTTATGCAAGGTATCCGTATTAATAGATTTTAATTTGTTCAAAGAGAATCCGATAAACGATGTCAAATGAAACAATTTGAAATAACCGTTAACTCGAAAATTTGACACGGACCAGATTTTAAATGCATTTAAATAAACGACATAATAGAGAATTGTTGTTTTCCAGGCTCCGCAACCGCCAGAACCATGGGAAGGCATACGCGACGCCACCACAGAAGGCAACAGTTCAGCACAATTCGATTTCTTTGCCAGCAACCAATACATAGGCGACGAAAATTGCCTCTTCCTCAACGTTTACACGCCCAATCTTGACGGAGAATTCCTTCCCGTTATGGTCTACATCCACGGAGGCGGCTTCCGCTTCGGTTCAGGTGGTTCTTACTTCTTCGGTGGGGATTATTTAGTCGAAAAAGATGTAGTCTTAGTCACTATTAACTACAGATGTGGCGCGCTAGGTTTCTTAAGTCTCAACACTCCCGAAGTCCCCGGAAATGCCGGTATGAAAGACATGGTTCAAGCGCTTCGATGGGTCAAACAGAATATCAAAAACTTTGGGGGCAACTCTGTGAATTTGACCATTTTTGGTGAAAGCGCCGGCGGTGTTGCTGTCTCGCTTTTAACAGCTAGTCCTATGTCTAAAAATCTTATCAGCAAAGCGATCATGCAATCTGGAACAGGACTGAACAGTTGGGGCATGCAACAAAATCCATTGGATAATGCAAGGACTTTAGCGAGAGAATTGGGATGCGAATCCACGGACGTAAATGAGATCTTGGAATACCTCTCCACTACACCGGTGAAGGACATAGTAGAGGCTACAGAAAGAATGAAGCCTTTGGAGGCGTTCTTCGAATCTGCCAAAAGTTTCTTTACGCCGGTCGTCGAGAAGGAATTTGCCGGTGTCGAGGCATTCTTAACTGAAGCTTTCGTAAGTGTTTTGACGTCTGGTCGAGTGGCTGATGTACCGGTTATGATCGGTTCGACCACCCTCGAATTCACTTTCGACATAAGCGATGATTTACAACAATACATTCCGGGAGAATTACACATCGAAAGGAATAGTTCAGAATCCTTGGCTATAGCTGATGAAATTAAAAAAGTATACTTCAAAGGTGATCCCACAGTCGATAAATATAGGTTGCTTTCTGATTTCCTCATCAACATTGGCGTCCATAGATACGTGCAGTACTTGCTGAATGTGACGAACAAACCAATATATTACTACAAATTCGGTTACGTTGGCGGACTGAATCTTTCCAAGGACATCTTCAAGAGTGTGTCCCTGAACTACGCGGGACATTTGGATGAGCTGGGATACTTGTTCAAGAATGAACCAACAAAGGACATTGAGCCAACTCCTCAGGATGTTAAAACGAGGGAGAGAATGCTGAGGCTGTGGACTAACTTCGCTAAGACTGGGTAAGTTGTATATAGTTATACATACTCTTTGTCTGTTAGATAAACTCCAAAATCAGTTTTCCCTTTTCAATCCCAAACTTTCCAAAGGCAGAAATTGCTTTTGCTTTTAGTAAACATATTTAGTTTTGCGTGTGGAGATCTACAACTATAAAAGTTGTAGATCTGATGAAAATGATCGAATAGTCAATGGAAATTCTCAACTGTCAGTAGTTAATTAAAAATATCAAAATATGACAAAAATAAAATTACTCCTATTTTAGTAAAGAACATTCTTTAATTTGTAGCAAATATAATGTTGCGATCGTTATATTTTTCATCACACAATATTTTTTCAACAGTACTCAAGATTACTCATTAATCACAAATGACAGAGTTAAGATGTGATTTCCTGTTTTCGTTATGTGTTGGTTTATTTTTAATTGACCGCATTCCCGCGGGTGAATAACACTTAAACAAACTGATTACAGAAGGAAAATAATTAATTAATCTATATTGACTTTACATTGAACACAACAGTAGCATTATTTAAACAATAAACACTTACACCAATATTATTCCTTAATATTTCAGGAACCCCACACCAGATGAGAACCACTACCTAACTGTAACCTGGTTGCCAGCATCCAAGGACAAACTGAACTATTTGAAAATAAATGATGAACTATCCCTAGACACAGATCCTGATAAAGAACAAATGGAACTCTGGGACAGGTTGTACACCAAACATTTCAAAATTTGGGATATACAGACCACAAATGAAGATGTGTCACCAATCTCACCAAAAAGTGAACTTGTTATTCTATCGAGTGAACCGGTCATTGTCGCTACATCACCAGTCATAGTAGAAGAGACAATAATCACCACCGTTACTACAGTTGTCAATGAGAAAGGCGAAGAAAAGACCAACACGCAAGTATTGGTGGACGTACAAGACAACACAGGGCAGCACTACCAAGAATCCTTCAACGATTTAAAGGGCAACCTCGAACAGAACTTCGATCTCGTTCAGGACAAATTAGCTCAAATACCCGATAACTTAGCACAGGTTAATGAAAGCACTGTACAGGTCAACGATGTTCAAGTTCAGGATAATTTGAAAAATGAAACTGTATATGTTGTTGACAATCCGGTTAAACCAGACGTCATCATTACAGGGAACACTGTTATCGATGATCACCCGGGAAAGTTGGTAAATATTGTCAAATTGCAGGAGAAGTTTTCAAATAACCAGAACGGTGGTGAAGAACACAAGTTCAATGGTAATTTCGAAAAGAAACCGCGGCCCTCTAACGAAATCAAGATGGCGCAAAATAATAACCCTGTTAATCCGAAAGACGTGATAAGGGCGAACGATCCTCCCGAGGATGATTTGCCCAAGAATATCGGTGTTAATAAATTTGTTAATTTCTTCGAGTCTTTGGGTGGGAAGAAGTAATTTATTTTCCGTATATACGGTGTATGGTCACACTATAACCCACAAGAAATGAAACTGTGCCACTTATACTAAGAAATATTTATAAATATAAATTCGCGCCTGTCGCGGCGAATTCAGTTTAGTCCAAAAAGCCCATGAAACAAAACAGTTAAGTAATCGAATATTTGTTGCAAACTGGAATTTTCACGTTAGTGTTACCATACACCATTTCTCTAACTTGTCATACATTATATTTTTTATTTATATGAAATCCGTTACTATTTTTTATATTTACAATTTTTCTAGGGTTGTCGCGTATTAATTAAGTTAACTTTATTCACATCTAGCAACACAGGTCGTAATAAATAGTAGTGCTAGACGCTATGAAGTTCATTAATATTTGAAAGATATAGGTGTGTGTTGGTAGTTGTGCAATGATTTTATGAAACCTAAAAACTTGAAAATCATTTATTTAATTTAGGTAAATAGTTACTTAAATGACAATTTTAAGAAATTAACAGACTCGAAGTAACATAATTGATTAGCGCAATAATATTAATTTTATTCATTCCTAAATGTTTGCAGACTGATTGATATTTTTGATCAAAAGATATATTATACAGTATTATATTTACAGATCATTCCATGAAAGATTCCTGAATTTGTAACGATTGCATTTATTCGTCTCGATATTGTGTTTAAATAGCAACGAAGTTATACAATTTGTTAGAAAACTTGAATGTTGCCAAAAAATACATTCCTTGCAAAATTTGGTAGGAAATAGTTATTTTGAGGTATTTGTTTTATTTGTGTGATGACAAGTGCCTTTTTAATATTTAAATGAGTTTTTGCTTAATTTTATTATTAAACTGTAACATTTTTATAGTAAGAAATAAGGAAATATATTTAAAGTAGTCACTATTCATAAGCACGTCTAAACAAACTACTACAATATTTGAATTTAAGATCGAAAGGTATATCGTGAATATTTCTAAATTTTGAATTATAATTAAAAAATCTATTTGATAGAATATAATATTTCACTGAATTGATTCAGTGAGGTGCAGTTTTTCTAAATTATTGTTGTAAGACGCTCTTTGGAATAACTTGCAAGTCGTAGCGTCTCTACTAAGTCATAAAATAATAATAATGTATTTAAATTATTTTAAAATTCATCCGTTGTGTTTATCTGTGGGATCAGTAAGAGGTGTTATGGTTTAAGGATTTTGTTTTCTATAGAAAAATTAAGAGAATTATGTATTTAAAAATAATTGATTAATAATTCTAAGCTAAATTAAATTTGGCAATTTATGTTATTATTATATCTGGTACTTAATTTTGTTTCGGATGCGAAAGTGCGTTTTAAAAGTGGGTTTATAAATGAAGACTTAAACTAGTTTTTCGTGGGATCGTGTCAATATAATTCGTCCGCTCTAAAATTGAAACAAGCCGAACTGCGCAGGTATAATGGCCGTTTTACGCCTCATATTCAGCGGAATAGAAGTTTCGCGAGACTCCACACTAAATTAATTGATACCGCTAATTGAGTAAGTTTGGGCTGCCAACATAATTTCATATATAGCAATATTTGTCTTTCCATATGAACGCACTTTGTAAAAAATATATCAAAAAATGATTTATTTATGGAAAATGTAAATTGTGAATTTAATGTAGATATTCAGTGCCAATAATGATTCTAGTTATAATTTTCATTTCATGATTTCGTATAATAGAGATGCGTATTTTTTATATATAATAATAAATAAATCAAAGGAAATCTGTTATGATAGTTTTATTTGATTTTGTTCCGAGAGTCCCTCATGATTTTCTAATATAATTGTTAATTTTACATATATCTTCCACATATATAGATCAATATTATTATAATATTTATGTATTTATATTAATAATTAGCTGGTCCTAGCGGATCAGGAAATCCGCTCATAGAATACATCCTAATCGGTGGCGCATCGATGTGATATCACACGAAATTTACTATAAAATAATAAATAACGACAATGCCTCCGCCTCCGCTTAGACAAATTAAACTTATCTAGTATTTGTTTCATTGGCCGTGATGTACTTAAGACTGGCTTAATGAGCGTCTAAATCTAAATATGAGAAACTGTTAACTTCAAGTCAATCGAGTAATAATGTGTAATGTGTCTGTAGTGTTATTACGTCTAACATATTGTATTGTATGTATGTAATTAACACTACCTATTTTAAATGTTTATAAATTATATATATTTATAAACAGTTTGAAATAGGTAGTAATAAATAACTTGAAAAAGTAAGAAAATAATGTTTTTAATAAAAAATTTAACCGACTTCAAACAACTTCATAGATATGCTCAAGTAAATGAAAGCAACTGAATGATGCAATTATTATTTTTTTATTTATATTCCAAGAGTGGTAGCATCACGCCTTGCGTGTGTTTTCAGCACAGCTAAAGCGCTTGATATAACGCGCCACGCACGTAGGCCCGCATGCGCGTTGCGCTAAATTTATTCTGTTACGCGAGTGCTAAAAACAACTATTGTGTGGCGTGCCGCAGTTTCAATGCATTTCATTCATCATAGGACAGCAGTCAACGTGTTAATAGATTCGGGAACCATTCAATAAATATATTTATTAATCAATCTTGAATTCAATGACAATGTACAACAATAATTTGTAAAAATAAGTACAAGTTGGGCACCTTATTCGTCACCTCAAAATACGAAAGAACAGTAAGTGATATATGAACAAGTAAGCTAAAAATTTTTAAAATTTTATTTATAGTATATTTAACTATATCTTTAGCCAATACATTGAACTATATTTTTATCTCGTCCAATGATTTTTCAAGACTACAAAAAGCGTCACCCAGTTATAAACATAAGTACCAATTACTTTGATTTCGAGTTTAAGATTGGCGATTAAGGATTTATTACTAGGAAATTAAATTGTTCTTAATTGATAAGCATCTTCCTAAATCTATCAAGCATAATTTTTATCACAGTCACCTTATTATATTTGTATATTCAGAGTGAATATTTTCAACTAAACCCATTTTAATTTGCTACCACAAACTTTTTCATTTTCCTACTAGCAACACTATGTTAATGTTTCTGTATAAATAAACTTTCCTCACGTATATAAAACATTAATTAAAGTTTAGCTCTTTCTTGAATCAAATCAAACCAAAATTTTATTCTTTCGAAATTTGGATAAGGTTCCACTTTGATTCCACTGTCTTTAATGTTGAGACATAACTTACTTTTCTTTGTATAGGGCTGCCATTGCAAATGTTTATTCTTCCACGATGGTTTACTAAAACAAAAATAATATTACAATTATTTTACAAATATTGTTTTATGTTTACACAAAAAAATCAAATAGACCACATAAATGTTAAAAGCCTGATGAAATGAAAATAATTAATTAAATACTTTTTAAAGCATTTTTTTAAGGGATGGCTTTTCTACTAATAAAAACCTTATGAATATTAGAATCAAGCAAATACAAAATCTTACCCATCTTTAGCAAAATTGCACCATGATTCTATCAAAGTATGTACAATCATTAAGTCTTTTTCAGAAGCCATCTTAGCTTTATTTGCTCTGTAGAATAAGTACTGTATTAAGTCACCGTGAGTTGCTCCTTCGACGCCCATATCTTTCATCATTCTAGTATTCATTTGGCCGCTATAATCAAACCTACATAAAAACACACTATCACAAAATTTCGATGTCAATTCTACAAATAATAATATGTCTCGTGCAAAAAAGTGGTCGCTGAAAAGATTTAAATATTCCAATTTAGTGTTGTCATCAACATTTCTATCATTAAAATAAAAGTCGCGTATACTTTTTGCCATTTTAAGAGCTCTTGGTGTATTGTATTTCCAAGGTAAATAACTTGGTATAAAGTGTTGAAAGTCTTGTTCGAAGTAAATTATTTTTCCTTCAGAAGAACGTAGGAATGGAGCTCCTTCGTAACTATTTATGGTAGCTAATATTGGTAGTTTTTGATATTTATTTTCGCGTATGGAAACATAGGGATGTTTATCAAAGAATGGTTCCACATTGTCAAATTTTTTCTCCACTACAGGTAACAAGAATGCATGCACAACTGATGGAGGTCTATTCATTTCTGCTGATGTATATGCGATAACTAAATCTTCAATGGAACTATTGAGAAATAGATTGTACAATTCATTTTTGTCCCTCACATTTTCGTGTCCTAAGTAGCTAGCAATTTTGCTAGCTCTGTCTATTGGGTCTTCATCTACTATGTACAAGTCTGACAAAGAATTTCCTGACTGACAAATTAATTTATGATATAACCCTTCAGCATTTTTGTTTGTCAAATATGAAGTAGCTATAGCTCCTCCAGCACTTTCACCAAATGCTGTTATATTACAATTATCACCATTAAAATTGTGTATGTTATTTTTAACCCATTTCAATGCCATCAAAGTATCCTTCAAACCAGCATTTCCTGGTACTTCAGGTGTGTCAAGACACAAAAATCCCAAAATATTTAATCTATAATTTATTGTCACTAGAATAACATTGTGTTTGAGAAAGTAGTCCGGCTGGTAATAATCACCATAGCCTACTACCAATCTGCCGCCATGTATAAAAAATAAAACTGGTAGCTTTTCAAGTTGTTTAACTGGCAAGCTTGGTGTATAAACATTGAGATATAGACAATCTTCTGTACCCTCTACAATGCCTTTTCCAAGAGGGTTAAGTTGTGCACATTTGTTACCAGGTTTGGTGGCATCACGAACACCTGTCCAATGGTTTGGAGCAAGAGGTGCCTGGAATATAATATTAGAATAATTAAAGTCTTAAAAATATGGACAAGTGATCTTTAAGCAAATACAATAACTGTTTTTAAATATCTTTAGAATTACCAAGTTAACAATTTAATTTTTTTTCTTTTCCTGATTAAGTATTTAGAGAGGTGTAGGTAAAAAAAAATTAATCGATACTACAAAGTTGTGAAACCTCTCATAACATAACAAGAGGTGCAGCCTATGGTTATCATGAACAAAAATTATTATGACCTTTGAGCATACAGCAGTTCAAACATGGCATCATTTTGCCATTGAATCTAGTAATAACTACATACCAATGAATGTTTTCACTTTCTAATTTTAAGAGGATCTTAGTTACTAAAGGAGATGTCCCAAAGTGAGCTAAAATTATTCATATTTTATAAGCAGGCTAATCAGGCTAAAAGTAATTTGTATGGATAGAGGACATCAATTTTAGAACCATCATAAATTAGTTAAATTATTTTTTCTTTTGCACCTGATTTAATCTCTTTAAAAAATAAACCATAGATAATACATAAAAATGTGAAAACAGCTATTAAAATTAACATGAAAAAAAAGTTTAGGTTTTTAATCTCATATTTTGTGTTCTTTAAGATAAATATAATTTAGTGCAGCTTGGTTGCCACTCAGAATTAAAACCATCCTCTATACAAAATTGTCTATCCTCCTAAAATCCTTAATGGTAATTGTTTTTTGCCAGTTTATCTTCTGGGGTAGGAAATTATCCTACATATACTATAAATATAAAATATTACTTTCAAGAGATAGTTACTAAATAATTTGTACCTTGAATCTAAGTTGTCCTACTGGTGGCTTTGCATATGGTATGCCTTCAAAACTGTAGTAATTAGTTCCATCAAAAGCAGTACAAGCTTTTCCCTTCAATGTTCCTTGTTCTACTTTTACTTCACAGGACATCTGAAAAAAGATACAATATTAGTATTTTTAAGTAAAATAAGTCTCACTTCTGATTTTATACTTATCAACTCCTCTTATTTGTTTATATATTGTACATTTTTAATAATGTTAAAATAAAACATGTTAAAAAACTATTATATTGATCCATCACAGATATACACTCAAAATTGCATTACCAAATTGATCCAACCTTTCAGAAGTTTGGTAACGAGCACAAATGTAATTATATCCTATCTTATATGTGATAAAGAAATAGTGAGCAAAGCTCGGTCAACCAGTACACTTTATACTTTATTATATTATACTTTATTATAAAATTTATTATTATACTAAATCATAAATATAATATTTTGAATGAAGGACTAATTGATTATTATTCAACCCCGAGCTGAACAAATTGGAAGCAAATATGAATGTATCATTCTTTTCCAATTTGTTGTGGTATTACGGTTCGAAATTCACACATAATTAATTTTATAGGTAAGTAGTAAACTGATTTTACTCTTTTATGAAGATAACAGTATCTTCATAAAAGAGTAAAATCAGTTAACCGCTGATAATCATTTTAATAATGCACGACGATAACGATTCAAACCAATTTATTTGCAATGAATTAATTCTAAAGAATAGATCTTGTAAAAAATTAAAACAAATACTTACAATTGTAATTTGTACGATAAAATAAAATTCAAAAATAATGCTCACAACCAACTTATTACAGCTATTGATAAAATATAAATATCCAAGCTAGTGCCATTTGATAAAAATATAATATATTAAATTTTATAGTGCTACAAACTTATCTGGCCCGGGTAGTGTCGCAGTGTTCGCTGCTGTAACACTGTTTCTGTCAAGCATCTGTCAAGACTCCAAGAGTTGACACTTTGACAGAACGCAAAGAGTGACAGCTGCAACGTTAGTTGATAGTTCCAGTTTTGGCCGCCGGGTCAGAGAAGTTTGTACCTTTGTACCACTATACTTTAATTATATTAATCAATAATTAAAGAACATTGATATAAATACTTAACGGCCTGGAGTCAATAAAAAATAGGTGTTGGAGCTGTCAACACTTAGACTAGGTACGTGCCAACCGCAAAAAACAATGAACCTTAGCTTAGCTAGTGGCCGCATTCACGAAAGGCTACTTACATCGCGACACAGTTTTCATTTTCAACACAGCGAAGATTAGGTCAAAGTGCGGCCCCAGCGTAGAGCCGGTAGATTGAACCCGTAAATAAAAATATACATTTTTACCTACTAACTACCTGCTACCTGTGCTGCTTATACAAGCAGCACAGGTAGCCTTTTACTGGTAGCTATAGATAATAGCAGGATAATAGATTATCCTCCATCTTAGATAATATATATTATATATATATATATATATATATATATATATATATATATATATATATATAAAGATATATAAATAAATAAATATATATATATATATATATATTAAAGTATAAACGCTGTGTGGCAGCACCACGATAACAGATAAGGATTCATTGTTGTAAAAATAACATTTTTACAAAAATGAATCCTATAGTGCAACCAATTGCTCTTGATAATTCTAAATTTAAATTATAGAGGAAAATTATAATTTTCCAATCAACTTATGAATCTACACCTCATATAGTAATGCAGGAAGTGAGTTATAGACTTATAGATATTGAGTTGTACTTCAAAAGATTCAGATTTTCATATATATTGTTTCTGAAATAAAAACAACAACAATACATATGAAAATCTAAATCTTTTGAAGTACACAGATTGTATGTTTCCTATGAATTTACCATTTATATTATGGAAAGTCAGCTGAAATTATTTACTAACTTTCTTTTGTGTCAGACAGAGACGAATATCTTAGCATTCCATTGATTCACTGTGCGGGTGCCGGGTCCATCGCGTGGCTGAGAGAAAATCTCCGAACAGAGCCCGAGACTTGGGACACGGGTGTAGGTTTAAGGGTACCCTTAGTGATGCGCGTCAACACTCACCTCCTCTGTTCAAGTTATTCTCCCTGCCCAGCCAAATTCGGAAGGACCCTACTAGAGCAGCTTTGGACACTCGTTCCATTATGGAGCTTACTGCACTTCTAGTAAGGCCAAGGTCTTTTAGCAGGTTGTAGAGAGACGTCGCTGGTATACCCCTCGCACCCACTTCTACCGCGTATAAACTAACCACATAGCCATTTTTGGTTAGTTCATTAGTAAGGTCATAATATTTATTCACTTTGAATACATGGTCTTCAGGGATGTTTGTTTCCCACGGCACTGTAAGCTCAACAAGTACTATGCGTTCGATTTGTTTGGAAAAAAAATTGGTTGTCTGTAAAGTCGGTTTACTGACGATAGTTGTACGTGACAACGACTTAAGAAAATACTGATGGAATGGTAGCATTTAATTGGTTATTAAAATTTTTAATTTAAGTATATTTTTATAAATATTAATTTAAATTAATAAAATAATTGATTTTGATTTTATAAATTTATATTTTAAATTTATAATAAATATATTAATTTTTAATTTAAAATTAATATATTTAATAACTATATTTAATATACGACGAGACGAAAGACGTTGTCACGTCAAAAAGAAATATGTCCGGTCTAGATGTCGTAATGGCTAAGTCTTCCGGGATTTTATAGTGCTTTTCATACGTCTCCATTAATATAGTCCAATCAGGAGCAGAGCCCAGAATTGAATAAGGCTTGCTGGTTGAATTTGTACTTGAGCCTGCTTTAACGAAGTTAGTTTGTTTTTTATTCGTCGTCAACCCTTTTTGAGCTCTAGCTACTGAAAGGCTTATAGCTTCACGTATGATTTCTAGTACTCTATCGTGGCGGCGTGAGTAAAGACCCCTGTCCAGAAGCACCTTGCATCCTATCAATAAGTGCCTTGCAGTGCCCACTGCCTCAACACAGGTAAAGCAAGATTTTTCCGAGGCTTTTCCCCATCTTACTAAGTTACTCAGATCTGGGAGAGTCAGTTGGAAGGAATTAAGATAAAATTTCAATAAGGCAGGAGACCAATCGTACAGCAAGGCGCGCCACTTCAGAGCTAGAGGGATGCAGAACTCGCCTAAGTTTAACCACTCGTTTTGCATTTCTAGGTTCATGGCATGCACTTTGTAGTTGTCGTCCTCATCTTGTCTTCAAGAAATAATAAAATCTTGGAAAGATTTTATTATTTCTTGGTCTCTTTTTCTGTCTTGCACCCAATCCGGTTCTATTTACCTAAGCCCCTGCCATAAATTGTTTGTAAAATTGAATCCTAGAGTCAAGTTTTCTGGCACCCTTGTCTTTAGGAAGTGATGCAACTAGTTCGTCCTGGGACTTAACTAGAATATGCGTTCTGGTAACTCTGAGGTGTTTATAGAGTTCCGATGGCCTTTTTAGTTTTAACCTAAAATTGTTGTAACCTTTGAATAGAGTTGAAGGGTCAGCCGAGAGTGCTAGACCAAACCAAGACTTCAATGTTTTTATGACATTTGCATCTACTTTTGCCAGATGGGTTCTGCCAATATCATAAACGAGGAATGGCCAAGTCAGACGTGAAGTGAGATCTTTGTCATAGACCTACGCTTTCTTTATATTGTATATGGGCTGGTGGTCTACCGTATTAAGGTCATTTATGAAGTTATCGACAACTACCTCAAGGGATGGAGTACGTCCTTTGTAATCAATCTTTCTACCGAGGAACTTGAAAGGCAATGCTGGTTACACTTTGGCCACTAATAGAGAGACCCGGATCATAGGATGTAAATTTAGTATTTCGTCTCCCCAGACATAGACAGTAACATTTGCTTGGCTTTACCCTTAGCCCACCAGTCCATGAACAGAACTCATCCACTACACTCCATAGCTCCTGACAATGTTTTGGGTTTCGTGTCAGTAAAGCAAGGTCATCTGCAAAAGCTAAGATGGACTCTGTATATTTACTGTTAATTTTAAGCCGATAGCCCTATTTCTTTTCTTGAACAATTAATTTATCTATTAAAATAATAGATAAATTAATTACAAGTTAAGTAAAACTTCTGTAAGTGTTTCTGTTATATTAAAAAGTTTCTAATCTTAAATCAATCATCTGTGAAAGAAAAAAAAAATATTTTCGTTAGATGTTTATTGGTTGTCTCCCGTTTAAGATATATTATAAGATATTAAACGAAATATCAAGTATCATGAAGGTTGTGGCAGTACACAGTGTTACCATATGAACGACGCTAGCGCCCTCATTTCAATTTTAATGCGCACTATACAGATTATTAAGTACGATATTATTTTGACGTTTACACTCGCCACTTTACGATTTATTGGTGATTCCCAGTCGTTCATATTCTTACGCTCCATTTTACTATAAAAAAAATATAATTGCATAACAAATTAAAAAAATACCAATAAATTATATTAATTAATAATGTATCATGTCTATATTATTCCTGTAGTGTGGATTGTTAGTTGATAAAAATTAATTAATACTTGAAAATTTTGCTAACTTGAGTGAATTGGCACATAATTCATTTTCATAAAGTTTATAATGCATGTAATGAAACGTTTAAAGGCATGGCGCCAGGCGCCAGCACCGTTGCGACACAATAGCGTGACAAGTCATGTCATTTTCTCTCATGATACATGAAAAAATCCAATGGCAGATTCTTTTTTCGGGTTCGATACTTCGTTATCGGTAAGTTTTAATAAACTCAAAGACAATTTGGAACGTCGCTTAGTGCACAAAAAGTTAGAATTCGTCAGTGAAATGAGGCTGCCAGCGTGCCATACCGTCGCTCGTTGAGACAGTTTTGCTCATTTCTTCGATTAAAACGTGATAGTTTCGCAATATATCGTAATACTACTTCAAAAAACGGACTTTATAGTTCCTCTAATCCGCATATACGCCGTTATAGTACAGAAACTTGATACATAAAGTCAAACAATATACAATTCATACACATAGCACAACTTGTTTGCGTTTCTAAATCTGTAGCCTTGTTTTTCAAACGTGAATTACTCACAGCAGTTGTTGTGGTGGTGTTTTTGCGCAGCTCTTGTGTTTTGATTTAAAATTTGCCTTCCTATAAGAATTTTGCTTTTTTGTAAACAGGTACTAAATTGTTCAAGCAGTATATGAATATTTTAAACCCACATTTTAAAGTTTAAACTATGATATTTTATTTTGATGACCTGTTGAACTGACTAATAATTAATAATAGTAATAACATAATATTACTTATTGTTCTACCAACAAACTTTGTCCATCTGACTAGGGATCCGCAAAAAGTATCGATGCTTGAGTAGTATCGATACTTGCGTTGCAATACCTAGTATTTTCGTACTCGATACTTTTGTTGCGATACTTTACTAGGTATCGATACTTTCTGATGTACTCGATACTTTTACACTTGACTATTATTTATCCAGATTCTATGTTAGGGGAGTCCCCGAATCTCCTAATCAGCGATCAAGTGTGGCCAGAACAAATACTTTAATCGGATTTTGGATATGATTTATAAAACTCTGGGTACAACATACTATTTGAACGCATATTATTATGACAATAACTTGTACATGCATTTTATTATGTATAAATTTGTATAAACTTCAAGTAATTTAATTACAAATTATATTAATTTTCTGGTAACATTAAATAGGACTCTGACTGAGTAGTGACTGAGCAGCTGGTTAGCTCGGAAGATAAATTAAATTAGTTTAGTTTGTTTAGTCATTAGTGAATTGAACTGAAAGTGAAAGTCTAGAAACAAAAATGCCGCCTCCTGGTGGGAGCAGTGATGTATGGCTAAGTTTCAGAAAGGTTGACCAAACTACTGCAGCCTGTAAAATCTGTTTTAAAGTGCTTAAAACTAGTGGAAACACATCAAATTTGAAAAAGCATTTAAATACTCACAGTCAACAGAGGTAAGTACCAACAATCATTCTAAGTGGTTACCTAGGTATTAATCATTATTTATTTTATTATATCACTAGGAATGTATGTGGTGTTAAGGGATAATATCTCAATGTATGGAATTTAAATGCACTTCTTATTACCTACGACGGAACGGAGCAAGTATATGCGTTTGGGTGGGGTGAGAGGTTGTTTGTGTGTGCACTCGAATGTTGCTCGATTGTCTAGATAACTAATGGATTAATTCAGATGAAGTTTTCTATTTGGAAATAATCTATCTATGCGTGTCTTGTAAGAAACCTTCAAAAAGTTTAAAATAAAAAGAAATGAAAAAATTTGAAAAACTCACAATGGATAAAAATGTTTATAGAAAAAATGAACAAAATGGTATATTTTATACCGATCCTACTAAAAAGATCTCAGCAATCGAAGAAATCCGTTACCTGGGGCTGCAATTCCCTTATCAGAAAATACGAAAATGAATTACAAACTTGATATTCTCTTTTTTAGGGCTCCGTAGTAACCAACAAGGAACCCTTAGAGTTTCGTAATATACGTGCTCGCAATATTGATACATACTACAATCTGTAATCTCATAATATTTTTAATAATATTAAAAATATTGTGAGATTAATAATACCTAGTTCTTTTCTGAAGCACTAACAAATGTTATTTTAGCTTAGTGTGTTTATGTGTATAATAGGTATTTATGTGTATAATGCTTTGCTTTATGCCTATATTTTGGACAACTACGAAACCGTACACTCTGAGCGTCGTCCGATACACTCTTGTTTTAATTCAGGGCAGAAAATGGCAGCTTCGACAAATTTTCTTTGGTCATCTATTATATACTAATATTGTAATACTAACCTGCATTTCATAAATAGATAATTCTGATTCTGATTCCCCCTTCTAGGGGGGCTTTAAAATATTATTTTGTCTTTTTACCACATTTTTTTTTCAACATTAATTATTTTGATTTTTACAGGATTGACATAATTTATTAAGACATTACTTTGTTTTTTTTAGTTTGAAAAAGAAAGCTACAACATCAATTAAAGGTCTGATCCAGTCCAAGCTTACAAGCGGTAATGACAGAACAAGTATATCCAAAGACGACACAGAGTCTGAAACAGATGCAGAAATAGAAATTATAACAACTGCTCAGAATCAAGATGACAATATGTCTATTACAGCTGCAAGTACTAGTAGAAAAGGTGAATGTGAGCAAATACTTTCTTCTCGGTCATCATCATTTCAGTTAACTCTAGCTGAGACTTTACAAAGGGCTGCATCATATTCAGATGGAGGCATTCAATATGAAGGACTGATTAAGCATCTGCTATATTTTATATCTGTAGACAATAGGCCTTTTCATATAATACAAGGTGAAGGATTTCAGCGTTTATTTAAAATGTTATCACCAAATATGAAGCTGCCCTCTGAAGACACTCTGAAAAGAAGACTGGACGATATTTACGATGTTACATTGCCGAAGTATATAAAACAATTTGTTGGAATCGCTGAAAAAAATTACTACGCTTTAACATTTGATATCTGGTCTGAAATGATGAGCACGCGAAGTTTTCTAGGAATAACCATTCATTTTTTAGAAAACGATGCAATTCAGTCAAAGATTTTAATGACAAAACCACTGCATGAGCGTCACACAGCTCAAAATATTGTACAGCATTTAGAAGATTGTATTAACACATTCCACTTAAAAAAAGAAAATATTGCAGCTGCCGTTACTGACAATGGTGCAAATGTAGTTGCCGCCGTCAACTCATTCCTAGAACCATCAAAACACCTACCGTGCTTTGCACACACGATAAATAGGGTGGTTGAAAATATGCTTAAATTAGAAAGCATCGAGAAACTTGTTTCAAAAGTCCATGAAATAGTGAAATTTTTTAAAGGCAGCGTCATCAATAGCGATTTGTTAAGAAACAAACAAGGCCTCAATCCTAAAAAACTACTATTAGACGTAAAAACCCGATGGAATTCCACATATTACATGATTGAGCGCTATATGCAAATGAGAAGCGTTATAAATGAAATTTTGTTAGAAAATCCAAATGCACCTGACATTTTGACTGCTTTTGAAAACAATGTTCTTCAAAAAGTAATGTTGGTTTTGCAACCATTTGAATATGTTACCAAAGAAATATGCGGAGATAAATATGCAACAACTAGCAAAATTATACCTACAGTGAACTGTTTAAGGACACAAATCAAAGAAATTAGATCCCAAGGCGACGAAAACGATATTATTGTTCCACTGAAAGATTTAGCTATTAAGGAACTGAATAGCCGTTTTGGTCAAATTGAAAATAACCTTATATTGGCAGTCTCGACCTTATTAGATCCAAGGTTCAAGAACATTCATTTCACTGACGCAAATACCTGTGCTCGAACAATATCATTTATTAGAAGAACAGTAAATGCTGATGATGCTTCCCCGCCCACAGTCCCGTTTTCGGAATCTGAAAATGAATCAGAGAAGTATGACTTTTGGAGTCTTCATAAAAAATTAGCTCATAGTCGAACAAATAGGTGCCGTGACATTGATAGAGATGAAACTGGACTTTACCTTGCAAGTCCGGTGTCTTCTTTGAAGTCGGACCCATTCAAACAATGGAGCGAGATGAAAACGGTGTACCCTAAATTATATACCATCGCCACCAAATACCTTATAATACCCGGAACTTCAGTGCCATCTGAAAGACTTTTTTCAAAGGCAGGGGCCTTGATAACGTCTACAAGAAACCGTCTCACCGGGTCACGCGTCAACAAATTGTTATTTATGTCTGATTGTAACGAAAAAGACTGGGGGTTTACAAAATAAATTAGTATTTAGTTGTTAAATATAGTTATGTTAGTATTCTTAGTACAGAATGTAGATTTTTCATTTTTGAATAAAGATTTAATTTAATGTACTTTTTGAGATTTTTAAACATGTTTCCCAAGGCAAAAAAAAAGTATTCGATACCGAGTAGTATCGATACTTCTGATCCGATACTCTCATTGGTATCGATACTTTTGATGCGATACTTGGTATCGAGTAGGTATCGATACTTTTGAAAATTTGCGGAACCCTACATCTGACAATTCTAAGGATCAGCTGTTCCTATTCTGCATCATAGAGAAAGAAAAAGAAAATTTAAGTTATCTTCAACACTGTTGATCTTATTTATTTCAGCTTAGTATTATTATTTATTTAGTCTGTGTTCCATTTATTTGATTAGTATGGTTTAAATTGGCTGAAGTCAATTGCACTAAATAATTCCCATAAATGTTATATTCATAGTATTGTTAACCATAATATAATTATTGTCTAAGTGCATAAAACTTAAATTTACAATGATTTAGTTTAGACCAACCAAGCTGCTCTAATAGGTTTTGGGAGACATAGGGGTATAACATCAGTAACTCCTAAATTCAGGGCTGAGAATTTTTACTTAATATTGAATATTATGATATGAAGCCATTTACAAATCATCCCCTAAACCTCAAACTTGTTTTTTTAAGTGAAATTTATGTACAAACAACAGAGTAACAGTTATCTATAGTACTTTGAAAATTGTTAGTGATTCATTACCTGAATATGTTAACATACATAATGTGACACATTTTAAATAATGACTACTTTTATCACTAGTCACATGAAGCTGACACAAGCACATTTAGATTAGTTAGGAATATGTGTAAGTGACTATTGGTATCTAAATACAGTAGAACCTAGGTAATCTGGCCCCGGTCTAATCCAGCACCCTTTGTTATCTGACATACCTATCACTGTTAAATTAAGGTAGACATATATTGTTTTGGTTAAAATCAGTTTGGTATTTTGGGTTTTCTTATTAACAAATCGACAAAGGTTATGTATGATTTGCTGCTTTGATTGATCATATCATTTTGATCTGTAATTTGTATGCTTACTCTAAAAAAAAGTGTGGATTGTAGGTGATACTTTAGCAGTCATATCTATAATTGGACAAATTCAATAGTCCGACACTGTCCTGCAAAATGTTTGTCCACTTCTACCTTATATTGTGCCAGTGTAAGATGCTATATGCTAAGGAGTAATAGACAAGTAATAAGTAAATAGCAACTACATTTTCCATACAAGCTTCCAAAAACACATGACTTCAAATTATGATTTTGATTATAACATGAAGTGAGAAAAGAAGTGTAGGTGTATCTCTTCATAATATATGGTAATACATCATGGTTTTATCATTTCAGAACTTAAATGATGATGAAGGTGGAGGAGAGCCTTCTGAGGATGAGTATGATGCACTTAACAATGAGACCTTCGGTCAAGACTGTAAGTTATACTGTTTTTATATAATAATTGGTATTAGCAAACTCTAACAACAAAAATTCTTGAAACGGCAAGCAAATGCTAAATTTCTTGTGGACTCTTCAAGTTAGCTCTGGAGCCCTCGCTGGAGGAGGCCTATGCAGAATGGCACACTGTGTTAACAGATATATTATAACTAAAGTAATGTAAAAAATTGTAATCTTTTACCACAGAATAATGGGCTTATTATTTATTTATTTATACAATTTAGTCCTTGATATACTTAATATCCCAATGAACATATACACAAACTTATACAAATGTCATAATAATTTATTCCATTTTAGCGGAGGAGTTTGACTGGGAGGTGGAACATGAACACCTGGCGGAGCAGCTGGAGAGCAGCCGCAGATACACCTTACTTGACGATGCTGATTCACATCTTGGTAACACTTCTGGTTAAAATATTAGAGAAAGTGTAACCAATATATTTATTAAAATTAACAACTTATTGAGTTGACTTTAAAAAAATAATGCCAAATGTTTAAAGTTTTGAAGTTCTTTATAATAAAGAAGTAACTAGAATAAGTGCCTGTCATTAGTGAGTTTCTTTAAAAAAAAAAGATATATTCTAGTATATTTACTTTTCCACTCCTGGGTACTTTCAAATGAACCCTCGATGGAAATAGTGTATGTCCAATTTTGCTAGGGTAGGTGAAATATTATATCTACACTACCATTGTTATGAAGTTTGTTTCATTACTGTAAATCTGCAGAATACTAGCTTTCAGTTCATTAAATTTTAGGTACTTGCATGTTTACTTAAACCGTCAATCATTGTTTCTTGCAGAGGCATCACTATCCCAGCTAGTCCTAGATGAAACTGACGCTCCTCTGTCGCGCAGCCTCGGCTCCAGTGTGTGGCGACATGACCCGCCTCTATCCACACCAGTCTTACCAACAGTAAGTTAAACCGATCTTTAAAATTGAAGAGTTTCATTGTAATATGGGCAATATTGAAGCTAGTTCATGGTAGATGGCATTATAGGCGTTAATATATCTATATATAAAAATTAGAGATGCTCCAAATAACACTTTTGCCGAGTAATGAGTACCGAGTACCGAGTTTTACTGGGCTCAATTTTTTTTCAAATCAACCGACTACTCGGCCGAGTAACGTCAACAAGAGTTCTTTAGAGTGGTGGACAGGGCACCAATCAAGGTATCCAGAGCTAGAACGTTTAGCACGAGTATTTCTATGTGCAACTGCAACCACCGTGTATAGCGAGCGATTATTTTCGAAGGCCTGTAACATCTACGAAGAAAAGAGGAATAGGCTATTACCAGAACATGCTTAGAGTCTTGTGTTCCTGCATCATAACTTACCTATATTAAATTTTAAATATTAATTATTTTTATTATTGTTCTCGTAGTTTTACTAGTTACTCATTCATTAGCATAATTTTGATTTTATTAATTGAGATTTTCAAAGATTTCCTAAATTACTAATGAATGATTTTTGATTAACACTGTTGCTTTAATGATATCTACCTATATATATATATATTGCTTTTCTTAAACAAAGTATACTCATTATCAAATAACAAAGTATAACCGAGTAATTCGGCCGAGTACGAGTATCAAAAAACCCGCCGAGTACACAGAGTACCGAGTATCAACTGAGTACTCGGCCCATCTGTAATAAAAATTAAAACCTATGTATAATTTGGGAGGAGCATAGTGGTAAGGTACTATAGCTGAGAAAGCCTAACGAGATGAGGATTTGAATACCTTTGATTCTGCAATTTTTGATATTGTTTATTTTCGAATAGAAATATAAACTTATGGTATAATTTGTTCATTGTAATAATTACTATGTATACTTTGTTCTTTTTTTAAATTATATAGAAAATACATAACTTTTAAATCAGTCATGTTAAAACATGAATTAAATGTAAGTCAAATGTAGATTTAAAAGTCTATTTTTGTTATTGTATTTTTTTGTCATGAAGTCTTGAATTTTAAAATAAAAGTTATTTACAGCCAGGACCGGCGCTTAAAAATGTCTGTACAGTTGAAGAGCTGGAAAGACAGCTGCGACAAAACCATGCACCACAGAACTTTACACAGAACTACTACCAGGTAAGAAGTGGTTCAATTTTCGTTTTTATGTTTACTTTTATATTAGTAATATTTTCCATAATCATTGCATGTTATAAAACAAAGTCTGTCGCCGCGTCTGTCTGTCTGTCTGTCCGTTCGCAATAAATTCTAAGACTATTGAAAGGATCTTGTTGCAATTTTCACTAATGCTTCCTGAGGAAGGTTTTAGAATATAATTTGTTAAGGTTATTAAGAACGCTTTCATTAAAAAAGCTGCCTAATCTATTTGAGATATAACAAAAAAATGTATTGCAGGATTATTCATCTTTATTACAATGACAAAAAAGCCCTTTTTTAACAATTTTTATTTTTTTTTGTTTTTGATGTTCTTAGAAGATTAAAATACACTATTTTGCTTTTATTGTTTTTGTAGTTTGATTTTTTGTTTATAATGTAATCCTGCTTTTTTTAGCCTAGATTCCCGGTCATTCTCCAAAGGCCGCCGGGACTCCAAGCTCCGGTGCCGCCTCCATTTGCGCCAGTACCGATGCAGCAATCGACTAATGTACCGCCAATGAGCCAATCGCATAGCAAAATGATGGCTTCAAACAACCAGATGGGACAAACAAACTCCATGATGAACCATATGACTCAAAACATCAACATGAGTCAAAATCTAAACCAAATGGGACAAAATATGAATCAAATGGGACCCAACGTTAATCAAATGGGCCAAAACATCGGCCAAATGGGTCAAAGTGTCAACCAAATGTCCCAGAATATGAACCAGATGGGACAAAATATGAACCAAATGCATCAAAACATGAACCAAATGAGTCACAATCAGTACATGCAAAATTCGAATCAGATGTCATTTCAGAACAACATGGGACAAGGCATGATGAATCAGATGCAAAACATACATCAGATGGGTCAAAACAATGTCATGCAAAACCAGATGAGCCAAAGTATGAACCAGATGGGACACACCATGAACCAGATGGCCCCAAATGTTAACCAAATGGCGCCAAATATGAATCAGATGGGACAAAATGTAAATCAAATTAGGCCCAATATAAACCAAATTGGTAAAAATGTAGGGCAAATGGGGCAAAATCAGATGATGCCGAATGGTAATCAATTTGGTATGAACCAGTTTTCTCATAACATGATGTCTCAGCCTAGGATGATGCCTCCGCCTGGTATGTCAATTCCAAGACAGAACTTTAGTCCCAACATGAATCAGTTCAACCAGAATTTTCGTGTAAGTATACTTTTAATTTTTGTTTTTATAGTCTGCAATCATTTAGAGCAGTGATTCTCAACCTTTTTTTTTTTGCGGCACATATTTAATGATTTCAAAATTTGGCGGCACACAAAGAAAAAGATAAAAATTATTTACTTACTACAACACACTGCATAAATAGTTTATGACAAACATTTTAAATACACCAAGACCCCGCTTTGCGTCGCTACTGTGACGCTAAGTGAATCACAAATTTGGAAAGCAAATAATAAAATAATTTTTTTTTTGTGGATTTAAATATATATCATGTTAAAAATATTTTTCTTTTTCAATGATATAATTTAATAATATTAACATTATCCTATATATTTGCAAAATTTAGCGGCACACTTTTGAAATTTGGCGGCACAGTGGTTGAGAATCACTGATCTAGAGAGTTATTTGACACCATAACTAATCTTTATGAGATAATATTAAAAGTGTTAATTATTACAATAATAAAAGAACTCAATTAATGTCAATAATAGTTTGATAGATTGTAAATATGCTAGCACCTCGCCAGCTATATGCAAGCACTTTATATTAAGTAATTTAAATGAATATAAATATCTAATTATTATTATTTTATTTTCTTCTATGTTTTCTAGTGATCTATCATATACTGAAAAGTTAAAAATATCTTTTAGGGACCATCAATACCACCAAAAAACGAGCCACCAATGACCACTAACATGATCATGAACCAGCCCGTAAAACAAATGAATCAAACAAATCAGATGAACCAAAATATAAATCAACAAATGAAACAGAATCTGAATCAGTCACCACCAAACAAGAATCACTCTCAGAGTTTGAACCAACCTCATCAGAATATGAATCAACCTGCTCAGAATTTGAATAAACAGGTCCAGAATTTGAATCATTCTGGCCAAAGTTTGAACCAACAAGGACAACATTTGAACCATTCGGGCCAGGGTGTAAACCAACCAAGTCAGAATATGAACCAGCCAAAAATAAAGACCCGGGTTTATAATAACCAGAACCTAACATCACAGAACTTGGTGCAGTTAATTCAGAATACACATCCAATGTTGCAGTTCAACAATAGCTTCCACAATGCAAGCCATCATCCGATATTGAATAACCGTTTATTGAATAACCAGAATGTGAATAACCATCCAATGTTCAATAGACAGAATGGTGTCTTTGGGAATGCTAATAGGTGAGGATTTATTATTCTCATAATTTTTAATGTGTCTATAACTAGCAGACCTCCGGAATCCCTCAAGAATTTTTTTTAGTGAAGTTTTTTTGACAAAGTAGCATATGTTATTTCCAAAATTCATCCAAATCAGTTCAGTGATTAAACTTAAAAGTTAATAGACAGGCATACTTGTAAATTAATCAAAACTTCACAAAAAACTTTTTACCTTTTTTTTTAATTTTGAGTTTACAAACTAATTTTCCCATTTATACACATAACTTTGATTTAAAGCTCTTAGGACTATGATAAAACGTAACTTTTAAAGTATGAAAGGAAGATTGCATTGCCAATTAAGTTCATTGATCTTTCGTAAATAAATTATTCGTTGTTTATTTAAACAGTTGTTTTTACATTTTAAGTATGTAATACAAACATTGACATTGAAGGGTTAATATACTCTCTCTTTCAGACTGTCAAACAGTGACGACAGTGCAAGTGAGTCAGACGATCCGTACAGCGGGTTGATGACCCAGCGAGAGAAGCAATGGCTTATCAACATACAGATGTTGCAGCTCAACACTGGAACACCCTATATACATGACTTCTATTACACTGTGAGTTACTGTTTGAATTCAAATTTGTTTTATTTTAAAAAGGCTTACATTACAAGCACTTGAATACCACTGACTTGAAAGGGGCAAGAAACTCAACAGTTGCTTTTTTAAGTCATTCAATTTCAGATGAAAATCTTAGCATTCCATAGATTATCCGTGCAGATGCTGGGTCCATCGTTTGGAGAGAAAAAACTGAACAAAGTCAGAGACTTGCAACATCTGTGTTGCAAGATGTAGGCTTAAGGGTACCCTTTGAGATCGGTCAGTGCTCACCTTCTCTGCTTGAATTATAATCCCTGCCCAACCAAATCTGGTAGGATCCTATTGGAGCAGCTTTGAGTACTCATTCTAGAGAGGAAGAAAGAATAATTCGTAACTTCATATGATTCTTCTAAGAAATTCTCAATAAAAATCAATTCTGATTTTCTGTTGCAGGTGTTTTTAGAGCGGCAGGCGAATAAAGAAAAGGAGGGTATCAAGGAAGCTCACAAAGCTAACCAGCAGAACCATCCTTTCTATAGTGGAGGTGAGTACGCAGTGTGTGTCATTTCCCAAATTAAAGTTCAAGTTCAAGTTAAATCAATTTGTTGAGTAAAACCTGTGGAGCCTTTTTATTGTTTGATGTTAATGGGGTAGATGACTGGAAAATTTTTATTCTTTATTATAAACTAAAATAAAAATAATGCCGTATGTTGAAAATAAAAGTGAAATTCGACAAAGATATATAACATATATAAATTGTTTAATAACCACAATGTTTTGTTCCCGCAGCAGTGAAACAGGAGTCGGAGACACACAGACACAACCGCGAGCGACACAACTCTCACCGACACAACTCCACGAGTGAGGACGCGCCCCGGACATATGTTCCCACGCAGTTCGAGAACTCCCTCGGGAAGTTGCAGGTGCGTTTACTAACATACACATACTGCCACTGGCACAATTCTCACTGACACAACTCCACGAGTGAGGACGCGCCCCGGACATATGTTCCCACGCAGTTCGAGAACTCCCTCGGGAAGTTGCAGGTGCGTTTACTAACATACACATACTGCCACTGGCACAACTCTCACCGACACAACTCCACGAGTGAGGACGCGCCCCGGACATACGTGCCCACGCAGTTCGAGAACTCCCTCGGGAAGTTGCAGGTGCGTTTACTGACATACACATACTGCCACTGGCACAATTCTCACTGACACAACTCCACGAGTGAGGACGCGCCCCGGACATATGTTCCCACGCAGTTCGAGAACTCCCTCGGGAAGTTGCAGGTGCGTTTACTGACATACACATACTGCCACTGGCACAATTCTCACTGACACAACTCCACGAGTGAGGACGCGCCCCGGACATATGTTCCCACGCAGTTCGAGAACTCCCTCGGGAAGTTGCAGGTGCGTTTACTGACATACACATACTGCCACTGGCACAATTATCACTGACACAACTCCACGAGTGAGGACGCGCTCCGGACATATGTTCCCACGCAGTTCGAGAACTCCCTCGGGAAGTTGCAGGTGCGTTTACTGACATACACATACTGCCACTGGCACAACTCTCACTGACACAACTCCACGAGTGAGGACGCGCCCCGGACATATGTTCCCACGCAGTTCGAGAACTCCCTCGGGAAGTTGCAGGTGCGTTTACTGACATACACATACTGCCACTGGCACAACTCTCACTGACACAACTCCACGAGTGAGGACGCGCCCCGGACATATGTTCCCACGCAGTTCGAGAACTCCCTCGGGAAGTTGCAGGTGCGTTTACTGACATACACATACTGCCACTGGCACAACTCTCACTGACACAACTCCACGAGTGAGGACGCGCCCCGGACACACGTGCCTGCGCAGTTCGGGAACTCCCTCGGGAAGCTGCAGGTGCGTTTACTGACATACACAGACTGCAACCGGCACGACTCACCGACACAACTCGACGAGTGAGGACGCGCCCCGGACACACGTGCCTGCGCAGTTCGGGAACTCCCTCGGGAAGCTGCAGGTGCGTTTACTGACATACACAGACTGCAACCGGCACGACTCACCGACACAACTCGACGAGTGAGGACGCGCCCCGGACACACGTGCCTGCGCAGGCTGCAGGTGCGTTTACTGACGTACACATACTGCCACAACTCTCAGTGACACAACTCCACGAGTGAGGACGCGCCCCGGACATATGTGCCCACGCAGTTCGAGAACTCCCTCGGTAAGTTGCAGGTGCGTTTACTGACGTACACATACTGCCACAACTCTCAGTGACACAACTCCACGAGTGAGGACGCGCCCCGGACATATGTGCCCACGCAGTTCTCCCTCGGTAAGTTGCAGGTGCGTTTACTGACGTACACATACTGCCACAACTCTCAGTGACACAACTCCACGAGTGAGGACGCGCCCCGGACATATGTGCCCACGCAGTTCGAGAACTCCCTCGGTAAGTTGCAGGTGCGTTTACTGACGTACACATACTGCCACAACTCTCAGTGACACAACTCCACGAGTGAGGACGCGCCCCGGACACACGTGCCTGCGCAATTCGAGTACTCCCTCGAGAAGTTGCAGGTGCGTTTACTGAGATACACCAACAAACTGACACCGGCACAACTTTCACCGACACAAATTTCGATAAACTACATTATATACGTATGCTAGACGTACCAAAACTAGCCTAATAATAGAGAAAAAAAATTATGTGCAACTGTTTTATAATTTACATATGAGTAAGCGAGCCCATCCGACTGTTTTTAAACGATTTCAAAAAATGGAGTTTCTCAATTCGACCGTATATATATATTTTTTGTGTGTTCGCGCTTTATGAACCGATTTCGATAATTCTTTTTTTGTACCTTATTTTTGACAGACTACAACAGCATATGCTATATAGGTTGTTCAAAATTTCATTATGATATTTTGAATATTTTGCAGTGTGGCAGCGTGACAGCTCCTCGGAAAATCATAGACGTGGAGATGGTAGCGGAACCGACAGCAGAGCGGGCGTCGCGCGCGCCCAGCGTCTGCAGCACTACCACACCCGCAGAGGTACTGAATACAATCACTAAGCTGTCCACAAATATCTCAAAAACATTAAGTCAAACTGATTTGGAGTTAACAATAGTGTGATAAGAGAACAGTGTGATGTAAAAGAAGATGTAGTGACAAAAATTGAGAAAGGGATGCTTAGATGGTTTGGCCATGTAGAGAGAATGGATGAAAGAACATAAATTATGAGGCGAGGTGAATCAAGTTGTTGGAAGGATAAGGCCTAGGTGAATATTTCTGGACCAAAATCAGGACATTTTAAATGTCTTAATAGGTATGTATATAACTATCGATCGAATTTCTTTTAATAAAATATATATATATTAGTTTGCATTTAAAGAGATGCAAAACAAAAACTGATTAATAAATTTCGTGATTGGTTATTGATGTAGATGAGTCATAGATAAATAAATATAACTATAGCATAACATATATAACTTAAGTATAACATAAATAACTTAAGTATAACATAAATTATTCTAATTCTGATTTCCAGGTGCCGCGTGAGATGCGACGCACGAAGCAAATGTTGTTGGACATTGAGGCGCTGTACCTCATTCTGTTGAGGCTGGAGGAGTTGAACGACCCCTTGGCGATTTCCAATGCGCTCATACTGAAGGTAAATAGGTCATGTTGGTAACCAACTGTTAGGACTATACACAAACATTTTTATAATTTTAATCGATTTCTGACATTGCCAAATTACGTTACAAAAACTCATAATTTAAAACGTAAAATTCATAATTTATACTTTTAAAAATACCTGACATACTTTAAGGGCTAATGCTAAAACTGGCGCGGGCACCCGTCGCGTGCGCCCGTCTCAGTTAGCGCTGCTAGTAAATAATTTTATTCATTAAAATCAACAAATATTTACTTGACCGTAGCATCTAGCGGCGCTCGACTGATTTGTAGAAACAAACACGCTCGCGTGTGCACGTCGCGGGCGCCCGCGCCGTGTACCCGCCGTCCGCCACCCGCGCCCGCGCTCCGTCGCGCTGTCCATACTATTTTTCATTATACACCCGCGAGTGTGCAACCGCGCCAGTTTTAGCGTTAGCCCTAAGCATTCAAAATAACGCTTAAAATATGTCACTCGTCCCGAAATATGATGTCATTGCTGCATCCTAGGCTTATGGAAAGATTGCAGTCAAGCCATAGCCCGATCATCCGAGTACTTAATTTTTTATAAGACATTATGCGTTGTTCTTTTGCAATCAGGATGCTCTATTTTTCTCCTACAAGTAATCGGTCACCGATTGTCGGACGTGAACAGGCAGCCTTAACTTGACTATAAATAATATATATTGCAATAGGAAAGAGAAGAGAAGCAGAGACTGTTGGAGGCAGCGCAGAAGGAGGCGGAGAATGAGCCAGAGGAAGACTCCAACTCGTTCCTCAAGACCATCGAGTCAGTGCAGCGGAGGCCCAAGCAGGACAGCCCCAAGAGCGACTGTATAGATAAAAGACAAGTAAGTATCATCACCTCGTTCATCGGCTACCTCGTCGGTCCTCTATGTCTTTTAGTTCTCCTATGTAGAAGAATGTCCATTTTCCTCCGACGTGGAAATCGGAAACTGTATACATGTTTGTTTATTTATTTTTTACTTGTTTATAAGTTTTATGTTTATGGTTTTTGGTTAGGGTCTACATGCAAAGATATGTGTAGAGTAAACTAGACAATAGCCTAACCAAATTAGCCTGCTACTATTTTAGACAGTATGAGCGCTAAACGTCAGGTGAGATTGTAGTGAAGGTAAATGCGAAAGTAACTCTGTTTGTTACTTTTTTCAAACTATCACAAAACAGCGGACAGAGGTGTGGGCGTCTTCTAGTACCATATAATAAACCTCATCTTATACATCTTAATCAACCAATTTTTTTTAATTTGTCATTCTTTTAACACAAGTGTCGGAAAAAACATTTGAACATTTTGTTCTACAGCAGTATCTGGTTGTTTCAGGTAGTGAACCTAGCAGTGAGTCAGAAACCTGTCCCAGTCAAGAATCTGTTGGACGAAGACAAGGACGAGATCCTCAATAAGATGTTTGCGGGCCTGTTGTTTGGTGACAGAGTGCCGCAGATGATGACTGTTAGGAAAGGCAGGGTAAGGAGCTACAGCTTCTTATTTGTATGATTAACAGAATCTCGCTCAGCCCTATCACCGCGCCACGTCGCCGCGCTACTATTGGTTCCTCTATATTTATAAATGTTTAATTACTTCCATGCCTGCAATCGGCTACGAACTCGAATAAATTTGCGATTGCTGCCCGTTTTTACATCATTCATAAATATTTATTAATAATATTTAGAACTCTTTATTATACCAAAGAACATTGAATACAGAAAAACAAAAATAATAATTATTGGTGTAACGGCGGTCGATCAACACCTTAAGAAGCTTTCGCTTAATTGTCGGATCAAGGGTCGGATACAGAAGGCAGTAGTTCTTGAAACGGCGCGTATTGTGAGGAGGTTCCTCACTCTGAAGCCCTGACCACCGGTTGCTTGGACCCGCAAAGGCCCCGCAAACGGAGGAGAAGATTTTTTTTATAAATTTTTAATAGTGTTTTTATATATATTTTTGTATTACTTAAAACATTGTTAAAATTTTTAAAAAAATATGTAAATAAATATAAATGAGAGAAAAATCAATATTATTATCATATGTTATCAGGTGCTACTGTCTCGCTTCCTCCTGCGCGTGCCGGCGACGCATGCGCGTTTGCGTGCGTTGTGGTCGCGCATACTGCGCGCGCTGCCGTCCGCCTCGCGACGAGACGATGGTGGACTGGCGGCTTTATCGCCACACTATCGCAAGTAAGTACTACTATAATCGCAGTGAAGCGTTTTTGTACTGTACGGATATCGCTTAACTATGAAATGAAATTGTGAAAGCAACTGGAATGAAACGAAGTAAGTTCTTCTTCGTTTCATTTCGCTTTCGCCTCGAATGTGCATAAGCAAGACCGTAAGCGTTTCATAAATTAAAATGTATATGTTTGTATGTGTATGTAATGATAATTGTTTGCTAGGCAACATTTAGAAGACGCGCAGACGGAAACCCATATTGATAATTGTTTGCTAGGCAACATTTAGAAGACGCGCAGACGGAAACCCATATTGATAATTGTTTGCTAGGCAATATTTAGAAGACGCGCAGACGGAAACCCATATTGATAATTGTTTGCTAGGCAACATTTAGACGACGCGCAGACGGAAACCCATATTGATAATTGTTTGCTAGGCAACATTTAGAAGACGCGCAGACGGAAACCCATATTGATAATTGTTTGCTAGGCAACATTTAGAAGACGCGCAGACGGAAACCCATATTGGTAATTGTTTGCTAGGCAACATTTAGAAGACGCGCAGACGGAAACCCATATCGATAATTGTTTGCTAGGCAATATTTAGAAGACGCGCAGACGGAAATCCTTTAGGCGTTCTGAGTTCTGCGATTTGCGAATCCTTAGGTAGCCTGGAAGATATCACTTTTTGAAGGTCGCCTTTTGTTTTTGTTATAGCTTATGAACTATATTATGATATATGTTGGCTAGATATATTATGATTATGTTCATTCTGCTTTGTTCACGGCAAATAATGTTATAGAAGTAAACGTTTGTGACATTGTACCACCGCGGAGGTAACACGCTATTAAGCCGCGCGGCTATAAAATCATAAATTACAAAGAATGCGGTACGCAAAGCGCATAATTCAGTAACAATAATAATGTATATAACATAAATTGCAGATACATGCAGAACACAACAGGCTGGTCGGCTGTCATAGAGTCGTGTAGCCACCTGGCCGAAGCCTTGGATCCCGCGAGGACGCCGCATGCACTCACCTCGCCAGTGAGTTATAATATTATCACCTCTCTTTGTATTTGTACAACCTACTAATATTATAAATGCGAAAGTAACTCTGGCTGTTTGTTACTTAATCACGCCTAAACTGCTGAACTGATTTAAATGAAAATAGGCACAGAGATAGTCTAAAACCTGAAAAAAAGGCTACTTTTTGTTGAAATATCACAAAACAGAATTTCTCGCGGACGAATACCGTCCTACAAAAAAGGGGACTAGCATTAGTGGTGGATCCAAGCTCCTGTAGTAGGTCTTTAATAGGTACATAATAATAATAACTTACAGTTGACGCTGAGCTGCGTATGCGCCCTGATGGAGCGAGCTATCCTGCTGGTGAACACGCCGGAAGCGACGGCCAACGAGCGCCAGTGGTACAAGTTCCTCAAGACGCTGGCGCGCGCGCTCAAGCACACGTCGCTCACCGTCGCGCCGCCCGCGCAGCCGCTGCCCGAACCCAAAGTGATGCACCACATCAAGCAGCTGGAGTCGAGGTACGCTCTCCTTGATATTGCTATTACTATACACGCCGGAAGCGACGGCCAACGAGCGCCAGTGGTACAAGTTCCTCAAGACGCTGGCGCGCGCGCTCAAGCACACGTCGCTCACCGTCGCGCCGCCCGCGCAGCCGCTGCCCGAACCCAAAGTGATGCACCACATCAAGCAGCTGGAGTCGAGGTACGCTCTCCTTGATATTGCTATTACTATACACGCCGGAAGCGACGGCCAACGAGCGCCAGTGGTACAAGTTCCTCAAGACGCTGGCGCGCGCGCTCAAGCACACGTCGCTCACCGTCGCGCCGCCCGCGCAGCCGCTGCCCGAACCCAAAGTGATGCACCACATCAAGCAGCTGGAGTCGAGGTACGCTCTCCTTGATATTGCTATTACTATACACGCCGGAAGCGACGGCCAACGAGCGCCAGTGGTACAAGTTCCTCAAGACGCTGGCGCGCGCGCTCA
This sequence comes from Mycalesis mineus, assembly GCA_034621355.1. Lineage (NCBI taxonomy): Eukaryota > Metazoa > Arthropoda > Insecta > Lepidoptera > Nymphalidae > Mycalesis > Mycalesis mineus. Next base: position 1,132,728 of record CM067888.1, read on the forward strand.
AGCACACGTCGCTCACCGTCGCGCCGCCCGCGCAGCCGCTGCCCGAACCCAAAGTGATGCACCACATCAAGCAGCTGGAGTCGAGGTACGCTCTCCTTGATATTGCTATTACTATACACGCCGGAAGCGACGGCCAACGAGCGCCAGTGGTACAAGTTCCTCAAGACGCTGGCGCGCGCGCTCAAGCACACGTCGCTCACCGTCGCGCCGCCCGCGCAGCCGCTGCCCGAACCCAAAGTGATGCACCACATCAAGCAGCTGGAGTCGAGGTACGCTCTCCTTGATATTGCTATTACTATACACGCCGGAAGCGACGGCCAACGAGCGCCAGTGGTACAAGTTCCTCAAGACGCTGGCGCGCGCGCTCAAGCACACGTCGCTCACCGTCGCGCCGCCCGCGCAGCCGCTGCCCGAACCCAAAGTGATGCACCACATCAAGCAGCTGGAGTCGAGGTACGCTCTCCTTGATATTGCTATTACTATACACGCCGGAAGCGACGGCCAACGAGCGCCAGTGGTACAAGTTCCTCAAGACGCTGGCGCGCGCGCTCAAGCACACGTCGCTCACCGTCGCGCCGCCCGCGCAGCCGCTGCCCGAACCCAAAGTGATGCACCACATCAAGCAGCTGGAGTCGAGGTACGCTCTCCTTGATATTGCTATTACTATACACGCCGGAAGCGACGGCCAACGAGCGCCAGTGGTACAAGTTCCTCAAGACGCTGGCGCGCGCGCTCAAGCACACGTCGCTCACCGTCGCGCCGCCCGCGCAGCCGCTGCCCGAACCCAAAGTGATGCACCACATCAAGCAGCTGGAGTCGAGGTACGCTCTCCTTGATATTGCTATTACTATACACGCCGGAAGCGACGGCCAACGAGCGCCAGTGGTACAAGTTCCTCAAGACGCTGGCGCGCGCGCTCAAGCACACGTCGCTCACCGTCGCGCCGCCCGCGCAGCCGCTGCCCGAACCCAAAGTGATGCACCACATCAAGCAGCTGGAGTCGAGGTACGCTCTCCTTGATATTGCTATTACTATACACGCCGGAAGCGACGGCCAACGAGCGCCAGTGGTACAAGTTCCTCAAGACGCTGGCGCGCGCGCTCAAGCACACGTCGCTCACCGTCGCGCCGCCCGCGCAGCCGCTGCCCGAACCCAAAGTGATGCACCACATCAAGCAGCTGGAGTCGAGGTACGCTCTCCTTGATATTGCTATTACTATACACGCCGGAAGCGACGGCCAACGAGCGCCAGTGGTACAAGTTCCTCAAGACGCTGGCGCGCGCGCTCAAGCACACGTCGCTCACCGTCGCGCCGCCCGCGCAGCCGCTGCCCGAACCCAAAGTGATGCACCACATCAAGCAGCTGGAGTCGAGGTACGCTCTCCTTGATATTGCTATTACTATACACGCCGGAAGCGACGGCCAACGAGCGCCAGTGGTACAAGTTCCTCAAGACGCTGGCGCGCGCGCTCAAGCACACGTCGCTCACCGTCGCGCCGCCCGCGCAGCCGCTGCCCGAACCCAAAGTGATGCACCACATCAAGCAGCTGGAGTCGAGGTACGCTCTCCTTGATATTGCTATTACTATACACGCCGGAAGCGACGGCCAACGAGCGCCAGTGGTACAAGTTCCTCAAGACGCTGGCGCGCGCGCTCAAGCACACGTCGCTCACCGTCGCGCCGCCCGCGCAGCCGCTGCCCGAACCCAAAGTGATGCACCACATCAAGCAGCTGGAGTCGAGGTACGCTCTCCTTGATATTAATATTGCTATTACTATTGTGACACAAAAATGTTTTTTTTAATTTTAAGTTCAACTGTAAGGGTTCCGTGTTCAGTACGGAACCTTGGGCTAAAATTCCTTTGCTGATTGTCGATATTTTGGCGAATCTTCCTGATTAATTCCTTTAGTGATCCTATATGCTTGATTTTTTATAAAACAGCAATACAAATCAGTACTAGTAGAAGTAGATAAATTGTATTTTTGTTTGTTTTCAGGTCAACAATTGAAATTCTTCAGCGAGGTAAAGCGGCAGACTTTGACTTGACTAAAAACGATGTCTCCGAACAGTTGGTCAAACATTTGTGTTGATATCCGATGACATTGGACAAATGCTTGTCGAATTTGGACATTCAACTTAAATACAATTTGATGTCGGCTGAATTATTTTGGTTTGGCCATGACTATAGTTGACAGGAGTTGATCAATTGTGTGCATGGTCGGGTTGGTGTGTTTTGGTCTATTTAAATTTCGAATTTTTGTTTAACTTTTTAAATTATTGGCGCAAAATATTTATTTGTGTAGGTTATATGTGTGGTTATGGAAAATAAAAAATGCTCTTTTTTTTAAATATGATATTTAGAAATCCAAGTATGTTAATCATTCTTTGAGCATAAAAATATTAATTTATTAAATAATGACTACAAACTATTAATCAAGCAATCAATTCACAAAAAAATAATCTAGCTATTAAAATATGTTCTTTTTAGTAAAATGGTTACTATTTAAATTTTTTCATAGTTTATTAGTTCTATGAAAGCTGTGGTAGCATTTTTGTATAGCTTAGCAATAGAATATGCGACTAATATATAACCTTAAATCATTTGAATAATGGGTTTATTAAAATTGAAATAACTATTAAAAAGAACAGGAATTTAAACCGAAAACCAAAACACCCATCGTGACCGCTACCAAAACAATAAATCTTGGGGTGATTATAGAAGTGAAAATATTCCGAAATTTCTATGTAATATATTCAACAATATATCGATATATTAAACGAGGTAAACTTTTTGCTTTGGTAAAATGATTTAAAGAGTTATAAAATATATATTTTATTCAATAAATTTTTTAAATGATAATTTTTAATCGTCAATAACTTTTTTTACTGTGATAACATTCACAGTAAAAAAAGTTTTAATAATAATAAAATATTAAAAAAAGAAAGTAATAAACCAAAAATTAAAGCTACGAGGTTTCCAAATGCGCGTTATCTTGGCGCCCATTTTTTACGTAGACATAAAATTATAGGTAGGTATTTTGTCAATATTTACCAGTGTTTAAAACATTAGGACTGAAAGCTCTGTTCCTTACAGCAATTCAGATAAACAGTTAAACGCTTTTTTTGTTTTAATTTTTTATATTTGTTTGTCAAGAACATGTACAAAAATACTTTTTCGGAATATCTCGCATTTTTTCGTCATCCTAAAGCACCTTAACTTCGAAAATAAATTTACAAAATCAAAATAACGATTATATAACGGCCGTAAGTTAAAATTTCGCCGGTTACGTTGGATTAAATAGGTATTATATATATTTGTATAAAATAATGCGAAATTTTCATTTTTACGGCCAACTTTGTATAAATGTAGATACAATCGACAGGACCGAGGGGCCTATGTATTTGAAACCTTATCGACCTTGTTTTCAATGTTCAAAATACAATGACGAGAATTTTTCGTTTGATCACGTTAAATCAGATTTATTGATACCGATTACTGAAATGCTTGTTTTAATTTTTGGGATTTTTGGCTTAGTAGCTTAAATTTTAGAAATTCCAATAATAGACGTCTGCGGTTTGACTATTATTGTAATGGAAAATACACGCGTTCCAGTATACGGTAGAAAGATTGTTTATTTTTAACTTTTACTTAATTATTAAGTAGTCTAAAATTATTGTTTATTGTATACATTTATTATTATTTTTTATTACATTATTTCGTTAACACTAAACCCATAACTAAAAAAAGACACTGCAATTTTTCTATAAAATTGTACATTTTTTGTAATAAAACCTAAATTATAATAGTCTTCCTTATAAACGTTATTTAGGTTTATAAAGGGTTCCATAAGAGTTAAAAAACAAAAAAACTGCATATAAAATGCTTTACTTTCAAGTAAATTGTTGCTTATTTAATTGAAGATTTATAAGTGAGGCCTTAAACAAAAAAATAATTTTGAAAAAAAAAACACAAATACATGAGCGTATTATATCAATTGTATAGTAAATGTATATTATTAGAAGTTATCACATTAAGCGAAGGCTATTACAATGGCATTGAAGTTGTCAGAATTTGTAGTGCTAATATGCTTTGTGGGTCCTTTTTAAGGCGACTTAGTATAATTTTTTAGTTAACAGTGATGTAATTTTGCGCTATTTTATCTTATATTTTGTCACGTTTGGTTGTCCATACAATTTATTTTATATTTAACGAAAATAATAATAATAGCCAAGCGACAGTCTCTCGAACTTGCGCCATTTTGTCGCGCTTCGTGTGAAGTCTCAGTATTTTACCAACACACCAGTGTTGCCAATTCGACGTCTTTTCTGGCAAATTATCTGATTACACTTCTAGAAAACCGTGTGTATTCAGGTACATTTTACTCACACCTGTCAACAGTTTGCAAGTCCAAATGAAATTGCAAAGCTTTAAACTTTAGTTATATCTCGTGCCAAATTTTGAGTCGCCTCTGAAGATATAAGACGCGTGTTTTGTGTTCAGAGCGGACTCGAACATCGGTATGACCGATACAGAAGTATTCGTATTTGTGGGTTACAAGCCGGCCTGGTAAACTGCCGTTATGGCTTTCACACAAAATTGCCATTTTTTATTTTTTTTCCCATTTTGGATTTTCCTTCTCTTAATTCATTAATTAATACGTTAATTTATCTAAAAACTTATACTAAGCTTTCTGATAGGGCTCGTCAGGGGTAATAACGTTTTATTGAAAAAATGATTTTGTATTTTAGGAGTATTAATTCCGAGGGTTGAAGCTAAGCAATTTCGCCACTTACATGTCCATTAAGGAGTAATTAAATAAAAAGAGTCAAAGAAAATTGTTTAGATTCACTCCTCAATTCTGCCATTGCGTCATTCTGATATTAGTTTAGCATAGAATGGCAATACTAAAGCTTTTATTATTTTAAGATGGCAATATTGTAATTTTAGTGATGCCAGGTTGTGGTGGTCGACGATGGCATAGTTGATATTTTACGGAGTTTGAAGGCCGAAAAGCGTGAAAATGCTAGTATATTCCCGCGTGACGTCACACCTGTAGACCATTGCCCTACCTACATAGACCTAGTTCGCACGTTCTAGGGACGATGAAAGTGGGGAGGGAGAGAAGAGCGTTCATGAGGGTTTTGTTATGTCGTCTGTCATAATGTAATTCGTAATGATGTAGAACGCTATTGTTATGTAGAGCTTTAACGTTATGATGGCTCGTTTCGCGTCATGAAACTTTTGTGTGCCGACCCTCAGTTACGTGCTATGTAGTATTTTAAACATCACAATTAATAAATATTATATTCCTTTGTCGACCTACCGCGCGCTTTTGTCACGTATTTATTCTGACAGTTAAACCTGGCAACACTGATAGATGAACAGATAAATAAATGAAAATTATATTTTAACCACTCATCTATGTAAATATTAAGAATATATAAACACTTATGTAGATTTTAGTAGCTTTTAATTTAAACAAAATTTTAAAAAAATATGCTTTTTCTAATTATTGTAATTATTTAACTGGGTTACTAGATTTAAAGCAATTGACGATAAAAAATCATCCATTGAATTTTAAAATATGGAGGAATATGTTTATAATCCATAAAAATTCGTGGACACAGAAGGATTGATTTTTTTCCGCTTTTTGTGTAATATATATTTTTTTAATTTGTAAAAGACTGTGATCATTGGTTAAATATTTCATTTGCGAAGCGAACCTTTTTACAGCACTTTGTACAGGGTTCGGAATGTTATTTTAAATTAGGAAAGCAACCGCGCAGCTTGTCATGGCAATAATACCCATAGGGAAAGTTCATAGAAAAGTCAAACGGTGTTGTTATCTATGGTCTACGTTATAGTTTGTCTATGATGTGACATTTTTCCATCAAACATGTTACGTATTGGTATAAGAAAGAAAATGAAATTTTATATGTAAGGCGTAAAAAGATTCGCTTCGGTCGTTTTTTTTTTTAATTTCGTGATAGTGTGAGAAAAAAATCAGTCCTAAACGCAAAATCACATTACGACATTTGTTTCCCGTTATGTGACTTTGGAATAATATTTTAAAAAATGATGAAAAAAATATCACACATTGTCTCATTTAGGTGTTACTCATACAAATTATTTAAAAAATAAACTTTTTTTTATCGAATACAAAAAAAATATCTATTATTTTAAACGTATCACGCGGCGTTCCTTGATCTCTTGGTTTTAATTATTTAAAAAAAAAACAAAAATAATTAATTAATATAATTCTTAAAGGAATACATATGATATGATTTATTTTATTGATGTAACATTTATACGCAAAAGGCTTAAACACAAACACAAATCAAAATCATAATTATTTAATCGGGGTCGAGTCGTCGATACGGACACATGATGCGAGGTAAATATCAATAAGGTACAAATAATAACACGATTGCAAAATTGTGTGATTTGCAAATTTTAATTTTAACGTAACGAACACAGATTGGTGTAATATAATTTTGGATATTAGCCTCATAGGGTCCCCCGATTTAATTGTGATTTTCTGAATATCCTATAAACTGCAATTTTACGCTCTACAATACAGCAGTAATAGGTACAATAGGAATTTGAAGCATTGCTGCAGTATTTGTGTATCAATAAAACATTCATATCCATGTATAAGAAAAGGTTTGTTATCACTACATTTTAATTTTTAAATGGCATTTTTGTTTCCGTTTGTGACACCTGGCGGAGTTAGGTTTTTACTATCTATTGGTAGTTTTTAGTTTCTTTTTTTATCAGTAAAAAATAATTAAATGGAAATTTGTTTATAGCAAAGATGAGTTTTCTTTTATCTTAAGTACCTATAATGTGCACAACTTATAGATTTTTCAATATACGACGCGCAAGAAGTCCCGTGGAAAAAAGTCGCCCAATAGTGGCAAAATCGGAAATTAGCTAAAAAAGTAAAGTGGCCGAATTTTCAACCGAAAATTCGGCCGTCAAAATATTAGCTTTTTTCAAAAAGTTGGTGTGCATCCTGTTTGTTGAAATCTCTACGATGGTGAAAAAAAAAATATTACTATAGTAAATCTCAGAAAATGCAAAAACTAGGCTAACGGTTTTTACGGTTGCAACGAAATAGCAGGCGTAGATGCCTATTTATTACTATTTTAAGATATCTCTCAAGTATATAAAAAGTCACATTTCACAAGTAGAGATTCAACGTGTTTGGGACATAAAAAGGTAAGTTTCCACTAAATTTCGTTAAAATAAAATTTTATTTGTAAAAGATAAAAATGTCCTGAGGTAATGTGAAAAAAGTGTAAGAACAAAAGTTTTAGATCTTTAAGTACCTACAAGTCTGCCATTCAACTCTACCATAGGACTTAGGACTAACGCTAAAACTCGCGCAGGTGCGGGCCGTTTTCGACCGACACTTTTTTCAAAAAGTTGGTGTGCCTTCTGACACAACTGTACACGCTCGACATCAAAGATACTAGCAACGGTGTTACGGTTGCAACGAAATAGCAGGCGTAGATGTCTATTTATTACTATTTTAAGATATCTCTCAAGTATATTGAGACCTGAGTCACCTACCAAAAATTTTAGCCCACGTCCTTCACAGTCGAGATCAACGTGCCTGGGCTGTCCACTATTTTTCGTTATTAAAATTTTATTTGTAAAAGATAAAAATAAAAAACAAAAAAGTAGGTTTTTGCATTTTCCGCGAGGATGTGCACCCGTATAAGAACAAAGTTTTAGCGTTAGCCCTTATAGTTTTGCCGAAAATCGAGATAACAGTTTTTTACCCCTAAGTCCTGATCCTCTACCCCTTGACGACCTCAGATCGCCCGTAATTTATTTTTCCTTTCATTTTTATGATATTCTCCTTTTCCAATGGATTTTATCCTACCGCGGTTTTTTTATACATTTTAATATTTTTAAAGCTATTTGCACTGTTCCATAAAGAAAGAGCGATATTTTAATGTTGTGCTATTGCGCGACCGTTTGTCTTTTTGTCTACACTAGCTCAACATGCGGCCTGATTCCCATTTTTATGCTGCTCGAACCATGGCTGTACTCAGTATTTAAGTGACAGAGTATTACAAATAATTTCCACTTCCCTGCTAATATTATAAATGCAAAAGTCTGCCTGCATGTCTCCTATGATTGCATTATATTCTCCGTATTTGTACAAATATTTGCTATATTTACAGGTACAAAAATGAAAAATGTATAAAATGGAAGATTCAATAAAACAATGCTATAAGAAAACTATTTATTTTATAGATATATGTAATGAAAACATTGTACTTAACATTTATTATAAGCTTTTTATTACATTAAATTAGATGGCCATACTTATTTCTCAATGAACGCTAAATATTCTTGCTAAATTAAATCGTGGGACATTCATTCAAACGTGATACAAGCGTTTAATCTGTGTCCTAATTGAACAAGTCAACTTGTCCTGACTGTAAGCGGGGATATTGATTTAGGAAAGACTACAGGAAGTAATACGTGCGCCACGATCAGCAAGTGCAACTAGCTTTGAGCTACGACATGCTAGCACAGAATAAAACAACATCCTTTCATCCAGTCTTTGCCTAGAAAGATATACTTACTTATCTTTGGTATTTTCTCAATGGCCAATAAAAGGTAAATAAAAAGAAGATATGACTACTAGATTTATTAATAGTATAGACTTAATTTAAATTCATTATTATTAGTATTGCTCGCCATAGCGGATGCACTTCGACCCTTTTGGATTTTTTATATTCGCCCCGGTCTTACCTCCTCTATATAAGTTCCAATACCTACTCTAAGAGTTGGATGGTTGCTTTCGGGTAAGAGGCACAGTAAACCTCTGGTAGTGGATATGGAAGAGGAGGTCCTGATTGCGATGATGATGATTCGCATTTAATCTGTCCGTCACATTTATGATTACTGGGTTAGATAACTATGTGTCGTCATGATAGAATTCATTATAATCATTATCAGCCTCGTAAAAACCCTCTTCTATAAGAGCTATTCACCACACGCTTCTCCAATGCGGGTTGACGGGTTTAGGATAGGTAATAACGTTTGATCCTTTGACTATTACTATTACATGTTGATAATGACCGAGTCCGACTTCTTAATGTGCTGTCTAAGGCAATGTAATACGAACAACTTCCAAACTTTACTGAAAATTTCATAGAAAAACTTACTTGTAGCTCGACCCAGAACCCCATAATCGGAGGACACGTAGGCTAACCACTGGAGTGATGAGGTAGTTTAAAGTTAAAATTATATTAAAACAGTTTAAGCAGAAACCCAAGAATGCAGCATTCGCCAAATGTCCAATGTTTGACTAATCACAGTTTTTTGGGTGGATCCTCGTAATTCGGCGAGCGACGAATGATCACTAAACATTCTAAAACGCCAACAATTACACATGCTTCCGCATGTCTGGACGGGGCTTTCAGTTCACACTAATGCCACGTGAAGACACAGTGGCACAACAGCAAATACACTGACGCGACGGCAAGATGGCCGACCATGATGGGGAAACCGACGCGAAAGAAATGCGTGAAGGTGAACTTGTAGCCATGCTGCTCCGCCACGCCGGCGCACACTACGTTTGCGCTCGCACCGATCAAAGTGCCGTTACCTGTCAACATACATACAGTTTGACTAAAAGACCGTGATATCCAGACGTTATTTTATAAAAGTGTTTGTCAGCCTAAATTTTATACCAAATCCATATTTGCCTACAGAGGCTATGGACTTTGGCTTGAGGAAATCGACAGTTTCTAAGGTACAGGACTATACATTTAGGGCTAACGCTAAAACTGGCGCGGTCGCCCGCCGCGGGCCACAAAACCGCGCGCGGACACCCGTCGCGTGCGCCCGTCTTAGTTAGCGCTGCTAGTATAATTTTATTCAATTAAATCAACAAATATTTATTTGACCGTAGCATCTAGAGGCGCTCGACTGATTTGTAGAAACAAACCCGCTCGCGTGTGCCCGTCGCGGGCGTCCGCGCTGTGTACCCGCCGCCCGCCGCGCGGTTGCGAATCCGCCAACCGCGCCCGCGCTCCGTCGCGCTGTCCATACTATTTTTCATTATACACCCGCGAGCGTGCAACCGCGTCAGTTTTAGCGTTAGCCCTTAGCTTCGTGGTAACCGTTTTAAATTGGACGATTGAGGGCTTCTGGTAGGAGTCTGGACTAACTTGAATTTTTACAAAATGAAGAATGTCTTGTATTATTGATTATAGTAACATAAAAATCTATATTGAGTGGAGCTCGTGGATGCTAACCTATAAAGCTTCAGATCATCATCATCAGCAGAGATTAGATTTTATCAGAGATAGGATATTTAGAGATCTGGCCAAATGATGATGACCAATATTCCTTTGTTATAATACCTCCCAAGCAGGCTCCGAACAGCAGCGCCCATATGAGCGGCGCCATGGGTAGCCCCAGGGTGGGGTTGCTGCCGATGGACACCACTACGCGCACCATCATGGTGGTGAGCGGTATATTGTCCACGAACGCTGATATCGTGCCCGACACCTGGGGACAAGCGTTGTTCATAACCAAGATAAAGGACAAGTTCTAATTAAAATATTACCTAAAAAAGATATGGTTTACTCATCTCATGTTTGTGACCGGTTTCTACGCAGTATCGTATCAAAACTGAACAATTTTACGCAAATATTTGTATGGTACCTCACGAGCAACTTTCCGGATTCAAATAAGAGTCTAGGGTATGATCCCCGCCCGCTTGATTATTATCTATCTACCCATGTGTAGCGCGGACTTTTGGAAGCGGAGGGGAATATTGGTCATGTTTAATTGAGTAGAGGTTCTCTTACCCACAATATAACCATGAGAGCCACAGCAAGGCGGGCGCCCTCATCGACCTGCAGTATCAGCAGCTCCATCAGTGAGCCGATGTATAGGATCAGACCCAGCTTAGAAAGAGCCTGTAAATGCAGAATAGTAGATTTTAAAGTTTCTTTTAAATGATTTCGCTGAGATCGATTTTCACTGGCAGATACTCGTAGCTTATGTCAGACAAATCCATAATAATTTATGAAAAAAACTTAACTCGTAAAATTGGAAACTTACTTATTTAGCTGATATTTTTTTTCTTGCATGCACATTTATTATGTAATCATATTCCAATATAAACTTTATTTTGTACATATATTACGGAAATAAACGAGGCTATAATATAATAATAATAGAATATTATTGGAGCTATCCTCGGACGATTTTGTCCGTGGATAGACAAATTGCTATTAGATTCATAATCACATGCATCGATAGTCACCAACAGGCGACAAAAAATTTACCTCCATCAACACAAATAGTGCTGCAAAAAAGAGCAGCGTGGACCACTCCACGCGGTGCAGGATGGGCTCCAGATCCTCCCGGTCCGCCAGCGTCAGCAGCAAGATGGCGCCCAGCAGAGCCGTCATACCCAGAGAGACGCGGTCTGAAATATCTTTGCTCGTAAATACAAGTAATAGACTCCTCATTTTCAATCTCCAGCCTAAGAGGTGACCGGTGAGTAACAGAACCTACTACAGTTCGATGTGAAAAAACTCTTGCCCTTCTTATTTCTGACCCGAACAATATTGTTATGTTTCAGTTGTCGGTTACTGACACGTGAGACTTATCTCTGCCTCAGATTAAAGTGTAAAAAGTGGGATGTGTTCACACACAAGAAAAACACTTCCTGGAAAGTATTTTTCGATTAAATGGGCATTCAGGATATTTTGTTAGAACTGGGTGTAGTCGCTTTACAGATTCACCCTATATTTAACCGACGAAAAAAAACGAAGGAGGTCTTAATTCGACACACACACGTATAAATATATTTTTTTTATGTATGACCACGCATAAATTTTTACAGAGTCGTCCGATTTTGATAATTCTTTGTTTATTAGAAAGAGCACACTTCCAAAATGGTTCCATAGTCATCATGTTAGGATCTGATAATGATATCCAGGGAAAATCAAAGGAACTCTTCAAATTGTACAGTACTCTTCATATACTCTACATGTACTCTTCATATTAAAGTAATATTTTTTACTTTATACAACATGGCTATGAACGTAATAAAATTATTTTTTATTAGATATTTTAAAAAATAGTAATCGACTAAGCATTCGTGCTCGCACCTACAGTGGACTTTCAATGTGTCAAGATGTAAAAACCACGAAAACTGTCCGGCTATTGAGGTAACATCTTTTTATAGGCCCCCAAGTAACATATATAAAATTTAGCTTTTATACTATAACGAAAGTATAATTGTAATTTATCAAAGTTAAGGGGTGTCTGGCAAGGGGTAGCGACTGTCATAAGTGTCCGGCAATGGATGACGAGATTTCTACAGTTATCCCGAAGAAAATATAAAAAAATTGAGCTTTATACTCTAACAAATTTTCAGTACTATTTTATACACCTTTTACTACCTGTTACCTGCCCAAGTAACCACAACCCAAACTCTATAGTCGCTGGTCGTTCTTACCTGTATAGGAGACATGTACAGAGAAAATTTCAACTTTTATAAAATAATGAAGGACTGGCCGTCGCAATCCAAAAAAATTTAGTAAACAAAACTTCTCTGGCTCTCTCTGGTATGGCGTAAAAAATTGAATGTTATTATGATTGTAATACTCACTCAATTCCGGAATAGAATGCATAAAGAAAACTATAACCACGAATGCTATCGCCGCCGAGGATTTAATCAGCAGTGCTTTATCACGTATTTTGTACTGAAAGAAAGGAAAAAAGTCCTTAATTTCGAACAACATCACTAAACTGTACGATGGCCTCTACTGGAGAAGGCCTATAAGGATTTTCAAACATACCCAATAATATTGAGCAGCCTGTGACCAGCGGCTCTCTACGATGTTTAGGGTCTCGTCACATAGCGGACGGGATGAGACGGCGACGCGACGCTAGTGTGAGTTGTTGAGTTGTAATGTATGGGTAGTAATTAAGGTCACATAAAGGCATAGAAAAAACAGTGCTACCTATCGCTGCCCTTTATTTCGTGCACAGTGCAGACTAGGTGCGTATCAAAAATGAATGTAGTCTAACAAAGCCTATTTAAAAATGATATAAGGAATGAAAGCCAACCTTTTGTTTCAACTCCACCAATGTACTTCTAAAAGTGTCCTTGGGACATGCTCTCTTGCTGCTATCTTTGATCATCTTCTCCAGCTGCTGTGTCAGTTTGCTGATTTTCTTCTCGAGTCTTTCTCTTACCACCGCGACTCCCTTGCTCAGATGGGGAAGAGAGTCCGCCGCGCGACGCCATATTGAAATTTGGTGACGTAAATCTGAAACATTTTGCTATATTTTAGATTGTACCTAACGCTGTGGCATCTAAAATGAAAAGGAGTTGTAACCTAAGTATATTTAAATATTAGTATGTGCTGGTCCGAGCGAGCTCTTCCCTAAAGATATTTCTGTCATTAAAAAGGAGAATTCCTGTGCTTCTAGGTTTCTAAAAAATACGCCATGCATGGTGATTCTCTGTTATATAAGCGTAATTAACTGTAACAATTAACATCAGGTATGCAATCTTTTTATCCTGTACACGTATAACCCAACTCCAAATGCAGTATAAAATTAATTTAAGACCATATATCTAGAAAAAGAATATTTTTGGTGTTTAGAGTGCTATAGACTCCCTTTTTTTGATGGGATTGAAATCTCGAGATACTCAACCTCTTGAGGGAGAGGTCGGGTTATGTGAGATTTTTACCCACTAAAACCCCCTCGGTGGCCAGCCTCAATGTATTTTCAGATACCCCGCTCTCGTGAGAAATACATATCTACCGGTGTCGCTATAGACTCTCTACAATACTCCAATAAAATCTCTTTTAGATGTTAGTCTATATTCCAGGGAACAATGCCTTCACGTGTTCTTTAAGACAGTTCAGACTATATGATGAAAAGTATTACTTACCCTGTATATCTCTCGGCACCCTCTGACGTAGTTTATTAGTGTCCCTGAACATAAACTTGATCTGAAGAGACGCCTGTATGGATACGAACACTATGCCGAGTGCCATGTGCGCCGTGAAGTTCGTGAAGTTGATGCCCTGCAACAGGAGAAGCTTCAGGCCTTTGACAAAAATCTAATATAGTATACAACGAGGAGCAAAGAAGGCGATAGATTTCTTAGAAAATCTCCTATGAAGCAGAAGAAGAGAAAAATACGTTGAATGTTTTTGTCTTTGTTTAGACGTTACATTATCAAAGGTTTTTGTCTGGTATAGGTGTTTTTGCCACATAATTTGTTGTTGTTTCTTGATTAGAGCAGTAAATTAAAATTAGCTTGGACATGTGTTAGTATGTTATAATCCCTCACGCCGCGCCATCCTCACATTGCCGTCCCTCCTCGTCTGCTACACATCACTTGGCAGAGTCTTCAGCGGTCATCGACATCGCTTAACGCCAATTATCATGTATAATTGTTGATTTATCACGTTTGATGAGCAAATCTATGTAGCACAAAATATAACTCCTATTTAGTTAGGATTTGTTAGTGTCTCGGTAGATCGTACTCACAGCCTGTATAACAGCTTTGTTGGAAGCCACAATGACGTTAGGCGGGTCGCCCACTGGCGTGGCGGTGCCTCCGATGTTGCTGTACATCGCCATGAACATCAGTATCGGCACCGGATCCAAGTCCATTACTTCACATAACCTGTAAACGGAAATAATATATTTGGAGCACCTTTCTGTCACAGTTGTTTGCGCTTTGCTTTAATGGGAGATTAAATACCAAACTTAGTAATTATAATACATAAATTAGTTCTAATTACGTAGTACCTACTACCAGCTGTACCATCACCACATACTCTCCGCAGCACCAACGCTGATTTTCGGATTGAATGATACCTTCAAAAATTTTAAATACATGAATGAAGCTCAACACCATTGTCTCAGTTCTTGCAATAATCTGCTAGAGTAGACTTGCTTGTCCACTCGTTTTCACTTTTATTTTTATACTTACAAAGTGTTAAGTGTAAGTTACTAGTACTTATTTGTTATTATGTTTATATTATATATTTATAATTATGTTACCATCATCATTCGCCGATAGATGTCTACTGCTGCACAAAATCTTCCTATAAGATATTCCTTTGGAACACGACGAACACGCGTACTTTGCAACCTGTGTGATATCGTCTGTCCTCCTAGAGGTGAGTTAAGCAACACTTGGCTTTCCGGTATCACAAATCTCTCATCATTATCATCATCATATCAGCTAATGGACGTCCTCTGCAGGACATAGGCCATTTTCAAGGACTTCCAACGATCCTAAGTTGCCTGTAACCAGCGGCTTCTTGCGACACGCAAATATTGGGAACTCATGAATATGTACCTGATGGTAACAGGGGACATAAGAAGCACGGTGGTAACGTTGTCCAGGAATGTAGACAGTACAGCCGTGATGATGCACAGCAGATAGACTAGTGGCCACAGCCTGCCACCTGTCACCTGAAGATAAAGAAGTAGAAGTTGGCAATCCTGGCGGAATTTTTTAATTTAGTGTCTAGACAAACGTCCGAATATCGTCAAGCAATCGTATTTCAAATGAGACGACATAATCTACAAAGCATAAGAGCAAAAAGTAAGATAATTATATCATAGACAATTAATTTATTGACTGTGATCATACTGGACCTCAAAGGTGAAGACAGCCAGATAGTCAAAGATGCCAGTTTCAGCCATGATAGCCACGAGGATCATCATGCTGAAGAGCAGCAGCAGCGTCTCCATGTCTAGCCACGACACCAGCTCTGGCAACGAGGGTCTTTCCCCTACCAATGCTAGAGCCGCTAGGGAACACGTCGACACTGTGATAGCTGCCATGGTCCGGTTGATTACCTGGCGATAGAATTATTATAGACTTGTTGACGAAGTTAGATCCAGGTAAGTAGATAGTTAGCCTTTAGAAAACAATCAGACAGTCTTTCTAATTTTAGTAGACAGAGAAGTAATGTGGACTTGAAGCAAAATTTATTTATAGTTTCAACTTGATGAACCCATCAAGATGGTAGGTATATCTAGTACCTACTATTAACTCTATCCAAGAAAATTTGGTATTTTTCGAAAGATTTTATACTTTTCTTAAATCAAAACTAAGAGACTATAATATATATAAGAATATAATGAGTATTTATCGTGCGGGTGCGTGTTCGATAGTGTGACAAAGGGAAAAACGTCGAGCGAAGCGCAGGATTTTTGAAACAGGTTTAATTTAGGGCAATATCTCAAATTTAATTCAGCAATGAATATTTACCTCAAATATAATCAACACATACAGCCCGCATAGCAATACAACAGCATATATAACCCCTATTCTGACGTCCAGAGGGTCCACGGTGTAGCTGATGCTGAAAGCGACTATCCTTGTAGCGTTGGTTTGTATGTGAAGGGTATGCGATAAGTTTGAGCTTTGCAAGTGGAACACTTTGGAGCGCAGTTCGCCTTCGTTGTGATCGATGTCTTCTTGCAATAATAAATGCCATGGTTCTGTGATCTGGAAAGAAATAAAATCTTGTTGTTTGTGATGATTTAGAAATAAGGCTCGGAAATAAATGAAACAAAATAGAAACAAGAATAAATATGAAACCAATAAATATCATCATCATTAATTTAAAGGCCATACATAAACCGCTAAAGAGGAAACTAGTTCCCCTCTGTGTAGAAGATATGGAACTTTGACCAACCACGCTGCTGCGGTTGGCTTGGCAAGTTAAGAACGATGATGTTAAGTATAGCATAGCATAGCATCACGCCTCGTTCCCATAGGGGTAGGCAGAGACTACATCCTTCCATTTGCCACGGTCCTTGCATACTTCCTTAGCTTCTTCCACACTCATTAAACCTTTCATACAAGATCGTCGGTTTAGGGTACTCTTGACCTGGCCATGTTTTAAAATGTCCTGAATTTGGTCCAGAAACATTCGCCTAGGTCTTCCCCTTCCAACACTTCCATTCACTCTCGCCTCATAAATCTCTTTTGTTAATCTTCTTTCATCCATTCTCTCTGCATGCCCAAACCATCTAAGCATCCCTTTCTCTATTTTAGTCACTAAATCTTCTTTTACACCACACTGTTCTCTTATTATACTATTGTTAACTCTATCACTCAGTTTTATTCCGCTCATACTCCTCAGCGCTCTCATCTCTACTGCATTTATTTTACTTTTATGCTTCTTCTGCCATACCCAACTTTCACTACCGTACATGAGTGTGGGCACCAGCACACCTCTATGCACAGCCAGTCTTGCCTTCTGAGACACTTTTTGGCTATTCATAAATGCATGTAGAGCACCATTCACCATGTTACCAGCATTTACTCTTCTTTCAATATCACTCTCACACGTTCCATCTTTCGTGAATTTACTACCCAGGTATACAAACTCTTTTACTTCTTCAACTAATATTACAATCTGTCACATGTTCATCTCTTTCAAAAATCATTACTTTCGTTTTGCTGACATTCACTTTGTTATGTTAAGTGTCAGAAAATTATGGTCTTAAAAAATCATGCTGCAGCGTATCTTCAGTGTTTGATGCTAGTATAACCTATATCTAAATACACCTTACCTCGACAGTGCCATTTTCGTCATAGCTTCGAAAATACACATTTAATTGGGAGTAATTTTGAAAGTTTTGAGACTTTATCTTCCTTTCAACGTGCTCCGTTGGAAACGGTCCGGACAGTTTTACTTGAATCGATCCGCTTTTGCCTCCAGGGATATGGTAGCCTGTACATATGTAGTGATCGATAGTTATTAATTCTTACATAATCCTATAACCTTGTTGTCTTTCTGGGTTATATATCTTGTAGATGTTGAAATAATTTGAGAAAAGGCTCAAATATAAATATGAAAAAAAGATGTGGGTATTTTTAGAAGGGATATTATTTGTTTTAAGAGACAACTTAACTGTTGGAACAAGGTTCATCGGATCAGTAAAATTTTAAATACAATAAAAAGAGCAGTCTTTTCTTTAAAAGCGCTACTTAGAGTTAAGCCTTAACTATGAGCATTGTCTTACCAACTTACTTTTCTCTTCATCTCGGCTGACGGCTGTGTTTTTGAAAATTTCCTCCTTCTCGTTGTACATCAGAAATACTGCGGTAAAGAATGCCCAGCAACCGAGTAGTAATGTCATCTTTATGTAATACTTCGTACGGTTCACCTGCAGAAATTCTGGGTTAATTTTCTTTCTTACTAAATACTATTATTTATATTTATACCTAGCTACTACCTACAGTAGGTATAATTAAACCTACATGATTGATCACATATTAGGGCTAACGCTAAAACTCGCGCGGGGGCACGCTCGCGGGTGTATAATGAATAAATAATAGTTAAAAAAACTAAAAAACACGCTTTTTATAGAAACCCAAACTAAAAAATAAAAAATAAATTT
The DNA here is from genome assembly GCA_034621355.1 of Mycalesis mineus. Lineage (NCBI taxonomy): Eukaryota > Metazoa > Arthropoda > Insecta > Lepidoptera > Nymphalidae > Mycalesis > Mycalesis mineus. The sequence continues at coordinate 1,151,172 of CM067888.1, forward strand.
TAATAAATTTAAATTAAGAATAGTGTTAAAAATTTCATTAACTATAAATTAATAATAGTGTAAATAAAAAAAAATATTTTATTTAAAAAAAAGCGTGGGGTGCTTTTTAAGATATTATCAAAATGATAATCACTCTACCCATATCTGTCAATAAAATATTTATAACTATATTGACACCATGCACCCCACGCTTTTTTTAAAATAAAATAATTTTTTTTTATTTACACTATTATTAATTTATAGTTAATGAAATTTTTAACACTATTCTTAATTTAAATTTATTAAAATTTATTTTCTATTTTTTAGTTTGGGTTTCTATAAAAAGAGTGTTTTTTAGTTTTTTTTAACTATTATTTATTTTTGACTTTTTAGTTTGGTTTATTTATAAAAGCGTTAATTAAATTAAATTTTCAGTAAGTAATTTATTTATTTTTTTTGGAACTTACGCATCAGCCTATTTTGGCCTAGACACGTGGGATTATTGAATCCCTCCTTATTTTGACTATTTACACTCTCATTACCTCTATAGCGGCTGTGGCCGACTTACAATCTGTACCCGCATTTGCCTGTGCCCCACCCTTAGCACAGTGACCAAGGAAACCACAGAAACCTGGCCAGAGTACAGTCGGCACGGGAGCGAGCCTTGGAAGTCGCAGAAAAACTGCGACTGCCAGGGCTCGAACCCACGCCTGAGCGACTGTTGTACGGGCAGTTTAGCACTTAAACCGCTCGCCCACACAGTCGCTAGTAATTTATTTATTAGTGAGAATAAAATAATTATTTATAAATATTATAAATACGGGGAATCAGAGTTCAATTTCGGAGAGGGAGCCTGAGAAACGGCTACCAGAACCAAGAAAGGCCGCAGGCGCGCAGATTACCCACGGAGAGTTACATACTGACATACTGACAAACTGACATACAAGTGAAGCTAATAAAAAGCGTGTAAAAATAGTATGGACAGCGCAGGCGCGTGTGACGGAGCGCGGGCGCGGTTTGCGGATTGTCACCCGCGCGGCGGGCGACGGGCACACGCGAGCGGGTTTGTTTCTACAAATCAGACAGGCGCCGCTAGATGCTACGGTCACACGCGTCGGAAGCTAGGTACAATCATGAACATCGATACAAAGCGCGTAATAATTGAGGTGCAATTTCGGCCAGTATTATGGGGTATGGCGAATGAATTATCAAATTCTCCGCTGAGTAACCTACTTGTCAAGAACGGGTTATGTAGTCGACGTTTTTTCCGTTGACGTCTTTTTGCCAAATAATAAATTAGTAAATAATCCATGGTAATCTACTCGACACAACTGTACACGCTCGACATCAAAGTTATACTAGCAGCGCTAACTGAGACGGGCGCACGCGACGGGTGCCCGCCGCGTGCGCCCGCGCCCACACCCGCGCTAGTTTTAGCGTTAGCCCTTACCTTTTCTCCATAAAGATATGAAAGTTTCGAATATCTGCCGAAGATGCTCTTTGTTCTTTTTTTTGTCCTAAAAGGCAGAGTTAAGTACCTACTTATATATAAAAATCTGTAAAATTCAGAGTGTGTAGAGTTTGAACGTAGTTCGAAGAGCTAATGGACATTGGGGTCGCAAGGTACTGGAACGGCAAATTCATACCGATAAACGCAGAGTCGACTCCACACTAAGGCCCGCGTGCACCAAGATTTCGGTTATCATAACCAACGGTTAAGGACGTAAACCGGGCGGCTATCTTAACCGAGCTTACGTCCTTAACCGGCGTACGGGTTGTCGTGAACAGTAAATTTTACGTTTAGCTTATGTTAAACGTTGGTTATGATAACCGAAATCTTGGTGCACACAGGCCTAAATGGCCTAACAACATTAAGCGGGTTACAGAGAGAAGCTGGAAGATTGGAAGTGATTGAGGCCTATGATGATGATAAGATTTTGAACTACGAGTACATCAAGAAATTCATACCTTTGTTGTTTTTATCTCTGTTACATGCGAAATATCGCCAATTCTGTAAAAAAGCAATTTTTATTTTGATATAGGTAAACCAAATTCAGAAGTTTGTAATTTGTATTACTAACACAATGTTACACTTACGATTTATCTGTTACTTGTCGATTATCTGATTCCTGAACATCTGTGCCGTCTATGTACTCTAAGTCTGCTGCTTTTGCTATTAGTGGTACTGAGATTGTATGCTGTAAGGGAGGAGTCCTGTAGTCTACGCCATTTCCGGTAGCTTCTGTATCTCCTACAAATTCAGGAAATTAAAAAAAAAAGTTGAGAGGTGTCAAGGGACACCCGGATGGAACGAAGTTTCTTTCGATTAATTAGTGAAGGAATTGTAATAAAATTTTATTTTTTTAAAGTAATAATAATATTTGTTGTTGTACACCGAAACACCAGAGGGCGCCACGAGAGCGCGAGACAGCAAACAGCGCGGGCGCCCCCCGCCGCTCACGCGCACACACATCAAAGGCGGCGGCAAGATCCTTTGATCAAAAAGTGTCGTGACAACTTTTCGTACGAATTTTCCGTCTAGCCCCCTTTCACAACGCGCAATAAGGAACTTCGTTCCAAAAACTTTCGTTTAATATATAACGAAATATTGTTAATCTATTGATATAAATCTTGATTTATACTACGATTAAGCTCTTTAACATTATATCATACAGCGTTATTTCTGATTATTTTGTTGCTACTATCTTTATCCAATATATAAAATTTCTCTGTCACAATGTTAGTTACCGTACTCCTCCAAAACGGTTTTACCGATTTTTACCAAAATTTGTATGCGTATTCAGCAGGTCTAAATCGGCTACTATCTAATTTATATCATTTTTTTTTTTAATTTTTAATGCAAAACAACGTTTGTCGGGTCAGCTAGTCATATGTATAAAATTCTCGGGTCACAGTATTAGTTACCATACTTCTCCAAAACGGCTTGACCGATTTTTATGAAATTTTATATGCATATCCAGTAAGTCTGAGAATCGGCTACTATCTACTTTTCAATTTAATTTATTTGGACAATTTTTTTATAATGTGGCATTAAAAAAAACATACAACCCTAAATTTTCACCCCTACACGATCAACCCGTATATAAAAAAATGTTTCCTAGAAATAATATACATGACAAAACAACGTTTGCCGGGTACAGCTAGTATTATACCTATAGGCGAAAGTTTGTATGTATGAATGTCCTGCAAAAACTACTGAATAGATTTTTACTCTTTCCTGCAAAAACTACTGAATGGATTTTGATGAAACTTCACAATAATATAGATTACATATCAGAATAACACACAGGCCACATTTTATCCAAATTTTAAATACTTTATGGTGATGAAAGCGAGGACAAAATACTTTATTTTCTGCGGGAAAAGAAAGATCTACCAAAACTATGTTTATCCCCGCCTGCAGCACCATAAAGTATTTAAAATTTTATATAGATATAGTGATCCTTGTTTTTCTCTTTTCAGTTCATATCTTCTATGCAGTCGGGTTTTTTGTTTTTTTTTATAATAATAATTTTATTTGAGACTTTTTTGTTTTAGTTTATGGTATAGAAATGATACGGTACACTTTTTGCCATTTTTTGTTAAAACCGCAATATAAACATGATATGATATTTATATAAATGGTCTTTTTACGACCTTTCATTTGATACCCATATTGCTAAGATAAGAGAAAGAAATACACACATCCCCCCTTTTTCCCCCATTTACAGCCAACATTTTGAAAATTTATATAGCCTATGTCACTACCACAATTTTAACGAATTCAACGACACCTCATCTGTCAAAATCCGTTCAGTCGTTTAGGCTGTAGCGCGTGCCGAAGAAATGGACATACATACATACATACATACATACGCTCGAAAAACATAACCTTCCTAGTCTTTCTGACGCAGTCGGATAAAAAATGTGTTACCAGCTCTATAAATGTTCTGGTTTTGACAAAGCTTTTTCACACATCTATGCCTTCAGCTAATTTTATTGGAAAATTACACTTTTGGCTGAGATGGCCTGTACGAGTAATTGCCACTACCTTATTTGTGCGCACGAGTGATGCAATTATTTACCTTTGAAGACGTACACAGTATTATATTTATCTAGACATTACCAACTTTAAAATTACTGCCTTGAGTAAATTTAGTTAGATTACGCTAATAATTATTACGGGTAGATTTAGCATAAAATGACAAATAAATTTAGGTAAATTTATGATGTTGAGCATCGTTTTAGTAAACTTGTTGCTATGGTTGGTGACCGCGATTACAGGCACACAAGGCTTAAGGATGCAAATTAAAGGACAACATTCCTACAAAATACTTTTAGTTATTTATTTTTTTAGTAATTTAAAAAAGCTACAGCGTAATAAACCTGTTTTGTTCCTCCTCCGCATTATTTTAAGATTATTGGTGACAGTCAAGTCGGCAAAACAAAAAACATGTGAAATACCCCGGTTCCGGAACGAATTATTTGTGTGCCATCAAGACAAGAGTGAATGAGTCATCGTCTAGACAAATGCGCTTTAACTTAGACCTCATCACTACTCATAGGCCTTTTGTGAAACAGTAAACAAGAAACTTATAGGTGCGAGTTCGTAGTCGACTACATACAGTAGCAGCAGGTGACATGTATCTGCGAATCTATATAGTTGTTTCTATGTTATCATCATCATTACAGCAGTCAATGGACGTTCACTGCTAGACATAGGCCTTTTTTAAGGACTTCCAAACAATTTTGTTCAGAAATTTCCGTTACTTCTACGGATCTTCTGATTCATGATTTGATCGTGCAGAGATCCTAGCATTGCTCTGTCAATCACCCACTGAGTGACACTGAGCCTCCTTATGTGGCCCATAGCTCATTCAAAAGTAATATAAACTTTGTCATCAATAACCCACATTGTGTCTTACCGATCTCCTCAAATCTTTTTCGAATCTGTTCCATAGAAGGATCGTATTTCACCTCTTCAGGTAGCGCCATCCATGACTGTAGAGTGTCGATTGTCAGGTCACCGCAAGACACTAAGGAGTAGGTGCTCTTGTTGAGGACCTGGTTGGAGTCGTTCTTCTTGCCCTTGAAGACACGGCGGAGTCTCTCCATTTTAGATTTGTAGACTCATTTGCAGTTTCTGGAAAGAACATGTCTAAAAAGGAAAATACACAAGGTAATGTTAAATGAACACCCCACTGCAATAGTGCCAAGTTTTATTTGCATTCATTCAGTACTTATTTCTGGAATATCTTTTTTTTCTTACGTCGGATCTCCATGAAACAAAGCCTAAAACCTGCTCAGAGCTAATCTTAATCCATCTGTGAAAAGCGTATGAAAATCGGTCCAGTAGCTTTAAAGTGATGCGCGAAAAGACATACAAACCAACAAACATAAAAACTTTTTTTGCGGTCTAGATAATGTCATATTTACCACTTTATCATTATAATTCTGTAGTATAGATGAAATTTTGCATTTCCAATTCTAATATTGAAAAAATGTTTAGCATCTTTTTAGTAGGTAAACATAGCTCGGTGAATTCATCACAATAGTTCATTATACAAACGGTTGTCATGCGTTGATCATCATAATCTTAGGCATGCTAATCACTATAAAATCAGTTTAGTTATGATATGGTTGATCAACGACATCTTTGTCTATATGTAGGTACCTTGATAACTACCGACCTACATCTACATACATACAATGGGCCTTGATAATAATCTTAGCTCATGTAACTGCAACATTGTTTTTTTAATATATATAAATTATTGCACTATCCGTTTTCCATAACTTAGAGTACTTCAATGAGGGTTGTCTGGAGGAGATCGCTTTTAGCGATAAGACCGCCTTTGTACATTTAATTTTTGTTTTTGTTTTGCTTTTTTGTCTCTGTAAAATCTCTTTTAATAGTCTGTCTTTTAAAATGTGCAATAAAGAATTTATCTATTTATCTATCATTGTATTTATTTTATTCTAATATATATATTAGATTCAATAAATAAATGAAATATTGAGGCAGAAATATAAAAAAATTAAGTAGAGGATTATTCCAAGTTCCATGATTGTCATCAGTATGGATATACATTTTGATCGCCCACTATAACTAGCGGCATGTAAGTCTAGCGCTGAACGAAACGTAGAAGGGATGGCTGCGCATTGGTACCGTCGCGTACGCAATACAATATATACTATAATTACCTAATTAATAGCCAAATCATGTTATGACATCGTTTTAATATGTGTGTGCGTGCGTGCATGCGTGTGTGTGTATGTGTTTGTGTACGTTACGTGCGTGTTTGTGCTTATATATGTTAATGTTTATAGTTCTAATTTCCAAAGATTTCGTATTACTTAAGACATAATTATATAGTATAGATATTTACCATAAATGAATAAATAAATTTTGAGAATCTTACGGGGAGTAAAAAAATAAAACATTATTATATTGTCAATTTTTATTTTAGATATAAGGCTAGTCTTATCTGAATCAGGCAATGGTAACACGCCTGGCGTCGCAAAACGGTATTTCTTCTAGGTATATCATTCCCTTTAAATTCATAAACAAACTTAAAAAACAACAAAATATATAATTATATTTAACAAATCAACTGAAAATTAACAATAATAACAGTGCAACTCAGAGCGAGACTGTACACTGGATGTCCGCGGTGCGTCGTTTCGGTGCGGGGGACGGAATGCGACTGGGGAGCCAATCGCCGCTACGCACGCCCGCCCTTCATTCCTCAAGCTCCCCCATGATACCTAAATTTTTACTTCTGCGCAATAACGGTCAGCGCTAGAGTTTCGTGCCGCTACTTGTACAATGCTAGGCCTCCTTATAACAATAGTCGAACATTAACCTGCTAACCCGTAGTGGAACAGCGCGGTGGGTCTAACTAAGCTCCAAATGCAGTACAGTGGCTTGGTCCTTTAATCAATGTATATGGTCTGGCCCTATTTGCACAAAGGAAACCTATTAAATCGAGCAGTTATAATATATGTATAAGTAAAATTGTAAACTATACTAAAGCCAAACTCGATTGAGAATGCTTGTCAACAAACAAATTAAAATTGACGGAAGAAAATGCAACACATTTTATGCCTAATAAATTTAAAATTATGTTTTGTTATTAAAAAAAATCTTATTTAAAAGATATTGAATATAATAATTAGTTTTAAGCTTACTAATCTAATTTATTGTCATGAATTCGTGATTAACTAGTTAATTTAAAAAAATTTATGTAAAATGACTAGTGATTCTACCATCATTTTTAATTTGTTTGTTGACAAGCATTCTCAATCGAGTTTGGCTTTAGTATTATAGACATTATTATTTTTGCGTTAGTGGGAAAGAAATTGGTTCTATGTAAATGATATCTATATATACTTCAGCTTTTTCATAAAATTAATAAAAAAATAGTGTCTATAATGCGTACGTGATATTTTTTAATTTAAATTTATTTAATTAATTAATATTTTCAAGTACACGTATAAATATCGTTTGTATCAAATACTCAAATAGCAGAACCTACATGCATGCCTAATAAAGTTATTATTATTTTTTTATTCTATATTGCGCATTAAAGTTCTGTTAAGAATAAAAAAATATAATAAGATGTATAGCATAGATTTATTTTTTTATTTAAAAAGATTTTAAAGCAAGGTAGGCTTGAATACATAAATTATGTTGTTTAATGAATTACATTGTTTTACCACTAATAACAAATGCAGGACATTCATCTACACTAATATAAAAATAAGCAAAACATCTCTAGGCGATGTAAAGATAAAAAATAGCACTCAGAGATAACATTGAGATATTCGTAATCTAAGTGTAGTTTACGAGTTAATATGCGCATTTATATTATGAGAAGTTATATATCTAGACATCAGTACCCAATTTAAAAACTAGACGCTTTACAAGTAATATTATGATAATGACCGTGAGAGTTTCCTTTCAATCTCTATGAAACAAATCCAGATGCCAGCTTCAAATCTTTTTTATTTTTTCGTAAAATATTGATACATATGTGTCATCTACTAAGTATAATAGACGGATTAAGTATCGAAAGCGGCGAGTTACAGCTACAGATCCTATATATGAGGTGAGTTTCAATTATCTGCCAGCATTGAAACTGGAGTAAGTATAACGCATAGTGATTACAACAGCGGTATAAATATATTTCTAGAACCAGTAACAAAAAATTTAAAAATTACCCACAAAATATCTACTCACTTAAGACATTTTACATAACACCATCCCTTGCATTCATAAATTAAGCGCAGAGTCATCCGAGGTACCGAACGAAGAAGAAGAAGAAGAAAATCTTTATTGCACACATAATACATAGACAATCATACAGTAAAAAATAAAAATAAAACAACAAACATGAATGCATGCAAAGGCGTATATCTTGAACATTATATTGCTACCAAATAAAATACTATATTCAATCTATTAATGCAAAGTTCATTGACCTTGGTAGTCGGCCAGCTGTTACGTTTATTATTTTGATCAATTCTAGTGTGTATGTAGGTACCTAACTGCCTCGGGGTTAATGGCTAGCTGGCTTTGGGGTTAATTTATGGATGTATTGGATGGCATTATGTACTGTCGTAAGGGAATAGATATTTTGTAATGATTTTTAATTCTTTATTTATTGGTTCTTGGAACAATTTTTTTTTCTATTGTATTTTATATGCATAAGACTTGCCCCAGTTTCGACGCTGGCAGATAATTCAAACTCACCATATATACAGGATGATGCATAACAACTTAAACACTTATTAAAATTTGTGTGATATTGTAAAAATTTTGAATGTTCTCGTAGTCCTTACAAAAGTGCTGAAAAATTTTCAGGCTGAATTTTTGTAAATAGGAAATATTAACTCGTTCACAGTACCACCTGTTTTTCAAGTAGGTATGGTACGTCTCTACTTAGGTATTGCTTATAAGAATAAAATTAAAATTGTAATAGCAACATGCAGGCTACCTAGGTTAGCCATTGTTTTTGTCAAGGATATCACATATCATTGTTAGACGATAAATAGCGACAGTAACATGATTACATTAGACATAAATAATGCAATGCATATTTTTATTATAAGTACTATGCTTATGTGTATTTACTTATTTTTTTATCGACTTGGCCTTTGACTGCTATCACACCTGATGTTAAGGTGATGCATCCTATCGTTTCTACCTCGTACCGGAACGCTGAGTCGTTTGGCGGTACGTCTTTGTTCAAATTAATAAAACTCCCAATCTGCCCCACTGGGAATCGAACCCAAATTGCATAAATGTCAAAAATCAAATAAAGTAAAAGTCTTTTACGCGATTTTGTAGGACTGTGGCCGACTGATTTCGAGCCCATTCTTATTAAGGTCATTATTTAAAACAAAAGAAAAAAAGACATTATTTAACGAGCAAAAAGACTTTAACACATATAATCAATTGAAATAGTATCTTAAATAAACATACCTATAAGACTGTAATGATACTGTCCATAGATAGTTATAACTAAAACCACAATATTTTAAAATCATTTTTACACGTAAGCATGTTAGTGGGACCAGAGATTTTATTACGTAATTTCATTATGACATCAATAATAAAAGACTATGTGTGTAAGTAACTATATATTATGTGTGTTACTTCTGGAGATCGCATCTTCGAATTGATTCGGCTAGAATAGGCTGCATGGATATAGAGTAGGTACCTAATACCCTACGGCCTACATATAGGCTATCTAATTTTTATCCCAAAAGTTTTACCGGGATCAAGTAGAAATAAATATACCAACTTACAAAAACCTGTTCACTTTATTTGTGTAAAGTTTTTTATTATTATCATCACTTACCATTAGGTGAGATTCCAGTCAAGGGCTATCTTGTAATAAATAAATAAAAAAAAAATTAGCTCGAGTCGAACAACAGCCGTTCATACTCCTGCATTTCTGCTACGCCCGATATTGAACTCAATTTTTTATACTTTATTTGGTTTTTTCTTCTTTCGGTTTGAAAATTTGAAACATAAGTGCATATTCTAAACAATTTTACCTCTACAAATATTTTCGTTTACCTACCTTAAAAATATGCATTGTTTGGGTGTTTATCGCAATTTACACTCACTTCCGGTTGATTTGACGACCTACGTGGCAGATTTTTCTTAATTTTTCTAGGTCTACAAACCGATAGGGGTCTGGATTTCATCCTACTCGTAACAAGTTAGCCCGCTTCCATCTTAGATTGCATCATCATTTTACATCAGGTGTGATAGCAGTCAAGGACCAACTTGTAGTCGATAAAAAAAAA